>QTSX02006460.1:26188-370121 GCA_014839935.2 Entomophthora muscae | reverse complement strand
TGTACTGCTTTGAATCTGCTGGGTACTTGGTCTAATTGTCAGGGACCCACTTCACCAGAATAAGGTCTCTGTACTTCATCCAGTATTCCATATTGATTTCAGGCAAGGTGGCCATTTTCATCAACCCAGCAGTAGCTCTTACATTCTTCATAGCAGGAATCACAACCAAGAGGACCAAGTCAGTGTTGTCAGAGATCAAGAAGATAGTCATACATAGTAACAAAGCTAATACACCCAAGCTACCACCAATATTAGTAGTAAGCATTCTAGGCACTGGCTAGGTTTACTATTTCAAACTATTATAGCAAGCAGTAAATCTGGGAATTGGGAACAGGATAAAGGTTTTATTAAACAAACAATAATAAAGGAAGGGCATTATCCACTTATATAATCATATGGTCTACCATTAGGAGATCTCAAACACATCTGCTACTTATCAGGAGCTACAGGTGAAGCTCTAAGTTGATCACAAGCATGAAACGTTAGTTATAATCTGGGTCAAGAAATGTGATGTTTCATCATACTCAAGAAGTGAAACAACCAAGAGAGGATTGGGTGGATGAGTAATTGTGGACATGTCTCAGGAAATTCAAACCAATATTGGGAACTGTAGATTAAAAATTTAACTGCTAAGGGAAAGGTGAAGACTAAACTAAATTCCTTAAAATAATTGATGATGTCAGGAATTGGTTCCTGACACTAATTGTTGGGAGTCAGCAAACGCCTGATCTACCATGGTGTGGTCAGCCCTGGTATCTACCAGTAACTTGTGGGTGTTCCCACAGAAACAGAAGGGATAGGACAAGCGTGTTACTTTATTTGAGGAATGAGCAGCTTGCAACACAGGGTCATTGCTATGGACCTGAAAGACGTCTAGGGTTTTGACCTCGTGAAGATTGTAGTTGCGGGAGTTATTTGCAAGCAAGGGCTGAGAGGGCGGGTCAGTCGGGGTTGTAAGGCCTCTTGTTGTTACAACCCCCAAGCTTTTCCCGGGTCCTCAATTAGCGCTAGCTGGAGCTCCCCCTTGCGGGGGCATTTAGCTGCACTTTCTTGTTGACAAGGTTGGCAACGGCCCACTTGACCTTGGCCATTGTTAGGTGCAGGACGTGGTTGGGGTGGAGCATTGTTGGTGCAGCGGAAGCCCATTGAAGCCTGGTTATTGGCCTCTACAATGGCTTTATAACAGTCATCAATAGAGGTGCAGCAACTGACGGGGACCCACTTGCAAATATGGGGGTTTAACCCATTAACAATGAGAGTGAGCAACATGGTGTTCCCATCGGTCACAGCTTTGGGGGTGGCAGCAAGGGCTTGCTGCCAAGCGGCAAGATACTCGGGGACAGAACCAGTCTGCTTGATGGCTAAGAGGGGAGTCCCCAAGACAATGAGAGAGAAAGTTTCACTATATCGGGATTTGGCGGCGTTTCAAAATGTTGCCCAGGTGACGTCAAACTCCTGGCTGGCCCAGTTGGTGAACCACACAGCGGCGGGCCCTGTAAGGCAGCCAGATGCCGTGGCAACCCACATGGACTCTGGGACCTGACAGATACAAAGGCGTGTTTCAGTGAACTGGAGCCAACTGACAATGTCAGCTCCTTTGACACCGCCAGTGAAGGGCTCTAGTTGGAGGTTGAGCATACATTGAGACAGGTCCAACTGTGGCGGGGTGACGCTAGCGTCACGCTGCACGAGGCGGAGCCAATTGTATACACTGGTAAGAACTAGCTGAACTTGATAGTTGACATAACCTTCGGGAATGTCCCCCTCGGGGATTGGGAGGAATGTCTCTTGTTGTGGAGTAGCCATGCAGCCTGTACTCTGTCCTTTCTTGAGGGGAATTTTGTTTTTAAAATAGGTCGTAAACCTACTTCTGCTACCACTGTTGCAACTGAACCAATGCAAGTTCAGTACTTGAAATTGGGGAAGACAACAGTCCAATAGGAAAGGACAGAATAAAAAGAATAAGGTGTTGTTTATTGTAGAATATTGTGATTAATATACTATATGGGGAAAGCCACAAGGCCACAAGGGGGTGGCATAGTGGGAAGTTCCATGTAAGGTTCGGAGCCGAGGAATAACTCGTGTGGGGATCAACAGGTCAAATTGGCAACACTCCTAATTAGGATGAAGTACCTGCCATTCAACATTGCCATCAGATTAATCCATAACATTAGACACGTCAAGGGGCGACTCATCAAGCGCCCCCTGTGTATCGTAAGATACGTTAGCAGGCGAGCCTAGAAACTTGGTTGCAACATTTACAAAGCATACACCCATACTTCTCTAATGAAAAGTAGAAATTATAATAAAGCTATCAATTTTATATTAAAAAATACTTTAATTATCATTAAATCATCTTTTAACAACCAGAATAGTAAATAAATTTAAAAAAGACATACTAAACTACCAAAAAGGTATTTCTGCTAGGGAAAAAGAAAAAGATAACATTTTGAAGCTGTGAATAATAGAGCTGAGTTAGCATAGCTTTTTTCTTTTGGTAGCCTGCTCACCGCTCAACTATATACTCATTGGGTTTCTGATATTTTTCATTAACAAATCTATATAATTTTACCAACAAACCACAAGGAGGCTGCATCTTTAAACATGTTTTTACTAGGTATGAGACCAGGAATGCATTATAGCAGGCTGACATCACCCCTGGGGTTCACTCAAAAGATTTATGATAAAGATCATTAAAATGCCAAAAAAATTTAAAATTTAATATCCAAAAAATATAACTTCACACCTCTCTTTGATAATAGTTTTTGCCAGCTATAACTGGAAACACAAACCAGCAGGCTGCCGTAAAAGAGTGAAGCTGAGCGTAGCACAGTTTTGCTCTTTTGGCAGCCTACCTGAAACACCTTTCCTTTTACCAGATATAGTATAAGATAAAGATTTAAAAGTTAGCTAATCTAAAAAACAAAAAAAAATCAGCTAGGATACCTGGACACATACCCAGGTGGGATGCCATAAAAGGGCAAAGCGGGCGTAGCTCAGCTTTGTTCTTTTGGCATCCCGCCTGCCACACCACACTTGTGAAGTAAACCGGTGGTGTTTATTTGTTTGACTGAAAATCAGTTGATGAGAAAACTTTCTGCCCCTTCAAGCGAAATGCAAAGATATTTGTTACTCATACTGGTGATGAAAGGCAAGTTGAGGATCATTCAAATTAGAAGCTTTGCAATTTGGGGATTCGATTGTGCCACTTTATACTCAATGAAGAGTTAAAAAAGCTGATAGTAGCATTCAGGTAGATACCGATATAAATTATTGGGAACACTATCCTATAATTACACTTCAACTTTTACTAAGCATTCTCAGATATTCTGTGCTTACTGAACTGTTGAGCGCTTATGATATAGAGAGCCGGATTTTACAAAAAAATCTCATTTTCAGTTCACCCAAGAAAATTGCTTTCCATACATGGAATTTTCAATCCCTGGTCACTCCATTAGAAGTAATTTCATGTTTTATAACATCATTGTTTACCTCTAGCCTTTTACTCACATGCTTCATAAAGGATATTACATTTTTAATATGACATGTTCAGGAGTTGCTGATGTTAATTCTTTTCCTTATTGTAGTATGTCATATCTAACTTAAAATACATCTGCTCACCTTGGTTACTTTTTAAGAAAGCCTTTGTAGACTTTAATTAGCGTCTGATTCAGTTTCAAATTATACCAGCCGTCGTTTTCAAAGCACTATGAAAATGCATTTTGATCCCCCATAATCCAAACCTTTAAAATATATCTCGGCCATCTAGAGAAAAATAAAAAACCAAAATATATCATGTCTTGCCTAACTTTCGAACTAGCCTTTTATAGAATTCTACAATGCTTATCAAAGTTTGGAGATAGACTTTCCATACATGCTACCAATATTCAGGTAAGATATGCAAATCTTTTTCTGATTAATCAGAGTTAGCTTGTTCTGGCAGTACTTGATCCAGGGCATACCTCCCTTATCAATATAGGATTCACTTTTAAGTTTTTTGGTTTATTGAGAGTCCATGAGATGTCATCTAATAATGCGCTCGAAGCCGTGCCGGCCGCTAGTTGCCAAGTCAGTTTAAAGGTAGCTATTAAACTTTTCTTGGTCTGAGTATTTTCAGGCGCTCATCGACATTTTTCAAACTTGTCTCTGCCGCAAATAACAAAGTGGAGCGCTGTGAATTCTCTCTGGATGCAACATCTATGGTTGGAATGACTGATGAATTAAGACTATCAGTCAGCTTGGTCTTTCCATACTCGATTTCCCAGAAATTCCGCTTGACGTATCAAAATAATGACCAAGATCTCTTGAATATTCCTAAGCCGGCAAAATTCTACAGCTGGGTTATGAGCATTAATCTCCTGACAACTTTGATTTCACATTTCGATATTCGCCTCGAAGAATTCACCATCATCTGCAAGCCAACCACCATCCAATTTCTTTCACATCCCAGCAGTCCCGAAGAGCTCCTAAAGCCAGGTATTTAGCCTAAAGCCGCCTTTACTGAGGGTTAGCTCGTAGTAGGAAGCAGCTTCACACAGGTTTGACATTCAATACTGAGGATTTCCAGTCTTACAAAGTGAAAGAAGAAGTAGGCTTCACACTAAAATTCAAAGAGTTCAAGGTAAACTATACTCCTTCTTCTGCTTATGTCAGGCGGCTTTGACTCTTGCCAAAGAAACAAGTGCACACCTTGGCGCAGCCTTCACCTGCGGAGGCGAGTAAGTTGTTTATTTGTTTCTTACACATAGACCCATCTTCCTGGGACTAGATTTCCAAGAATGTGTCCTGGCAGAGTTTGTCTTAGCTACCAATGAACTTAGTGAAATAGCAATCAATGCATGTCAGAGAGACCAATATGATTCTTCTATTCAGAGTCAGTTCACTCAACCGCTTGCCCGAAAGCGTGAAGTAGCCACTCCTTTCCAGGATCAAGCCTCATTTAGTTTGGACCAGGAGCCCGTCAACTTCTCCTTTCACGGGGAAAATGAACTGTTTTCCTCTGGGCATGTCGTATCCGAATTCAGCTTTGCTCCAGGAAACGATTCTCTCAGCCAAACTGGTAGTTAACATTGCTGCATATTTCTGACTTTTCACAGCCTCTTTCTCTACGGTGCCATTGGATCCCTCGCCCAAACGAACGCGATTTAATTATTCAAACGTGTTGGATGATGAACCATTTTCTCATGCCAGCTCAAACCAGGTTTCTCATCCACCCAACCATTGCTAATATTCTTTAGCCGCAGACGACTTCGTCAATACCTGCTTCTTATCAGGCATCAGGTCCCACTAGAGAAAACATACTTCGAACTTCTATCCCTGATAAAGCTACTTTGGGAGGTTCCTCGTATCCTGATGATCCGATGGGAAGCTCACCAATAGATGTGAATGATGAATTTTATTACCCTGGTACCCCACAATAAAGTGTATAAGCTATATATCTGAAATAAATAAATAAAAGTCTGTTTTTAGTATGTGGACTTCTTGGTATTTTTTACTCACTGATCTGTTTGTTATATAAATGTAGACTGTTTGAAGGGTTTTCTTTTGGTCTGGTAATTATCTTTGAGTGGGATCAAGGAATTTCATGCCTGTCTTACCATTACCACATCTACTTTTATTTTATTGTGGTAGGCTACGCCATCTCCAAAAATGGCATCTCAAATTAAATTTGAGACAGCGGAGTTGCAACCGAGTTTCTAGGCTCGCTTGCTAACGTATCTTACAATACACAAGGGCGCTCAATGGGTTGCCCCTTGACGTATCTAACATTATGGATTAATCTGATGGCAATGTCAAATGGCGGGTACTTCATCCTAATTAGGAGTGTTGCCAATTTGACCTGTTGATCCCCACACGAGTTATTCCTCGGCTCCGAACCTTACATGGAACTTCCCACTATGCCACCCCCTTGTGGCCTTGTGGCTTTCCCCATATAGTATATTAATCACAATATTCTACAATAAACAACACCTTATTCTTTTTATCCTGTCCTTTCTTATTGGGCTGTTGTCTTCCCCAATTTCAAGTACTGAACTCTCATTGGTTCAGTTGCAACAGTGGTAGCAGAAGTAGGTTTATGACCTATTCTAAAAACAAAATTCCCCCCAAGAAAGGACAGAGTACGGGCTGCATGGCTACTCCACAACAAGAGGCATTCCTTCCAATTCCCGAGGGGGACATTCCTGAAGGTTATGTCATCTATCAAGATCAGCTAGTTCTTACCAGTGTATACAATCAGCTCCGCCTCGTGCAGCGTGACACTAGTGTCACCCCGCCACAGTTGGGCCTGTCTCAACGTATGCTCAACCTCCAACTAGAGCCCTTCACTAGCGGTGTCAAAGGAGCTGACATTGTCAGTTGGCTCCAGTCCACTGAAACACGCCTTCGTATCTGTCAGGTCCCGGAGTCCATGTGGGTCGCCACGGCATCTGGCCACCTTACAGGGCCCGCCACTGTGTGGTTCACCAACTGGGCCAGCCATGAGTTTGACGTCACCTGGGCGACATTTTGAGACGCTGCCAAATCCCGATATAGTGAAACTTTCTCTCCCATTGTCTTGGGGACTCCCCTCTTAGCCATCAAGCAGACTGGTTTCGTCCCTGAGTATCTTGCCGCTTGGCAGCAAGCCCTTGCTGCCACCCCCAAAGCTGTGACCGATGGGAACACCATGTTGCTCACTCTCATTGTTAATGGGTTAAACCCCCATATTTGCAAGTGGGTCCCCGTCAGTTGCTGCACCTCTATTGATGACTGTTATAAAGCCATTGTAGAGGCCAATAACCAGGCTTCAATGGGCTTCTGCCGCACCAACAATGCTCCACCCCAACCACGTCCTGCACCTAACAATGGCCAAGGTCAAGTGGGCCGTTGCCAACCTTGTCAACAAGAAAGTGCAGCTAAATGCCCCTGCAAGGGGGAGCTCCAGCTAGCGCTAATTGAGGACCCGGGAAAAGCCTGGAGGTTGTAACAACAAGAGGCCTTACAACCCCAACTGACCTGCCCTCTCAGCCCTTGCTTGCAAAAAACTCCCGCTACTACAATTTTCATGAGGTCAAAACCCTAGACGTCTTTCAGGTCCATAGCAATGACCCCGTGTTGCAAGCCGCTCATTCCTCAAATAAAGTAACACGCTTGTCCTATCCCTTCTGTCTCTGTGGGAACACCCACAAGTTACTGGTAGATACCGGGGCTGACCACACCATGGTAGATCAGGTGTTTGCTGACTCCCAACAATTAGACCAAGTACCCAGCAGATTCAAAGCAGTACGTGTAGCTGACTCCCGCAGAGTAACATCACCCATGAGACGGTACCCTTCTCCGTAAGAATGGGGAACATCCAGGTTAAGCTCTCTGGGCCAATCATGGCAGGCCTCAGCCACGACGTAATTGCTGGCCTCAACTGGCTCCAGCATAATTGTCCCTACATTGACTGGGGTACCTCTGTCATCACCCTCAATAGGAATGGGGTGGGGTTCCAGATCTACCACGTGGAAATGAACAAGCTACTACATGACACTGTGTTTGTCAGGATAACGGAGACGGGCTCATACGACTTCAAGGGGGGGAAAATAGACTTTAACCAATGTTCAGTTGAAGTTATCCGTGCAGAATCATCTGCAGTCCTCCCTTGTCATCATCACCACCACCAGCGCTAGCTGCACTCCTCAAGGAGTACAAGGATGTATTCAGTGAAACACTTGAACAACTATCTCTGCCCCAGGAGATCCAGCACGCTGTACAACTTCAAGGATTGTTACCTAAAGCACGATCATTATACCGTCTCACACCAAAGGAAGATGAAACCCTCCGCCAGCACCTTGTGGACGCGCTTGATAAGGGCTTTATTTGCCCCTCGCTATCTCTATACAGGGCGGCTGTCTTCTTTGTAGCTAAGAAGGATGGGTTTCTTTGCCTGGTCACAGACTACTGCGCCTTAAACAAGGTGACAGTTAAAAATAAGTACCCCCTGCCGCTGATTGACAACCTGTTTGATACACTTGCAGGCGCAAAGGTCCTTAGCAAGATTAATATTGCTGCAGGGTACAACCAGGTCCGCATTGCACCAGGGGATGAGGCAAAAACTGCCTTCCGCACACGCTACGGGTCGTTCAAGTGTTGTGTCATGAACTTTGGAATGACCAACGCTCTCTCCACCTTTGCCATGTTGATGAACAAAGCCTTTGAGGAACTGATTGGAAAGTGTGTGGTTGTGTACCTTGACAACATTATTGTCTTCAGTCAAGATCAAACCACACACCTCCAACACCTCTGCGCTGTCCTTGACACCCTTTGGAAAAATCAGCTAAAAGCTAAACCCTCCAAATGTGAGTTTCTCAAGTCAGAGTTACTATTCCTTGGGCACACCATCTCTTCCCAAGGGATAAAGCCCAACCCCGCCAAAATCAAGGCAATCACTAGCATGCCGCCCCCCACTGATGTGAGCCAAGTGCAAACATTCTTGGGCATGGTTGCCTATGTACACAAGTTCATCCCCAATTGCAGAGAACTAATTGCACCTCTCACTGAGCTCCTCAATATCAAACAGCGCTTCAATTGGACCCCCGCCAGAGATCAAGCCTTCAAGACGTTGAAGCACAGGCTCACAACAGCACCAGTACTACAGTTTCCCAATCAAAATCAATAGTACAAACTCAAGACTGACGCCTCTGACAGGGCCATAGGGGGCGTGCTAAGGGTAGAAACTGACAATGGCTTCTTCCTTCCCGTAGCATAAGAGTCCAGGAAGCTCACTGACTCAGAACAATGTTACCCCATCCAAGATAAAGAGCTGGCAGCCATTGTACACTGCGTTGAGAAGTGGCGCTGTTACTTGGAAGGTGCGACCCTCCCACCCTGCGTTCTGACGGACCATAAGTCACTCCAATACTTCAACACACAGTCCCATTTGACACGCCGCCAGGCAGGATGGGTTGAGCGTCTATCCCCCTATCAGTTACGCATCAAATATAATCCTGGGAAGGAACTTGTCACAGCCAACACTCTTTCACAACTCTACGTAGCGTCCATCACTGGGGACAATGGTTTGAACCCAGACTGGCCCATGCTCTACCTGCGCCCTGAGGCGACCCGCTACAAGGGCCTTAACTTGGTCACTATCTTCAAGCTGAAGGACAACAAAAGTCAGTTCACCATCAATGCTGAAAATGTCTGCCACCGGGCAGAGACAGGTGAGAAGACGCCTTACATTCCCACCACCCAGCGAGGGGACACCATCTTGCACTACCACCAAACCTTTGGTCACATCAGAGGGCGTAACCTCCTCGAGATCATGAAACATAAGGTTTGGTGGCCGCGCATGTGTCAAGACATCTTGGACCTCCTCAAGATGTGTGTGTTGTGTGAGAAGAATACGTCCAAACCTGCACCTCCCAAGTCTGTCCTACCCATCAAGGCTATGGAACCCTTTGAGCAGTGGGCTCTCAACATTGTGGGACCGCTCCCCAAAGACAGACTGGGTAAGAAGTATATTATCACTGCTATCAACTACTTCACCTGTTGACCAGTGGCGTGGGCAACAACCAACCACACTGCCACCACCATTACCCGCTTTATTGGCAAGGAGATTGTGGCTCTCTTTGGGCAACCCAAGTGTCTTATCACAGATGGCGGACTCAAACTTGTTGGACACGTTGTGAAGGCATACTGCGTCAAGAACACGCTCCAGCATATAGTCACGACCCTCTACCATCCGCAAGCCAATGGCTGCGTGGAACGGTTAAACAGCTTGCTGGTTCAACTGATTGCCAAGGTCTCACAATAGCACCCTAACACTGTGTGGACTGAACATCTTCCCACTGTCCTACTGATCCTGCAAGAAAGAATCAACAGGGGCACTGGGTTCAGCCCTAGCACCCTGGCCTTTGGAACACCTGATAGCCTGACCAGGGTTGAACAGGGGAAACTACAGTCCAAGGTTCCCAACAAGCCCCCTAGTGACAACGCCCTCCCTAGTCCAATGGTGTGCCAAAGCCCGGGAGATTGAACACAAGCAGATTGTGGGAGGGACAAAACACCTCAAAGCTAGATACGCCGTAGGAGACCCTGTCTACACCCTCAATCCCAATTCTGCCAAATTAGAACCCAACCACCTAGGGCCCTTTAAGGTAGCTGCGGTCTATGACAACCACACCTACCAACTTGAGGATGCCCAAGGGAATACCAAGAAGCTTCACCATGACTGCTTGCGCCCCTGCCGCGCCATCCCCACACAAAGGTTGTTTGTGTGGACCTTCCCAGAACTTCCGCAAACTCCAGTCCTGGTGTCTGATGACAAACAGGGGGCAAGGGGGGTGTTGCAACCAAGTTTCTAGGTTGCCTGCTAATGTATCTTACAATACACAGGGGGCGCTTGATGAGTTGCCTCTTGACGTATCTAACGTTATGGATTAATCTGATGGCAATGTCAAATGGCGGGTACTTCATCCTAATTAGGAGCGTTGCCAATTTGACCTGTTGATCCCCTCACAAGTTATTCTTTGGCTCCAAACCTTACATGGAACTTCTCACTATGCCACCCCCTTGTGGCATTGTGGCTTTCCCCATATAGTATATTAATCACAATATTCTACAATAAACGACACCTTATTCTTATTATCCTGTCCTTTCTTATTGGGCTGTTTTCTTCCCCAATTCCAAGTACTGAACTCTCATTGGTTCAGTTGCAACAGCAGTTTTTGCATTAGTGATTTTAAATCACAAAATAAATAAAATGGATAATAAAATAGCTAAAATTACTTACAACTTTATATTACAGCATCCAAAAAATACGGCATCTCAATTTTGTTATTTCGAGTCAAATTGATCAAACTTTATTTGCATTGAAATCACCTAGTGTGGGGCATGTTTACGCTATCTCAAATTTACACCATCTCAATTTATGCCATTTGTCACAGAATAAAATAAGCCTATGTTCACACTAAATCAAAGCCTATTGCATAGTGTCAGAAGATGTCCAAATAGCATTAATCCAAGACACTCATGATAGGAATAACATAAAACGACACAACTAAAGTAGTCCAATTATTGGTTATCATTACTGGGTAAAAAACTTCTTTTGTTAAATGTAATTTATAGCTTTTCTATATAGGGATACCATGAAGGTGCTCTTCTTAATAAAAGCTTTTCTTAGTGAATTTAATATGAACAGTGTTGGTTACACCATTTCAATTTATTCATTTCAAATTCCATTAGGTTTCATATTGTCATGAATGCCAATATTCACACTCTTTCAATTTTGCCTTTGATGGGTTCTTTTGAGGACAAATCCCTTGCTTTTGCTCCTCAAAATGAATCCATTTTCAAAGATGGAAATACATATGTCCGTCTTCCTCACCCTGTGGAACTCACTTGCCTCACTCATGCTTGTGGCAAGTGATCCTACTGTCCTTGTATTGTTTTGTGGTAACACCAAATTGTAAATTTAAACCTCCCCCTTAGGCCTCTACTCCAATTCCTGCCAAATGATTAGGAATTTCTACCAAATTATGTTTGAACATTTATCCAAAAGGTTACTGAAAAAGACCAAGAAAAGCCCTTAATTTAATATTTTGGAACTATTCTGAAGATGTCCCCACCTAGCCCACCCAAGAGACACCTCTGGTTAAATATCATGTGCAAGAGCAGCTGGGAGCAGTGATAATTGTGTCCAAAGCAGATTTCCCAATTTTAGTTGAGTCAGTTTTCCTTTTTGATTCTGTCCATTCAAAATTTGTCAAGATCTTCCTGCCTCAAGAAATGCACTCATATTTTCTCATATCATTGGTTGATTGGTTTTGTGACATTTAATCTACCACCCCAATCTCATTTCATCCCTTAAAAAATGCAAGAGTTGTAAAAGACCTTGCTTCATCATTCTCTACTTTAATAAAGTTCAAAACTTGTTAGTCTAATTTGGCCATTTGGGTTTTTCTGTTGCTTTTGATGTTCAGTTGATTCCTTCCCCCCTTTGGCCTCCCAGGAATTGTTGGTAGCAACCTTTTGGTTGTTGCTGAAACCCCAATCTTATTGTGGTTAAGAGCTTGGTTTTATTTCCTCTTAACCTGCTCCCCAATTCTCACACAAATGATATATATTCCATTTTGTTATCTCCAATAAAAATTAAGTTCTATTCACGTTTTTGTCTTTGCGTCTCCAAATAATTTGATGGTCTCTCTCAATCCACAAATAGTAGAGATTTATCATTCAGGGCCACAAGGTAATTGCTTCACCTTCCCTGCCAACTAATCTGAGGCTTAGTACAAATCCAGTCTAAAGGTTAGGATTTCCCGTTGTGTGTCTGTGCCGCACCTCAGAACACGGCAAAAATCACTGTCAAGAATATCCCTGACATAAACCAAATTTCTACTGAGGTACCATGCTGGGGAAAAATAAGAGATTTCACTATCAAGAACTTATAATTTGATATTTATTTCCCCCTATTAAGTGGGGAAAATAAAAATAAAGTCAAAACGGAGCTCAACCAACACCAGATTAATTTATCATACAGGCAGGCGCCCGCCAGCATCCAGATGGCTGCCAGCAGGCCCTCTGCCAGCCACCTGCTCACCCTTCCAGCCGCCAGTGGGCCTGTTGCCAACCTCCCACCCACCAGCCAGGCCCCTGCCAGCCACCTGCTTGCCCAACCAGCCGCCAGCAGGCCCGCTGCCAGCCGCCCGCCCCCGGGCCCCAGTCCCCGGCCAACCAGAAGCCCCCACCTAATGCAGCCAATCAGAAAAGTCTCTGATAAAAGGGAAAAAATAGAAAAAAATTCCTGTATATCAGAAGAGGGCCAAACTCAAGTTTTAAATGTGAGCATTGATTCTACCCATAACCAATGTGATTCTGAACCCCAGGTCACATGGTTAAGCCCAGACCCCAACCAAACTATGCCTTCCAAGACAAAAATAGATCTTAAAAGTTCCATGAGTTGTCACCACCACCTGACCTCATGCCCAGAACAGATCATTGGCCCCAGTCAAAAATGGCCAAACCCACAACAGATAATAGAAGAACAAGAGTTTGGCCATCTTCCCAAAAACCAACTGCCATTCTTATCTTCCAAGCTTTTGGGGTCCCCCATCACATGCTTTCCACTCCCATTTGCAAATCTTTGCAGAGTGGGAAGCACTCTAAATAAAGGATCTCTCCTCAGTAATAGCTTGTGCTATTATTTAGTTTAATACCCTCAATAAAGCTAATTTCAACTCTTAACTTCCAAGCCAACTCTTAGTTAGTTTGCCCCAGCCAACAACCTCCAATCCAAGGAAGATGAACCACCTCATCTTCACATCTGTGCTTACAGCTTTCCTTGGAATTGGAGGATATCAACATGGACCAGAGTTCTTTGAACCTTCACCAGAAGGATTAGGTCATGATTATCACTATGACCCTGGACAGCTCAACTCTTTGCACACGGGTTCCTGGCCTCCTCTGGTGTCACCACACTCCACCCTATCTATTGAAGTGTATATCTCCCTGTACTACGTGCTGATCTACTTTGCGGGCAGCTTCAGGAGATGCAAAATTCATGCCAAGGTCTTCTGGTGGTTAATGACCATTTATCCAATCATCAGCGCCTTGACCAGATTCCACTCTCCAACCTTCAGCCATGCCTTCTTCAAGTAGTATCTGCAATGTCTGGGCATTACAATCACCCAGTTGATTTGATGTGTATAATAGATAGGAGAAAATAAGGGAAAATTACATATGACGCCACACTGCATTATATCAGTTCCCCATTCACAATACCTGCTTTTCACTTTTAAAAAGTATTATTTCACGCCAAATATCACTTAAATAAAACATGTAAGAAATTCACTGAATATTGGCATATATGTATTTTTGTTCTTCTCTAAACAACTGGGTACTTTTTAACCCCAGTTGCATAAGCTAGTTTTCAAGATATTCAAGTTTTACTCTTTGGCCCGGTTGAGGTAGCTCAACTGTGTATTTCTTAATTTAAAATAAAAATATGTAAGATCTTTATGTTTTTGAGCTATGGCATCTCAATTACGGCATCTCAAATACGCCATTTTGACTGCAGTTTTTCAGTCAAAACTCAAAGTTTTGCATACTTGCGCTACTGATAAATTTTTATCTTTAAATACTAAAAGTCTTTAAAATTTTGATGTATATATTTTCAATATTTCTCTACAATTATATGTAAAATATTTTATACTTTCATATTGAAAACATTATTATTTTTCCCTTTAAAAACTTCCCCCAAATTGCCCATATTTTGATATTAGCTTCATTTTAGATGCCTCCCAAGCCTCCCACCAAAGCTGCTTCCAAGAGCTACTAGGGCAATAAAAATCAACCCAAGGCCAAAAAATCCAAAACTACCCCTAAAAAGCAGCCTTCTAAGACTAAAACTTCCCCAGGACACCCACACCTTCAACAGAGCCAGAGGAAACCATCCCAGCTCAACCCCTTCCCACTCTTCATCTGTGTACTTCCCCTCTGATCCCCAAGAGAAGCTGTTTGACTTTAACTGTCACTATTATCCTACTTCAGAACCTGAGAAGGAGCAAAATCAAGAACCTGAGCCTTTTTCCCCAACTGATAATCAAATAGAATTATGGGATGTGAACACTGTTCACAACATTTGCAACCAAAATGGTGCATTTGCTGTGCCCATAATATTCCCTGAGAGTTTTCCAACTATTTCTAAGAAGTGTGGCACTAGGTTTGTTTATAAGGGTTACAGCTTCATCTGTAATGACAAAAAGAAGGCTATCCATCAACATTATTTCAAGTGTGAAAACCTTGGCTGCCCAGCAAGGCTCACCACTTATGGGTTTACAAGATTTAAGGCATTAGCTGTTGGCCACAATTGTACTGAGCCATTTTAACCCCTCTATCAACTAATCTACTGGTTTCAATTCCAGGTTATCCTCACCACCAGGGACAAAACCTCTAATTAGGTAGTCAACAATGCCCTAATTACCTCAAAAAATTCCCAACTTGCCTCTGCTGGCAAATCCATAAGACTACAGAGATACCTCACTGATCAGAGGTATTCTCTAAGCACTGAAGGCGTCATTGCAACATCCAGTGACCAATTTATCTTAATGGAGGAGCAGAAGTTATCTTGCCACGAGGAGCACTTTCTTCTTCATGACAATGGCGTAAACGCAAAGGGCGTATAATATGCTTTGCCACAAGCCAGGATTTACACAATCTTCTCAAGTACAAGATCTGGTTTGCAGATGGCACCTTCTCCACCTGCCCAAAGCTCTTCAGCCAGCTTTGGAATATTTATGGGCAGTTTGCCAATCTAGTTCTTCTACTGGTCTTTTATTTTTTCCTTATAAGAAGCAGGACAACTATGCCTGTGCTCTCACTATCTTGAAGACCAAATTGGATGAAATCATCCCTACCTTGAAAGAAGAGCATAAAGAGACCAGAGGGCGTAAGAAGAAGGCATCCTCCCAGAAAGATGATGTCACCCCCATCAAAAAACAGCCTGAGAGCTTTTCCTACCAGACACATCTGGTAGTTAATTTTTAGAAGGCTCAGGCAAATGCTTTCATTCAAGTCTTCAAGAGCTCCCCCAGGGATGCTATTTCCATTTTTGTCAAGCCCTGTGCTGCCGCCTACAAAAGTGCTCAGATCTATATGGGCTTACTAAATAATAATGAATCAAATAAGCCAAGGAAGCCTTCAATTGCTTTGCTGCCCTTGCGCTAGTATGAAAGGAGAAGATCAATGCCTTCTATGATGCCCTCCTCTGCCACCCCTATATCATTGCTAACCAGGCAGCCTTTGCACCCTTTATTAAGTTTTTAAACTCAGTGGGTTGGTGTCTTCCCAGGAGCACACCATATCCAAAAAGGCGGTGACTCAATCACCTGAAACTACTTCAAGAAGTTCAGAGATAGGTTGATCAAGACCACTTCTTTTCTTGAAGGGTGACATAGCCAATTTTCTACAAGGGTCCAGATTAAGAAGCCCAGGTTCAACAGGTCCATTATTCACCTGAAAACCCAACATGCCATCTCTGCCTGCCTCTTTAAGAATTTCATCAAGAGTAAGGACATCCCCCAAGCAAAGCAAGGCAGTCAATAAGTATACTGAACTCAGAAAGGTGGTTCTTGCATAATATCCCAAGTATAGAAAGCTTAATCATTTGCAATCTATTTCAGTAGCACTCTCAATTGGTGTTTAATCATTTTTCTCAGTAAATACTTCTTATAAATTTCTCTTCTTTCTTTCAATTTTATCATTTTTGACTTTTCTTTAGTATTTGGTACTATTATATGCATCTTTTAAAATATATCATAAATAAAATAGCTGAAAAAGCTGTTCTTGGGTGTATTTTGATTTTTGGGCTTTATCCAACCTTGTTGCTACTGTTATACATCTTTTTATTGCAGATTTGAACCCCTGAGGTTCTTTAATTGTAGAATGGTTTTTCAAATGATTTTACTGTTGTTTCATTATGTTTTTTTTGTGTTCTAAAAAACTAAATTTTAAAAGCTTGTTTTTCATAGCCGCAATGCCATAAACTGAAATGATGCATTTACTGATACTTTTGTGATAGCAAAAATTGAGATACTTTAATTTGAGATGCTGTTTTTTGAGATGGTGCAGCCTACTAAAGTAAAAGAGGTTAGAGAAAGAAATGTGGGTAAAGTAAAGAAAAACAAAAAGTTAAAGCTAAAAAATATCAAGTTATGGAGAATTATTATGAAAGCATGCAGAAAACTTCAATATTTATATGATATTCAGTATTGAGGCTTTTTATTAAGAAAAATTTGGACAAAACTACATTTAAATGTTTAGTTTTAACATTCTAAGTGTTGACATAAATCAAAATTATGTATTTAGACATTTAGCCTAAAATATTGTTTTAATTCTGACTTTCAACTTGTAAACAGTTGGCATTATTGAGTTAAATCACTATATAAAAAACATATAATCTTAATTAAATTAGGATTAGGTTTGAAATATAGTCTAAAAATGGGCTGTTTTAGTCCTGGGATAAAATAAAGTTATAGTCATATAACTTTTAAAAACTAGGTACTGCATATTGTAAGTAGTAGTTTTATTATTATTTGAAGTTTTGCGGTTTCAAGTATATCATTCTGTAAGATACAAATGTTAAGATGCATCTTTCTCTTGTTAAACCAGTGAAGGTGTCAACTTTGCCTCTGTTGGCCTTCTTTTATAGTGAAGCCACTATTAAAGCTTGCTTAAACTATGTCGTTGTGTTTACTTAAACCATTATTCTTGTCTCACTTGCTATTGTGCTGTTTTCCTTTGTGTTGAAATTGAATAACACTATATAAATCCTAGGTTTAACCTATACAGTCTAGATTAATTTGATATTTAGGGGTTAACCCAAACACGCCCAATGGTTTCAAAGCTATAATAAACCCCTAATATAATATACAACAAAGCTTAAAATTCTTACCCACTATATGCCAAACAACTATGAAACAAAGGGTCAAATATAAATAAAACTTATTATAAGTGAAGATATTCCAGATTATGTATATTTTTATTAAAAAATAAATTGTATCTGTTAATTTATGTCAACTTTGTGTAGTTTCATTATTGAAGTCAGTCTAAAATTAAATTTATAGTAATTTAGCATTTTTAATAGTAAATTACTTCTTATGTTTCAATAAAAATTCAGCCTATTCTTAATTGATGTCAACATTGGCTTTGATTTCTCATTGATTATCAATTCTGACTATATGATATAATATAATATAATATAATATAATATAAAAATTGGTGTATTTAGCCATTGGCCAGTAGGCTTCAGCCTAAGTGTCAAATTAGAGTTGACTGTCTGCATATCAACAAAATATTGACATTCAGACAGTTTAAATGCTGATGGTTGCCTTCACAGATACTGATGAATACCTGCTTAAGTGGTTCATTATTTAGCAGATACCACTTTTACAAGGGCAAGCCCTCCAGTAGACTGGCTACATATGTGGCGGAACATATGTCTGATAATAATAAGACAATGATACCCAACCATAAGGCAGTGACCAGGTTTATTACTGAGAAGAGGGCAAGGATGAAGAGGTCAGTATACAATCCAAAGAAGATTGTCAGCATGGTTCTCACTGAAGAGGTAACTGTCACCGGCAAGGGGGAGAAATTCCCTCTCTATAAAGATGAATTCAGCATTGACTACCCTGTGATAATCTACTGCACTGAAGGCAACCAAGAAGTATTGGGTGATGCTGAGGTTTGGCTCTCTGATGGATGCTTGCCTCCTGTCATGGCATCTTTAACCTGATCTGGGTAATGAATGCTGCAGTAGATAGTAAGATACTCCCACTTGCCTACTGTCTTCTCTCTAACACCATCACTGAAACTTATGCCAAGGTCCTGAAGGACTTGTAAAAAGAAATATCAAAGATTTATACCCTAGTTAATGAAGAATCAATATTAGTTACCCCTCTCTTGCCCTCCCAAGAAGATGAAGAATCTCAAGTCTGTGGGGCCATACCTTAAGGCTCAGCATGAGGCCTTCAAGGAGGTTTTTGGGTGCAAGTACCAAGAATGCTTCTTTCACTTCCACCAGGCCATCAACAGAAGGATCAGGATCCCCAAGCCCCTGTAAAAAAATTCATCATAACATTATCTTTATATATGAGACCAAGTTTTGAAGCTTTGTGGCTCTGGCCTTTCTTAAGCCAAATGATGTCAGAAAGGGGTTCAAGCTGCTCCAGATAGATCCATATACTGTCAATTATAATGCCATTTGCCAAGGGTGTGCCAACTACTATGAAAATCAATGAATTGGTGGGGAAGTGATGTAAAAGGTGGCAAAGCTGATAATAGTATCCCCTAGAATCTCTACCACATTGTTCTTGAAAAGTGACCTATGCCAGCATCTGCTCTTGAAGGCTGGCATACAAAGGTTGGCAACTTAGTCAGGGATTTTAAGCCCTCCTTTGATGGGTTGTTTGAGGCCATGTAGGGTGTTGTGATTTAGACTGTTGATAATTCTGGGTGAGAGTTAGTCCCTTAGTAATGTTCTATCACTATACCTGAATATAGGGTACTGAAATTCTAATAGAAATTGAACAGTAGTGTAGGGGTAAGAACTTATCATCTAATAAGATATAAACCAAGTATATATAGGGTGTACAGTGGGTAATCAGATCAGAGGGGAATTTGGCCTTGGCAGTTGGGCATCAATACTAATATTAGGCATCAACAGCAACCCGGAGTGGTAGATCAATCAATCAGATAATTGCCCAATCCTCCATTTGGTATTCCAGACTTAGAGTTCACAGGCACGCTTGGAATCCGGAATTAGTGGCTCTGGTATTTACCAATTAACCAGAGCCTATAATAGGCATAATTTCTCAGGAAAATTGAAGATGAGTCTAGAGCATAATGATATCCACTAGTTTCTGATTGTTTGGTCAAGTGATTGCCAATAGCATAAGTGGATCTGGATCTGACTTCTAATTAAATGTCAATCAAATCCATCATCCCTTAGCATATTTGCAACACAGAGTGAACAGGCTACTACTGAGAAGCTGCTGGATGAAATTGAGCAGAGTGAGGCTGCACCTGCCAGGATAGCAAAATATGGGATGAAGAAGGAGAATATATAAGCTGATCAACTCTGGATATACTGCAGAAAAAATGAAAACAATCTTGAAAAAATATCCAAGGCCATAAGTTTTATCTATGAGTAAATTATTTATGTTTGCTGTTTGCTACAGCATATCTTTTGTTTAAGTGTTTTTTAGCACTTTTTAAAAGATTAGTTTTAATTTCCAAGTGTCAGAAATATGATTTTTTAAATGTGTACTTTACTATGTGTCGAAAATAAGGGTTTAAATTTTAAGGTCGGAAAATCCGTTATCAGAAATGAGGGGTTACCAAAAATAGCATTAAATCTATTTTTCGATAATCAAAATACAGGCAACTCCTTTTTAATAAGCATATTTTTTAATGTAATTGAAAAATGTAACTTATTATAGACCAAGGAAGCTTGTGTTATTCTAAAAACCAAGTAAATGATAAAAGAGCCTCTTTTATACATTACTATATCTGAAACTGACTCAATCTAGGCATCTTATTTTCAGGGAAATTTTCATCAGAGTTGGACTTGCTGGATGAATTGGTTGTTTCTTTTTGTTAGAAATCATTCTATAAACGTCTCTTTTAATTGATGCCCATCTGAGTTAAAATGTAACAGAGATACGATTCTGCTTAGCACCGATACTTTTTCTTGTGATATAAATATGTCCAAATATAATCTATACTGTAAATTGATCAAAAACGGCTGAGCCCCATGCAGGCATCAATTATGCCTGAAATACTTCATCCCAAGCCAGTTTAACGAGACAAAGAATACAATTACGGGGAGACCTAAAGGAAGTAAAAAACAGTAGTGGTAATCCTCCTTAACCAATAGCAACACCTAGTACCGAATTAGGGCTAACCGACATTTTGAGTTCTACCTGGGCAATATTCTTTGACCATGGCATAAATGCTATCCTTTCAATCGGAAACAACTTGCTAACAAATAGCGTATATGTAGTAACCAAAAAGAACAACCAAGTCGAGACAAGAATTGTCCAGCCCCAGAATAGATAGGTTTTGGAATTCATATCCATAGTCCAAAACTCAAATGCAATCTAGGAAGGATGTCAATTATATTTAGGTTTAAATTGTTACTTAGGAGTAAGATTAATTTTACAGCGACAAAAGAACCTTCACACTTTCCTTAGAACGTGCTAGATCATATTTCCATACTAAGTACTTAATAAACGTATCCTCTAAATTATATTTGATAAAGAAGAGTCCCCGCTAAGCTGGAGAGACTAAAAAATAAAGTGGATTTTACTTCAGAGACACCTAAAACTCAAAGCAGAATTCAACATAGCGGTGCTAGAAAAACTGAAGAACGGGTGATAAGTTTAAGGAATTTAAAAATAGATAATAAAATTTTGTTGATAAAAAACATGCTGCTAGAATAAATTGCTTGTGATTATGAAAAACAAAAGAAGATATATAAAAATATTAAAGAAATATTACACTCAATTTTAACAACTGCAAACAATACCTGAGATTAATGCTGGGTTGGCAGCTGGGAAATCAGGTGAAAGTTATAACTTCGTGCTCTCAGTCCTGTGCCTCGTTTTTAGAGAGAGGAATTAATAGGATGTGGCAGCTTGATCTGTGTACTAATATAGCTTGGTCATGACCATTGTACTGTAAATTCAGAACCTAATGGTAGAAATGAGGGATTGTCAAATCCTTGGTTCAAATTTCAAATCGCATTTGCGGGCAACTCAGCTGAGTGAAAAGTAAAATATTTAATAAAATCAATCATTTAATGACACATTTTTTTGATTTATTTAAATTGGCAAATTTCAAATCCCTTGAGCAGATAAATCAACTAACTAAAGACAAAATACAGCAGGCAAATGTGAGATATATAAATTAGAAATTTACAATTCTAATGTACGATTTGGTACAGTAGTTTTCAAACCTGTTGAGATAAATGAATATTAGTCAATTTATAATATGTAGGTTCAGTCACACAACAAATTTCAACTTGTTAGATATAAATAGAAGATAATTCCACAGAAAATGTGTACTATTCGGCAAAAATGTCCAGTCACACAACAACCTACACAGACTGGGAACAAATGTATAATGATTCAACAACAAATGTACCAAACACTAGAACACATGAGTTTCAGTCACAGAATGCATCTACTATGTTTACCATGTTTTTTATGAACACATGGAACTCAGTCACAAAAGTTACAAACTCAATCCAACAACAAACCCCAATAGCAACTGAAACAGACAACAAAAATATCAAATATCAAAACAAATGAGTGAATCTATACAGTAGTTTTCAAACCTGTTGAGATAAACATATATTATTCATTTTAGAACACATGAACTCAGTCTAAAAACAAAATCAAAAATCAAGGAATTTATATTAAATTACAATATGTCGTAACTGTGCTGTTTTAGCAGAGTTACAAGGGAAAAATATTTGGAAACTAGATAAAAATCTTTATTGAGAGATATGAATTATATAGTCACTGTGAATTGTGGATAGTAGGAACATGATAGTGTTGATCACACAGTGGGTTGGTGAAGGAGGTGGCTTGATCCTTGTAATGAGTCAAGCGCCAAAACAAGATATCCACCGTAAGGGATCATCATCTGTTCATCTTGTTGGATTTGGTATTTGAGTCAACTTCCTATCTTGGCTTTGAGTGGCTGGGTAAGCGGATCACAGGTCACAAACCCACTTACTCAGAACCTTGCTGGCACGTTGAGCCTGCTGTTTTAATAAATATATTAAGATCCATTTTGATTTTATTTTTAGACTGAGTTCATGCGTTCTGAGCTGAATAATATACATTTATCTCAACAGGTTTGAAAACTACTGTAATAATGTAACCAGATCATCCTAATTAAGAATAAAATCTAGAATACAAAAAGGAAATAAATATTCTGGGTATCTGTTTTGGGATTAAAATTAATAAAAAATCAAATTTATCAAAACATATGAGTAACAGTGCCCATTTACAACCAAAAATAATTAATATATAAATATAAAAATATATAACCTAATTTGAAATAAACAGTAGTGACTACAAGCTTTCATACTACTATATATAGATAGATAAAAATTAAAATAAATAAATCATATAAGTAGACTGATTTTAGTTTTATTTTATTTTTATACCAAAATGGAAGCTTCACAACAACAGAGCCAAGGAGCCAAAGGAGTATGTAGCAGATGTGGACGCCCTCATGAGTCAAAAAATAGAGTTAGTGCAACGCAAGTGCCTACTCAGGAAGGAGACAGGAGAGGAGAGTTCAATAGTGACGCTGAACTGACACAGCCAGTTTGAGGAGCACATTGTGCAAGGGGGCAGAGCATCAACCCCTGGATCCAGAAGATGATAAGAAAATACACCAAGGTTGTCACCACCAAAACAGTAAATGCCGTCACCACCAAGAGGGTTTCCTTGGTGCACAACCCTGTATACTTCTGCAATGGTGTTCCCACAGCCATACTGGAGAAGTTTAAGCCTGTACTTGACACTAGCTATAAGCCCTATGCCAGTGATTCCAAAGGGGCAGACAAGGACAAGCCACCCCAGTATTTCCAAACAACAAAAGGGCAGAAGGTGCTGAAAAAGATTGCTGCGTTTTACAGCCAAGTGCCTATGCCCTGTGTTGTGGCTGAGCCTGTGGAGTTGCTTCCCAGCGCCAAAAAGGAAAAGTACCATGTCATCCCTGATGCCACCTGGGAGGCCTTCATGAGACTCATGGAGGAGACAACTGACTACAGGAAGGCTGCGGCAATTGTCAGGATCTTGGAAAAATCTGCCCATAGGCTCTGTAAAAACTACCAGAAAACAGATGTTGTTCTCCTTTCATAGAAAGCCAAGTGTGAACCAGTCCTATTGGTTAAGGAACCCATGTGGGCCATTTGAAAGTGGATCAATAGAAACTGCCATCTTGAACTAGAAATATTCAGTCAATGATTGAGTCCACTTTTAGGATCAAGGCTTTGGTTTCTAATTGCTATTGTGCAGTGAAAAGCCTATGATTCTCATGGAAAAAAACTCAGTTTTTTTTTGTACAATTAGAACAGCCCTGGCAACATCAAATACTGTCAAAAATATGCCAATATCTTCACTGCTCTCAAGGTGAAGGGGACTGTCAAATTCCAATACATTGATCAGTCCTCCTTTTCATTCTCCATGAGAAACAAGTATGGCTACATCCCCAAAGGCAAAAAGAATGGCATGTCCTGGTGTGCAGCTGTGTGTTCTGTTGCATAATCTATGGTAGATCTTCTTGGCCCCTTGGCATAGGGCTATACCAGATGATCAGGGGCTCCCACAACAGTACAAACTTTCTGGAATTTCTCCAATTGGTTTGGGAGCACCTGAGGTGCAAAAGCCTGGGCTTCACCCATTTTATTGTATTGGATAATGTTGGGCTCCATAAGGTGGCTAAAATTCTTAATGAGTTCCCAGTGATTAGCCTGGCATGGAAATTGGCTCCCTTTGATTGGCTATAGTGCCTTTATGCCTGCTATTCCTCCCCTCCTATTCCCCATTCATCAATCCAATTGATAAGGTTTTTGGGTGGCTCAAGCAAGTTTTCAAGAAGAGGACACCATCTGGGCCCCACAATTTGTTTAATTTGCTACAGGTCAGTGTACATATCCTCCCAGCTAAAACCGTGGCCACATTCTATGGCCACTCTGATTTGTTTCTCCCTGTGTGCCTCTTCAAGAAGCCAATCAATTAAATGCTTAGCTATTACAAATGTTTTATTCTGAATTTTATTTTTAGATATAATTTTATTTAGTTTAACTTGTATTGACATTCATACTGTGATTCCAATTGTATACTGTCAGGTATAATAAAAAATCATCAAAGCAAAACCAAATGAATGAAAAGTAATACTGTAGATTCAGAACCTGAAGGTAAAAATGTGGGATTGTCAAATTCTTTTGCGTAAACTCACCAACTTACTGGAATATTTTTCATCCTTTTATATAAAAAAGTAATTTGTTCTGGGATGAAAATTACTCCATTAAGTTGGTGAGTTCATTCAAAAGAATTTGACAATCCTGCATTTTTACCTTTAGGTTCTGAATTTACAGTATAGATAAAATACTTATTTTTTAATATGTATTTATTTGTTGTAGATGAATGATTAAATATTTTATTTTTAAAAGTAGACATATATAAGAGAGTAAAACTTTGAATTTGACTTAATGAGCTTTATTAGGTATGTGAGCCGTGGAATTCAAGGACTTGTTTTTGAAATACAGTAGTTTTAAAAGCTATGGCAACAACAAAAAATACCTCAGATTTAAACAAAATGATTTCAGATTTGAACAAAATCCAAGTTGCGCAAGATTCAGGATTCAAATAATTTAAATATTTTGGTTAATGAATGAACCATCAAACAATAAGTAAAATTTTACTTGTATATTATACAAAATTATATCAAACATCAAGAGGCGTAATTTAAACCACAAAAAAATGAACTGACACAACAAGTGAGATGGATGCTATTCAGGAGTATATTATAATCCAGTCAGGATTCATATGAAGCACCAACAGAAGGACTAAAATGAAACAAGATTTTAGCAATCTGGAAGTGAGATTCCACAAGCACAAAACAAAATGAAGCCACACAAGATGTGTAGTATGAGCAGCCTAAAATAGAAATATAACAGTTTAACAGCCAATCAACAGCTATCCAATTTAGGGACAGAGGCATTTTATTCATTTTCATGGCTCCTGATTTGTATAAAAGGATTTTGAGAACCTTTCAAATATGGAATGGTGATTAAAATAAAAATGAATCATTAAATTTTAAACTTCTAGTTTTAGTGATTTTATCCTAGGTTTTTGCAATGGTTTTCAACAACAAAAATATTTTCAACAGCACCAGCAGCCAAGCCAGCAGCAGCCAAGCCAGCTTTGATGAAGGCAAGGCTCAGGGCGCAGAAGTTCCCATTTACACCCAAGCCTTTGAGGCGGGTAACAAGGAAGCTGACCTGTACCTGACCTCTGACCCCTATGGCTTTGACTTGTTCAGTAGTCACATAGTGTCTAGCTCTGCCCCTGCTCCCATACCCACCTCTGCACAAGCTTCCTGTCAACCAACCAATCAGAATGGCACCCTTGATTTGGAACAACTTCTTGCCACTGGCCAACCTGCCCCCCTCAGCCAATCAGGCTTCAGCCCCTTCAGCTCCTGCAGCCCAGTGCTCCAAGCAACAAATCATCCCTGCCTAAATTCTCCAAGAAATTGTGGCACTGAACCTTCAGGGTCTATCCTGGGATCAGATTGCCAGCCAATTTCAATTCACCCAAGCCACAATAATGCAGGAATTTAATAGTTTAATGAATAAGGGGAATCTGATTGGGACAGTCAAGAAGCCCAAGAAGGCCCCTAAGTCCCAGATCAACAAGTCATACCCAATCATGCTTAATCTCATGAAGTGGGACCCCAAGCTTTCCTTGACCCAGATCTGCAAACAACTTTCACACCACAACATATGGGTTTCTGAGCGCATGGTGCAGCTCTGGATGTATGGAAAGGTGGCTTCAATATGGGTTCTTACCAGTTTTGCCAGCAACCATTGGGATGGCGCTAAGGATTCCCCATATGATCAGGCCATCAAATCAGCCCTGTTCCAATGCCTGACAACTTTGTCAGATGACGTCATACTTGTCTTGTACTACAAGTTATCAATTGTATTTGACAATTTTGGTGAGCAAGGAAAAGCCACTTCCAAGAATATAAGGAAGAAGGCCAAGAAGGGGACATTTATTGGTGCATTTCTGGCTTTTTTAGCCAAGGGTTTTTTCTACTATCAGACAAACCTAGATTTCACCAATGGCTACAAATAAAGCCAAATCCTCAGTGAATTGCTTGACTCCTGGGATAGCTCAAATTCCCTTCACTGGGGTTTCTTGAGCCACCAGATGGAGGTTAGCTCCACCGCCCTTGAGGCCATCCAGGGAAGCAGGCACCAGGCCTCAGTCTACCCCACCGGCCACGCTGACATTCATCTGGCAGATGTTGTGTTCTTCAACATTGGAGACACAGTACAGGAGCACCACCCTCAGGCTTTCAACAACCTCTATCTTGGAGTCCTTGATCACAATTCTCTCTTTGGTTACCAAATGATGACAACTTGTTTGCCCAAATTGTCTTCCATGTGAATATGGGCAACCAATCAAGTAAAGACAAGTGCCTCCCACCCTGTGCCACAGAAATCTATCAACTCATCCAGTCAATGACAGACAAGGAATACAATGCGCGTTATATAGCAGCCATCACACGCAATCCCCCTACCCGCTACCACTACCCCCACCTGCCAGACTCACCCACCCAATCACAGACCCCCCAGGAAAGCACTGGCTCTACACCTTCCTTCCTGCACTATTCCGCCTACTAGGCATCTCTCTTCCCCACCCCCAATGAACTCCCTGCCACCAAACATTTTCTATTTATATTATCTTTATTCTGAATTTCAATTGTTCATTTACTCTTTGTTTATAGTTGGTTTTATTCTGTATGTTCAGTTTATTTCTATAAAATCCTATATTTACTATGCTGTGTATCTAGATCCAGAACACAGTTATTTTTAGTACCCAAACACAGATCATTGTGAAAATATTAATAACAATTTGGTGATCAGCTAAATTTGAATTAGAAAATTATAGGTTAATTGTGTTTAGATAGAGTTGTTACTGATCCAAATTTAAAACCTTAATGATAAACTTTAAGCAAATCAGGAGCCAAGTGATAAAGTGATTATTGTGACATAAAGGGTCACCCAATAACTCTTTGATGCTGTCAGGAATATTCCTGACAACACCTTGGGTCAGGATAAACTTTTGTCTGCAATTGAGCTCAAAGAGAAAAATAAAAAATTACAGCAGTTCCCCCTGATTGGGAAAACTGTTGCAAAACGCCGGGCCAAAAATTCACAAATTAAAAAATGTGATTTTGAGAAAGACAGGTTTTATACCCCAGCCGCGGACCGCGCGGCCGGCTGCACGCTGAGCCTGGCGGCTTGCCTGCGCGCGCCTGCCTGCTTCCACCAGCCAGCCAGCCAGCAGGGGACAGCACATCCCCCATGGTGGGGCCGCCCACCCCCACCAAATGGGGAAATTGCTCAATGAGGAAACCCAAAAAGGCAATTCCCCAAACCCAAAAGGAGGGAGAACTGCTGCCCAAATTTGGAAGGGGCTGACAAGCTGCCCAACACAACCATTCCTGCATTGACTGCAGAAGTCAAATTTGGATGCATGAAAGCATCCAATGATACACCAAACCAATTCAAGCCCAGAAGTAATAGTTCATTGCCTGCACACCACTTCCAATTCCCCTCCCAAAAGGGAATTCCAGACAACACCAAGTGTTTGGGGTTCCCTGTCCAGTGTTTTGCACTATTCATAACCCACAAGGATGATAGTATATAATAAAGCCAAATCACTTGATGATAGTTTGTGCTATCATTGAGTGAAATTACCCCTCAATAGTATCACATAAATCAATTCAAACTTTACCTAAAAGAAGTTAAAACAAGACAATAAGCTTTGTCTGCCCTTCCCCAGGATCAGAAGATGAATCATATAATCTTCTCAGCTGTCCTCACAGCCTGCCTAGGGATTGGGAGCCACCAATATAATCACCAGCATGGGCCATTCAACAAACCACCTGGCAAGTATTACTATGAGGAGCTGGCACAGCTAAACTCCTCCAAGCAGTACTCCTGTCCTACACTGGTATTGCCCCACTCTTCCCAGTACATAGCCATATACACCTGTATATACTACGTACTCACGTATTTTGCCGGTAATTTTGGACGCTATAACGTGCACGCCAAAGTCTTTTGATTGATGATGACAGTCTATCCAATTGTGACGGCGCTCACAGGCTTCCAAGTTGCCAACTTGATCCCTTATTTTGCTAAAATACTCCCTCAATTGTTGGGTCTTTACACTATTAAGATGTTGTAGAGCCCAAGTAGGCAACAGACCTCAGTCAATTGGAGGTATGGGTCCCACTGGAGGATGTCAAGAATTATAGGATAGTCATCCTTGATCTGGGGTTTGGTCTGCTTCTTTGGCTTCTTGCCCAGCTTTGCACCACCTCTCTTCAAGAAGACTTGGAGCTCACACTTAATCACTGCCTCAGTGAATTGAAGACAGGTGGTAATTCCCCCAAAATTTATTCCACTCTGCTTTAGGCTCACAATTACTTCTATCACCTCATTGGTTACAAGTTGACATTTTTGGGGGCCTTTGGGAATAAGGGGACCCGGGTTAGGCAGGGCAAGGGTTGATTGGCCTGAATTCTTGAGCAATGATTGGATAGGGTTGGAGAGAGCCACAGTTTCCCAGTATCCAAAATGTAGCACATGCTCAGGTTGGGCCTGGTCTTGGGGAGCACCACATGTGCTATCAGAAAAGCCACCCATGGATGGGCCTGGTGATACATACAACTTACCCTCCTCCCAACTTTCATTGAATTGTGTGTACACGGAAACCATAGTGATTGTGCTCTCTTAATCAGCATCCTGAGCTTGGAGTAGCTCCTGGTACTGCTCCTTGACAACGTCAAAGTTATCTTCACTTGAAAAACTCATACTAACAAAAAGCAATAAAATTCTATTAAAAAGAGAAAAGCAAAGTATTTCTAGAAAACTAATTTTATTTAAATGAGTGCTCCTATTTGAGACATTCTCTCAGGCATAAATGTCCAAATTTAAAAGTGCATACATTGAAAATAATGCTTTAGTTCCCTGAATAGATTTTGGTGGATTCACTCCTGAAATCCACAATTTCCTATTTTAGTCCCAAAAATAATCAATATTTTCAGAAAAAAGAGTTGTTTTGTGTTTGAGCTCATCACTTTTGTGACTGAACCTCATGTGTTCTCTGTTTGTATCATATTTGACACACACTCATATTCAAATTTGATGTAGAATGCTTTAGGAAGTGCTTATTTTGTGTTTGTTTTGAATTTGGGTTCCATGTGTTTGCTGTCTCATTTTTGGAATTCAGTATTTGACTTTATTTTGTTGTGTTATTGACTGTTTTTTGTTTTCTGGCCCTATATAAATGGAAGCTTTATTGAGTAAATTGGCTTTCAACTGGTTCAAGTTGAAATTTGTTGTGACTAAACCTGTGCATTCTAAATTGACAAATATTGTAAAGTTACACCTCCCCCTTAGGCCTCTACTCCTATCTCTGCCAAATTCTTGGGAATTTCTACCAAATTATGTTCAAATATTTATCCAAAAGGTTACTGAAAAGCCCAAGAAAAGCCCTCAACTTAATATTTTGGAATTATTCTGAAGATGCCCTACCTAGCCCACCCAAGAGACACCTCTGGTTAAATATCATGTGCAAGAGCAGCTGGGAGCAGTGATAATTGGGTCCAAAGCAGATTTCCCAATTTTAGTTGAGTCAGTTTTCCTTTTTGATTCTGTCCATTCAAAATTTGTCAAGATTTTCCTGCCTTGAGAAATGCACTCATATTTGATTATATCCTTGGTCAATTATTTTGGTGAAATTCAAACTCCCAACCCAATCACCTCCCCCCTTAAATGGATGCAAGAGTTGTAAAAGACCTTGCTTTATCATTCTCTACTTTAATAAAGTTCACATTTTGTTAGTCTAATTTGGCCATTTGGTTTTTTCTGTTGCTTTTGGTGTTCATTTGATTCCTTCCCCCCTTTGGCCTCCCAGGAATTATTGGTGACAACCTTTTGGTTTTTGCTGAAACCACACTTTATTGTGGTTGAGAGCTTGGTTTTATTTCCTCTTAACCTGCTCACCAATTCTCACAAATATAATTTTATCTCAACAGGTTTGAAAACTACTGTACAGCAAGAATATTTTTATATAGGATTGTAAAAAATATAAAATAATAAATCCAAAATTATATTGTCTTTTATCTTGTAGATCAGGTTTTTTATTATGGTGAAATTATGCAAAACTTTGAGTTTTGAATTTAAACTCACAATCAAAATGGTGTTTTTTGAGATGACGTAATTTTGATGATATAGCTCAAAAATATAAAGATTATATATTTTTTATTTTAAAATAAGAATTTCACAGTGGATTCATCACAACCAGGCTAAAATTTAAATCTTGAATGACTCAAAAAACAAGTCTAACTAACTGGGGTCAAAAATTATCCATATTGTCATGAATGACAATATTTCCTTACAAAAAAATCAACACGTTGAATAGATTTTAACCCTGGTTGAATCAACCTGCGGGCTGCTAGACCTGGGGACTGGCTGCCTGCATTTTTTACAGCTGGAATCTAACCCTGCATATTTTGGTTCACCTATTGTCAATAAGAACCTATTTTGTCTGTATCAATAACAATTCTCAAGGACACCTATAAGAAGTAGAAATAAACCTGGAATAGTCTGGTAAGTGACTAATTATGCTAATACAGTGGCCTACACCAATACATTGGCCAAAGACTCTAATAAGGTAGTACATATTAATAAGGTCTCTAGCCTGTAGTGACTTGGGCTGCCTGCCTGCCTAAATATTGTAATAATTTACAAAGCAGTTGATAATATTAATAAATGTTTGGCTCCAGAAGAAGACTCTGGTTTTCACTCTATCTTGCAGCTGCAGTATCCCAGATAAGACACCCTAGATTCTCTTGGGCTGGGACCCAAGATATTGTCATTTTTAATTAAAGAGTAAATTAACACCTGGTTTGCTTAATTGTTACATTGATTTGTTCTAATATTTTATCACTTAAACACCACTCTTCCAAGTCCAGCCACCCCTCTAGATATTACAGCTGTTTAACCCAAGGACTATTGGCCCAATTATTTTGGATCCCTGGTTCATCTTAAGGGCTGACATATTTTATCAAGTATTATCCAACCCAGACTATAAGAGTTTCACCTTAAAAAATAACATTTTTTCTGATCTTTTGTTCCCTGTAAGAAAATCTGATAAATAAATAGAGAAGGAATTTAGTACAAAATCCAACACCTGTGTCTTTAATAACAAATACAACTACTTATCAGTGTAATTGGTACCAATGGAGCCACCCTCTACCCATAAGCCCAACCACCTGCCTGCTTTTTATTGTGCCTGACCCTGAAGCACCTTTCAATAAACTAAAGGAAATTGTCTATATTATCCTCACAGGGCTTATTGACTCTATGGTGCCAACCATGGGCCCTTAGTCCATTATAACATGATCAGCTTCTTACATAATATAAGGTCTCAGACATTGGGGTAGATTATTATAAACTAAAGCCTTAAAGCCAAGGATATTAATGCTGGTTAAATAAAGGAAAGTAGGAAAAGTCTGCTATAAAAGCTGAATTAAAGCTCCTAATAGCTTATAAGAATTAAATCAGGGGCTAATACAGTTTATCAATCCCAAGAAAATAAAGTAAAGTCCAGTCTTAAGGACTGAGGACTGTTTCAAAAACTCTATCTCTAAATCAGGGTATTGCTCACCACTAACTTTGGGTTGAAACTATCAAATATAAGGGGTTGAGTCCCACTAAAAAGATTACCTAGCTGATTAACAAGGTAGTCAAAAGGAATCATACAGTGATAAATCAGATTCAAAATAAAATAAGATGCAAAACTAGATTTCAAAGGAAAAGGGAAAAACACAAGCCACAAAACCTAAAAAGTACCTTTTTGGGGTGCAAGTTAAACAATCTCAACTTAAGTTGAGACTGAGTAAAACTCAGGCAATTTATTAAAGTCTGAGTGATTTGGGTGAATAAAGGAGAGCATAACCTAACCAAGACTGGTTAAGTTAGCCTATTGAAGGGAAAGCAAACACATGAATGTGCTCTAAATTAGAAAATTTTCATTGACAGTAAAGGATTGGCAAGGAGCAGCAGACTGGTGTTTGGCTAACTCAAGTTTAAGTAAGAGCGGTAAAAGCTGGAAAAACTTGGTCCAAAGACTGACTGCATAAAGAAAAAAGAATGTAGGTGATTGATTTGGACTTGATTAAGTTAACCCTATTGTTTAGTTCCTGGGGTTGAGAATTGTTGACAGCCAAGTTAAGCTTTGAAAAGTGATTTAAACTAAGTTTAGGTTTAATTTACATCATAAAATGATGGGAGTTTAAAGGTGTTGTGTATATACTTCTGGGAAGTATAATAAACAAGATAATGGGGAAACTTAAGAAGAAAATGATACTTTATTGGATAAGAATATAGGAATATATATAGTATCATGGAAAGCCACATACTGTCCATGTACGTCATGTACGTCATGGGGCTTATCTGAGTAATGTTTTTCTTAAGTCACAAGGCTTATTCAAGTTGTGTTCTGCTTAGGATTTGGATTGTTTGATCCCCGTATGAGAGGTTGAATGATAGTAGTGCTACCAACTTAATTATTGGTCAGTGTGCCATTTGGTGACTCATTTGGTGAGCTACTTGTGGCGTTAATTCCCCAAGAGGGAGTAATCAAAGATGTTGCAACATCTCCCCCTGGAGTGCTGGAAGGCGGAGCCTTGGGAATTTTCTTGAGAGTGTCGGGGATGCAGGATTGGTATTGATCCAGTTTGGCGTTGGGAACAGGGAGTCTGGATTTGTGTTGGGCTGTTTTTGCTTTACATAGGCGGAGTTGTTCATGGTGCATGTGATTTAATTTGGTTCTAGCCTCAATTCCTTTTATGAGGTAGATGTTGTTGGGGTTGACCTCTATGACAATTCCTGGTCCACATAGTCCTGGGTCCAACTTGTGCTGATCATGGTTGATAACTCAGTTTTAGTCCCTGTCCTGGAATCTTTCCTGTTATAGCAGAATTGTCTCTCTTTTGACCCTTTTTTGTTCCAAGGCTTTCTGATCCTCTCTAGCACAGCTTACATTGGGGTTACTGTCATCTGGTACCTTTTTTGGTAGAGATAACCGTGGTCCTGTGGTTGTACTAACAAGTGTGGGCTTTTACCCATAGACAAGTTCATACAGGCTTTTACCTGTATTACGGTTAACTTGTATTCTGCACACCATAAGCACTGTTGGAAGTATGTCAACCCAGGCTTTTGGATTGTTGGCAGACAAATTAGTGAGAGCTTCTACTAGTGAGCCCTTTAGTTGTTCTCATCTTCCATTTGATTGCGGGCAATAAGAACTGGCTGTGATGTACTTTATTCCATTATTTGTGAGGTAGATATTGGTTTCAAATCCTTTAAGTTCAGTTCCTCCATCTGTTACTAGGAGTTCAGGTTGGCTAAAATTAGCTATGATCTCTTTTTCAATAAAAAATCTCACATCATTGCCTTTGTGTTCTTTTGTAACTTATGCTACAGGCCACCTGATTGCCTAATTAATAGCTGTTATGATGTACTTTTTGCCTTTGTTGTTGCCAGGCATTGGTCCCATAATATCCATTGACCACACTTTGATGAGCTGTGTGATAGACCCCCGTATTACTGACTTAGGAGGTGCCTTGGTTTGGGCGTACTTTTCACAGACTTTGCATTGTTTCAGTACCTTTTTGATATCATCTATCATGCAGGGGCCACCAGTAGCGTGTCTTGAGATATTTGAGCAAGTTCCTGCTACAGGTGTGTCCCAGGTCTCTGTGGTATTGGAGAATTGTGTCAATTTTTTGTGTTGAGGGGACGTAAGGTACAGTGTCACCATTTGGAAGTGTTTGGTGTAGTGTGCCATATACATTTTTGAACAGATGTTTGTTCTTAAGGACCTTCCCTTGGATGTCCATTGGGGTGCCAGGTGGGAATCCTTCTTGGAGATTCCCCATGATCAACTTGGGGCAATCAGGGTCCCCATCAGCACATAGAGCATGTTTACTGTATAGCCTTAATAGGGCATATGTGGTAAGCATTTCCTGTGACAGAAATCACTGGATAATATGAAGCCATTTCTAAATGATGGGGAATTACCACCCAAATCCACATAGAATTGATGATTAACCACCAACACGGCTTCAGATATTTTTTTGTGAAATTTCCAATTGTAACTCCAGGATTAAGTAGAACAATCAGTCCTAACCAGATTAAACCAAGATAAATGACCTGGGAAAGCATCAATGTATCTTCAGCGTAGAATTCTGGGCATTGAGAAGTGACACAATTTTATCTTCAAGAATGGGGGGAGGAGCTACAAATTTGGCTGGCATGAAATTAACATTTTGTGCGCTGACAAAAAAGTTCCAGATGCTGGGCCCCATCTTCCTGAAATGATTCTGTTCAGAATTAGATTGTACAGGATATACCGCAACAACCCAAGCACAGGATGCATTTTTAAAATTTAAAATTAGAGCTTGGGATAATTGATTTTATTGAGTAAATTTAGGAGGACTCAACTCTTAGAGTTGAAACAGGGAAAATTATTTAATATATATCAGAAAAATTGACTAAGCAATAACACCTGAGTCTTGATCTCCTATTCCTTTGGTATCTTCAAGTAAGTATCTAGTCTAGGTTGCAAAGAACCCTTGCGTGATCAGTTTCTGACAACCATGCTGATTAATGAGCTTATATTGGGTGACCCTCATATTACGTCAATTTATCAACGTCAGTTTGCAAGGGGGAGCTGGTTTCAGCTGACAGACTGGAGCAGCCGTGACCCATTTTCAATTGACTGTTTGGTTTAACTCCGTTAACTTGGTCAATTTTGATACAGGTTTCCCGGCCTTCCGAGCCTTCTTACTTGGACAGACAATACCCGGCATTATGGAACCTGCCGTGACATTACCCTCCGCTTTAGCCCTGGGCACAATACCACCATCTGGGAGATGGGATAAAGAGAAATTCTTATAGGCAGGTGGAAGTTTCATTGCGGCTAGGGTAAGTTCAGGGTGACCAATAGCAGTGAGATTGCACTTGTAGAACTTGTGGATCAGATCAGAGGAATTTGAACAATTGTAGTGGGGAACCCAAGAGTTTTCAGAATCAGGATAACCTTTCCAAGATACCAAATATTCCAAACAGCGGCAATTCTTTGGGAAGCCAGAATACAATTTAACTCATACTCAGGTTCTCTTTCCACAAGAATGGGTTGGGAAGAGGGGGTCTCTGTTCCTTTGAAGGGAGTAAGAAGACATTCATGGAAGGTGTGGAAAATCTTGAAAGCAGGAGGTAAATCCAGCTGGTAGGCGGAGGGACCAATCTGACCTTCCACCTTGAAGGGACCAACTTGCTTGGGACCTAATTTGCAACAGGGAACCTTAAGTTTCATATTGCAAGCATCAACCATGACTAGATCACCTGGCCTGTAAGTGGGACCTTCCTGGCGCTTGCAATCTGCATATTCCTTGTAAGTTGTCACGGCGGCAGCAAGAGTAACTTGGAGCTCCTGATGGACCTGCTTCAATGCAGCAGCTTGATCAGTTGCAGCTTCCACGTTGCTAACCAACCAAGGACCCATGTTGTAAGAAGGAAAAGCGTGGTGTGGCGGGCGGGATGCCAAAAGAACAAAGCTGAGCTACACCCGCTTTGCCCTTTTACAGCATCCCACCTGGGTACGCGTCCAGGCATCCTAGCTGAATTTTTTTGTTTTTTAGATTAGCTAACTTTTAAATCTTTATCTTATACTATATCTGGTAAAAGGAAAGGTGTTTCAGGTAGGCTGCCAAAAGAGCAAAGCTGTGCTACGCTCAGCTTGACTCTTTTACAGCATCCTGCTGGTTTGTGTTTCCAGTTATAGCTGGCAAAAACTATTATCAAAGAGAGGTGTGAAGTTATATTTTTTGAACATTAAATTATATATATTTTTGGCTTTTTAATGATCTTTATCATAAATCTTTTGAGTGAACCCCAGGGGTGATGTCAGCCTGCTATAATGTATTCCTGGTCTCATACCTAGTAAAAACATGTTTAAAGATGCAGCCTCCTTGTGGTTTGTTGGTAAAATTATATAGATTTGTTAATGAAAAATATCAGAAACCTAATGAGTATATAGTTGAGCGGTGAGCAGGCTACCAAAAGAAAAAAGCTATGCTAACTCAGCTCTATTATTCACAGCTTCAAAATGTTATCTTTTTCTTTTTCCCTAGCAGAAATACCTTTTTTGTAGTTAAGTATGTCTTTTTTAAATTTATTTACTATTCTAGTTGTTAAAAGATGATTTAATGATAACTAAATTATTTTTTTAATATAAAATTGATATCTTTATTATAATTGCTACTTTTCATTAGAGAAGTATGGGTGTATGCTTTGTAAATACTCTTTTATACTATTATTAAGGCTTTATTAGAGGTTTGTACCTTTTATTATGCATTATATTTTGACATTTAAGAGACTGGAGATTAATTAAAGTACTTTTAAGAGCTGTTGAGATACACAGACAAACCCAAGCATAGAACACCAAGTTTTCTCACATAAAAAATCAACAATTTATACATGTTAAAAATAAAATTAGCCCACTTAAGATTTGTTTTGTGCATAAATTTCTGTGTGCTCAGCACTTGGTTTTGGTTGTCTATCTCAACAGCTGAGAAAAAGTACTGAATTTTTATCCACATTGTGAAACTGCAGCCCTTTTAAATTCTTTATTTTCAGTATATATTTTGAACTCCAATGGACATTAAAATACCCATATTAATAAAGATCAAGTACATGGTATAAAAAGTTCTTTTTTCCTGAGCAATTAGTTTGTAGTTTATAGGCTTAATATATTCTTTTTATAGTACACCTTTTTACTAAGATACAGTCTTTAGGTGTTGGTGACTGCATATTTTATTTATTAACATACTGATATCAATTTCTTTTTACATATATGTAATTCTATGTGGTACTCTGATTTTTGATATCATTTTTTCCTATTTTTGATAAAATACTGTTTAATTTTGTAGATCTTTTTAGTAATCTAATGTGTTGGTATTTCATCTTCATAGCTTTTGATTTGATTGCATTTTATTTCTGTGTGTTCAGTACCCTCTGGTAAGTTATTGTTTTTGATTTTAGCAGAAAACATCATAAAATGAAGCCATTGTAGTATGGTCTAAAAATTGATTATTTATGAATTTTTAATATATTTTTGTTATCTCAGAAACTTAATTAATTATGGTGGTTGTTTTTAAAAAAAGAACCCTCTAATTTTATGAGCAGATGAAAGTTAAAAGATCTATAGTAGATACTATATATGATATTTAAACTAGTTTATGTGGTGCTAAAGTTTTGCATATGGGGGTGAAATGGAAATTATTATAAATGTTCTATTTGGGTGAAAAAGATTTTAAGTAGAGTCAGGACACTCTTGATTTTTTTATAATAAGACAAAACATGACTATAACACCTAAAATATGAAGATTAATTAGAAGTTTTTTAGCAAATTATATTTTCTTGGTAGAGAACTTAAAACTAAGTAACTTTGAAATATGCATTTTAGTATTTATTAATGATATAAAAATAAAATAAAAACTCAAATACAAAGATATAGCTAATGAAAGTTTAAAACAAAATAAGTCCAATGAGACCTTAATAGTAAAAAGTTGAATTTGGGTAAAAAAAGAGCTAGTTGGATCAAAAAAACTAATTTAAACAAACAGTTTTTTAGTAAAATATCTGTTTAATCTAAAAAAAATTACCCACCCCAGGATCTGCTGTAGGAAGAAATCTGGAGCTTGAAATTAAGGTTAGTAGTTTGGAAAAGATGACTTACCTAATCCATGATCTGCTGCAGGGGGAAATTTTGTGCGTTTTTATAAGAAGGTTAGTAAGTTAGTAAAAAGCTTACCCAGCCCAAGATTTGCTGCAGTGAAAACTGTGCATTTTTAAAAAAAATGTTATTAATTAGCAAATTAACTTACCAAACCAAGATCTGCTTCAGGGCAAAAATCAGGGTTTTCTTAATCCAGGTTAGTTTATTTGGTGAAAATAACTTACCCACCCCAAGATCTGCTGTGAACTAAGTCAACCTAAAAGAGAGGAAGGTTAGTAGTTTGAGTGAAAAGGTTACCTGAAATGAAGCTTGGCTAAAAAATATTAGTTAATTAAAACAATACTTACCAAACCAAGATCTACTTCAGGGCAAAAATCTGGTTTTTTAATCTAGGCTAGTTAATTTAGGTAAAGAAGCTTACCTAAACTTAATCTTCTTTGGGGTGGAGGTCCTTTTAAAAAGAAAGGAGGTTAGTAAATTGGGTGAAATGCTTACTTGAATTCAGCTTTGATTTCAATCTCCAACTGATTAGTTTTTTTAACAAACTTATTACTTTTTTAATTACCTTTTTAAATACCTTTTTAAATTAATGTTAGCTTTGAACTTTTAAAAACATTCTTATCTTTAAAATCCCTGATATACTATGCTTAAAACAGTTAATATTATATATATATTTTGAAGCTTACCCTTATTTTGAAGTAAATTTACAGTGTTAAAATTGAAAAGTCAGTACTATGTTTAGTGATGGCTTACCTTGGCTTAGTAAATCTAATCTTATCTGTTTGGCGGAGAAATAGATTGGATTGACCAATAATAGTTGATGAAAGCATTCTAAGCTCCAATCATTATTTGTAAAGTTTTATATCATTTTTGACTCTCTTACCTTTTAGGCAAACATGACTAAATTAAGTCCAGTTATATATATTTTTACTTTTATTAACACTGCCACAGGAAGTAATGCTGTGAGACACTTCAAAGTGTCCAACAACCCCTTTGAGTGGCAGCATTATCCATTAAACCAAACTATTTTATAGGCTTTTTGTATTTGTTGTCATGTTTTTGTTGGACTTAAAAGAAGGTAAGTTCTTCCAAGCAAAACATATGTAAATACTTTCTCCTACAACTTGAGCAGTTATATATGATTGTTATCCACATTGGCATAAAATGGCAATACTTGAGTTGACGTGTGCGGGGTGTTTTTATATGTGAACTCTGCCATGGGTAGATTATCACACCAGTCATCTTGTTGCACATTGGTGTAGCAGCGTAGGTAGACCTCCAAACTTTGGTTTACCCTATCTGTTTGTCCATTGGATTGGGGGTGGATAGCAGTAGAGCAGCACAATTTGATACCTAGGATTCCAGTAAAAGCTTCCCAGAACTGAGCAATAAATTGAGGGCCACATTCACTTACAATCTCCATTGGGATGCCGTGTTGAGAGAAGATTCTGTTCAAAAATAACCTAGCGGTTTCCACTGAAGTAATTGTGGTTGAGCAAAGTACAAAGTGTGCCATCTTTGTGAAACAATCAACTACCACCATGATTGCATTAAACCCATTGGAATTAGGAAGCTTGCCAATGAAATCCACCAACACAGACGTCCAGGGACCTGCAGCAGGATGAAGTGGGACCAGTAAACCAGTAGTCTTATTCCGACTGGCCTTGGATCAAACACATATTAGGCAATCTCAAACAAAAGTGGCTACCTGCACAGTCAAACCTTTCCAGGAAAACTGGCAGCAGATAAGTTCCACTGTTTTGTTTTTTCCTGGATGACCAGCTGCTGGACAGGTATGATTAGCCTGTATGATTTCATCCCAAATAGTGCCTTCAGGGACCCACAAGCGACCTTGACGGTATAGGACTGGACCAATCTTATGATAACCCTGAGGCTGACCTACTGGGTTTGCACATGCTAGCTCCAATAGCCTATCATAACCTTTAGACAAAAGATGCAGGAACTTAACTTTGGAATACAAGTCCAGGTCTGCACCCTCAGCTAAGGACATGGTGGCCAACGTAGCCGGCAGAGGCAATACAAAAGGCACCACAGCCTTGTCCAGAATCATAGTATGTGTGTTAAACTTGGCGTTCATACTAGCATCTGGGAGATGGGAAGGATTCCTACTAATAGCATTGGCCAAGTGATTGTCAGATCTCTTAATAAACTCATAGCAGAACTTGTATCTTGTCAGATCACCATGCCATCTGGATTGGCAACCTGACAAAACTCTGGGTTGTCAATAATATAGAAGAGCTTTGTGATCAGTTCTTACTACAAATGGATGATGTGTCAACATGAGATGGTGATGCCAATGCTTTTGCAATTCCACAACAGCTAACAATTCCTTGTTGTAAATCATTTAGTTGTGTTCTTGAGCCTCCATCTTCCGGGAGAAACAGCCTACAGGTCTCTTGATCCCGTCACTAGCTGTCTGCAACAGCACACCAGCCACAGCGTATTTAAATGCATAGGTAGAAACCACAAAAGGAAGCTCAGGATCCACATGTCTTAACACTGGGGAGGACAACAAAAGAGCCTTGACTGCTGAGAAGGCACTTTCACACTCAGGCGTCCCAACTAAAGTCGTCTTTCCACTAGCTGAATATAAAGGGGCAGCCACCTCAGACAAGTGGGGAGTGAATTTCTTCAAGAACGTACATGTGCCCAAGAAACTACAAAGTTGGGATACTGTCGCCGGCGTAGCATACTCTCAAACCGCAGCTTCCTTGTCAGGGGCAATGGTGTGGCCATCCTCAAAGATAATATTACCCATAAAAGTAACCTTACTTTAAAGAATTCACACTTACTCCTTTTGATAACAATTTTGCTCAGATAATGCACTCTACAACTGCCAACAAGTGGGCCTTATGGGACTCTTCATCCAGAGAAAACACCAAGATGTCATCCATATATTCAATGGCACAAACACCTAGGAGATCTCCCAGGACTGAATCAATTAACTGCTGAAAGCAAGCCAGGGCATTCTTCAATCCAAAAGGCATTACGCGGAACTGGAAGATACCCTTCTTAGTTTTGAATGCTGTTAACCATTCCATTCCTTCTACAATCCTGATTTGATTGAAAGCATTCAACAGATCAAGTTTTTAGAATACCTTGGCCTTCTCAAAGCACCTAGAGATCTGTGCTTTGAGAGGTAAAGGATAAGGATCCGGAATTGTAATGTTATTCAAATTCCCATAGTCAACACAAGGACAAAGGGACCCATCAGACTTCTGAACAAATAATAGCAGAGAGCAGATTGACAAAGCACTCTTAAAAATGTAGTCTTTTGCCAACATGTCACAAGTCCACTCTTCCAAACATGCATCTTCCTTCAAGGTTGAAGGGTAAATAGGAGACGCAATTCTGATCATATCAACAGTGACCTTAAAGTCAAATCCAACTGAGTGTGCTTGGGAAGAACCTTGCCTCTGGTAGCGTCAAACACCGCGGACCAGGGTTGCAAACATGCCGGTAAATACAAACTTACAGGGACAGGAAACAATTGTATGGTCTGTGATAATTGCTCAGATTCAGACATATCCAACAGCGGAATATAAATAGTTATACCCAAGGAGTGTTCCACCTGTAGCTCATGTTTCTCCAGTAAGGTCAATACATTATGATCTCTCTACCAACTCACTCCCAAAATGATAGGATACATAAGGGTAGGGCAAACAGAAAACCTTGCAGTAAAATACTGACCTGCAACTACAAAAGTAACTGGCTTCTTCAGCTGGAAAGAGGGAAACATTTGACAATTTCCACCCCTAACAAGCATTTCCGGGTGGTACTTGAGTTGTAGCAAGTTGGCAGTCTCCACACTCATGAAGTTTTTGGAAGCAATTGTATCTAACAAGATGGCTGGCTGATAGATAGTCTGACCATTATTGATGCTACCATGAAACAAGAAGTAACCAGAAGTGGATTTATTTGCAGCAAAGGTAGCAATCTTGGCAGGATCTTGTTTTTCATTGGCAGTACAGACGGCAGCTAAGGAAGCAGGATGCTCCTGGAAGTAACGCTCAATCATTTCTTGGACAGCAGCTAGAAGAATGGGGTTATCACAATCAATGGGAACAAGGGACAACTCTTCAGACGTAATAACGGAAGATTTTGCAGGTACAATGTGCTGAAGCATTGCCAAGGAACTATAAGGACCGGACACTACGGGGGCCTCCTTTACATTGGCGGGTTTGTTCACCACCGCCAATTGTAGCTGAGACAGGCTAGGGGGGAATGATCTTGGCTTTGGTTGGAAGAAACTACCACAGAGCAAGGACCCAAAAACCAAGAGCGCGCAGCGGGTTTATCCTCAATTACCAACATAGCTTGTTTGGAAGTAGACAGATTTGAGACCAGAGAAAGAATTTGGCTTACCAGGGCCTCAGTTGTGGTTAACAGGGAATCCCAAACCAACAAATCCTGGGCAGTCTGGTCAACTGCTAACCACAACACTGAGAGTTTATTCACCTTGGGAACATCAATTGTACAAAAATAGATAAAAAAACTGAGGAAGGATACCAAAAGCAGAGTTGTATCCTGACAGAAGGCGTACAACTTACAATATACTTTGAGCTCCTTAATAGATACACACAAATTTTTTAACAAAGGGTAAAAGATGCACTCTCAGTTAAAACACGTGGATTGCGCTCCAGCGCAGACAACAACCATTCTCAAGCATCTTCAGAAACCTTTGTCATCACATGGTAAACTTGGGATTTGTGACTAAGGCTAGAGCCAGAATAAAATGATAATGCTGACAAAAATTCACACAAAATTTCATCAGTGGGTGGGTCAGGAAAATAATCTGGGCGCCAGAATGACATGACGCAACAGAAATAGGAAACAGAGGATCCAGTCTCTACAACTGCAACTGGAGATGGAAACCACAAATTAAAAAAAAGCCCAAACTGAAAACTCAGAAATGAACTGATGCAAATAAACATGGTAAACTCAGATATTTTAACAGAGCAGGAGAAAAGAAACACAAATTCATGACAAACTGCTTCCAAAAGCTCAGACGTAAAAGAGTTGAGTAATGTGACAAAAATTACTGGATAATATGAAGCCGTTTCTAATTGATGGGGAATTACCACCCAAATCCTCATAGAATTGATGATTAACCACCAACGCGGCTTCAGATATTTTTTTGTGAAATTTCCAATTGTAACTCCAGGATTAAGTAGAACAATCAGTCCTAACCAGAGTAAACCAAGATAAATGACCTGGGAAAGCATCAATGCATCTTCAGCGTAGAATTCTGGGCATTGAGAAGTGACATGATTTTCATTTTCAAGAATGGGGGGAGGAGCTACAAAATTGGCTGGCATGAAATTAACATTTTGTGCGCCAACAACAAAGTTCCAGATGCTGGGACCCATCTTCCTGAAATGATTCTGTTCAGAATTAGATTGTACAGGATATACCGCAACAACCCAAGCACAGGATGCATTTTTAAAATTTAAAATTAGAGCTTGGGATAATTGATTTTATTGAGTAAATTTAGGAGGACTCAACTCTTAGAGTTGAAACAGTGAAAATTATTCAATATATATCATAAAAATTGACTAAGCAATACCACCTGAGTCTTGATCTCCTATTCCTTTGGCATCTTCAAGTAAGTATCTAGTCCAGGTTGCAAAGAACCCTTGTGTGACCAGTTTCTGACAACCATGCTGATTAATGAGCTTATATTGGGTGACCCTCATATTACGTCAATTTATCAACGTCAGTTTGCAAGGGGGAGCTGGTTTCAGCTGACAGACTGGAGCAGCTGTGACCCATTTTTGATCAACTGTTTGGTTTAAATCTGTTAACTTGGTCAATTTCAATACAGGTTTCCCGGCCTTCCAAGCCTTCTTACTTGGACAGACAATACCCAGCATTATGGAACCTACCGTGACATTTCCTTGCCTGGCTTTTATTTATTTACATTGGATATCTCTGTATGAGGCTCATCCATTTAGCTTGTCTTCTTGAAAAATGCTGTTGTGTCTTGAAGAATATTAATGATTTGTGATTTGTGAGGACCTTGAATGCTTTGGCCCCTTCTAGATAATATTGTCATTTCATGAGGCAGTGCACAATAGCTACCAATTTCCTTGTTGTATATGGGTATCTTTGTTTGTTGTCAGATAGTTTCCTTGAATTTCACGCCACAGGAAGGAAGTCTTTTTCTGCTGTCTGGATACAGAGTACCCCTCCTATGGCGTAGTCAGATGCATTGGTTTCCAACTTGTATATTCCCTCACAATTTGGGTATTGAAGGATAGGGGCAGTCACCATACATTCTTTTAATTGGAAGAAGTGTTGGTCTTGTAGTGATGTCCACATGAGCTTGGTTGCTTTGCCTGTAATTGCTGACAGGGGGCAGTCAGAGCACCCCAGTCAGGGATAAATCTTCTAATGTAGGCTACCATGCCTAGGAATTTATGGAGCTCACTTTTATTTCTGGGGGCTGGCATGTCGGTTATAGTGTGTATATTTTCTGGGTCTGGTTTGATTCTGTCCTTACTGATAATGTGACCAAAGAATGGGAGTTCAGACAAGAAGTCACACTTTGATGGTTTGGCAATGCAGTGATTTTCTTTGAGGGTGCAGAGGACCAGACAGACGTCTTCCCAGTGTTGCTTTAAGGTTGGGTTGTAGATGATTATGTTGTCCAGGTAGATGATTGCTTGTTTTCCGATGTGTTCTTTGAAAACCTTGTTCATGAATGTCACAAAGGTGCTGGGTGCGTTTGTCATACCAAAATTGAGAGCAACACATTTGAAGGATCCACATTTGGTTCTTTACACAGTCTTTTAGATGTCTTCAGGTTTCACGCAAATTTGGTGATAGCCTGCTGTCAAACCAACTTTTGTGAAGATTTGGGACCTCCCCCAGGGCGCCAAAAAAGTCATTGATCAGGGGCAGGAGATACATGTTCTTAATTGTGACCTCATTGAGCGCCCTGTAGTATGTGAATAGGCAGAGCCCCCTGTCTTTATTTGCTACAAAGAAGACAGCAGCACCAATGGGAAATTTTGAGGATCTAATAAGGCCCTTTTTGAGAGCTTTGTCCAGATAGGCTTTCAAAGTGTTGTCTTCTTGGGGCGTGAGGCAATAAATAGGTTGTGCCTTTGGTACAATCCCCTTGAGGTCATTTTGTGCTGTATGCCACGGTCAGGTGGTAACCCTGGTAAGGTTTCTTGGAAGACAGCAGGGAATTCACTGACCAGCTGATCTTGGATGTAGTCTTTCTCATGTCTGGTTTCCGTATTTTTAAAGTGGATAACCTCATACATGCAGGTGTTCTGATTAATTTTTCTGGGGTTGTTTCCTCTTCTGTCTCCATGATCTTTACAAACATGCAGTCCCTCATAAGTGTGTCAAGATGAGTTGGGTAGACATGGTGGTGCACTTTGCCTTGTTGTATGGTGGGGTAGTGCTATCCCAGTCAATATGAGGTTTAGTCTTTCTCATCCAATCTAAGCCAAGCATAACATCATACTTGGGGATTGGGTTTGATAGGGCCACTGAGCATACTCTGCACATCTCCAATTTGAGTGCGGAAAGGTTTTGCTTCTTTGGTGACTGGTGTGCTTCTATTGTCTGCCATGATAACTCTTTTGATGTTGCTTTGGACTGTGGGTAGTTTCATGAGGTTGGCAAATTTCTTGTCAACAAGAGATTGGTCTGCTCCAGTGTCAAACAATTCTATGCCTTGATACCTTCAAAAACAGAAAGGATAAGTGAGGAGTTTATTTCCAGTTTGGACGGCAAACAGTAGAGGATTGCTGGAGGGGACTTGGATCATGGTAATAGAATCCAGTAGGACATGCCACTTTGGAAATGGCACTTCAATTTACACCATCTCAAATTAAATTTGAGATGGCGTTTTTTGAGTTAGTGATTTTTGATTTACAAAAAAATAAAAAATAATAAAATAGTTAAAATTCACTTATAATTTTATAATGTGACATCTTAAAAGTAAATCATCTCAATTGTGTCATTTTGAGTCAAATTAATTAAATCTTATTTTGCTAACTTTATTTACATATGAAATCACTTAGTAAGGGGCATGTTTACACCATCTCAATTTTACGCTATCTCAATTTATGCAATTTATCTTAAGCTAAAATAAGCTTATTCCCATACTAAATCAAAGCCTGTTGTATAAAATCAGAAGATGTTCCTATAGTATTAATCCAAGACACTTATACTAAGAGCAACTTAAAATAATTCCACTATGGTTGTAGTGCAGGGTGCCACCTGCAGATATTACCATATTGAGACTACTAACATATAAGGAAAAGTATAGGGAAACTGCTGCCCTTTCTTACGTTTTTTGATTGGAGAGTTAACCATTGAAACATAAAGATCAATTTCAGATTAGCCACTAATTGATATACCTGCAGCTAACTGCAGATGCATCAGAGAGTGACCTAGTGTGTAGACTTTCATTGAGGTAATTATTGATCAATCTATGCATCTGCAGCTAGCCGCAGATATATGGATTGGTCACTAATTGCCATATGTATAGGCTCCTCTGACAAGTCACCAATCTACGCATCTGCGGCTAGCTGCAGATGCATAGATTGGTGACTCATTGGAGGAGCCTATACATATAGCAATTAGTAGCTCAGTGATTTTCCCAATTTTTAATTTAGTATAGAGACCTTCTGCCCCTTAACAACAAGTATGACCCCCAGATGAACATTCTGAAACCCTGTTTTAGACCTAGTTCCCAAAAATTGGCCCTACTTTTGCTGCAACCACCTGACCCAGAGATCACATGTTTATATGTTCACATCCCACCCAATCTAAGCCCTTTCTCTCTGAATATTCTCCAATATGTTTCACTTCATAAGAATAGCTTAGTTTCTGCCCAGTCCAGACTTCATTCAGTATGACTCACCCTTTCTTTCCCCTCCCCCACTTCCAACTATATAAGGCCCTCAGATAGCCCCAATAAAGACATCATTAGATAGAACATAACAACCAACTCAACATTCTTAGATTACTTGCAGAGCTCAAATAGAGAAGTTCTGTTGTGCAAGGAGTTAATAGTACTGTTGTGTTCCCCCAGTTACTGCTCAGCTACTCCAACCTTATCCTTAGAACCCTTGAGCACCACAGATAGAAAGCTTGAGCATCTTCAGGCCATCTCAGTAGCACTGTCAACCAATGTATGAGCCTTCCTCAATAAACTATTGCACATCTTATTTTTTCAGTCTCATCATTTTTTACTTTTATTTAGCATTTGGTACAAATATTTGCTTATTTTAAATTATATGACATAGCTATAATAGATGAAAATGGTTGTTTTTGTGTAGATTTTAACTTTTGCCCTTTACACAGCCTTGTTGCTTCTAATTGACCTCTTTTTTATTGCAGATTTAAAATTCTAAAGCCTTTTTAAGACTATAATTGGTTTTTAAATTTTAATTTTTTGATTTTTCTGATTTTTTTATTTCAAAAAAGCTAACTTTTTAAAGCCTGTTTTTCATAGTTGTGATGCTTTAAATTTGAATGATTTTTTTACTATAAAATTGAGATAGCCAAATTTTAAAATGCTGTATTTCAAGATATCATTTTTTGAGATGCCATTTTTGAAATGGCATGCCCTACCTAGAATCTACGTCTTGGTCCCTGTACAAGTCTTGTAAAGTGGGGGAGGGTGGCTTGCCTAAGCACTCTCCTGAGCTTTTCCCTCCTTGTTGGTGCCTTCAGTGCTTTCATTGTTAGCTTGTGCAGTACAATTTCCGCTGCAAGGATGGGTATTATTAGCTCGGTTGTTCTGCTTATTAGGGAGAGGGTCCTTCTTGGCTGTAGGGCTCTCCTTATGTTTGTTTGTTGCATTTAGGTTGTCAGACTTTTGAGCTGTGTGTTTTCCTTCCAAGAATACATCTTTGATGTTCTTGCAGTAGGTCATGTCAAACTGATGTTTGATGTGTGTGGGAGGCCATTGTAGAAGTCCAAACATGGCCCAGGTTTGTCAAAGTTGATAGTGTTGGTTAGCTGTTCATGTAGACTTTTGTACGCTGAAATGTACTCCTCAATGGTTCCTGTCATTTTGAAGGTTCTGAGTTGTCATGATCACTATGTTGGAGTCTTTCATGGAGAACTTTTCAAGGAAAGTGTCTTTGAATATTTCTCAGTTTTTTTTTGGTCAGGGTGCTTTTCTAGCCATTTGCTTACAAACTGTGAGGTAGTTCCTGTGATTTGGAGGGAAACTTTGCTTGTCCAGAGCCTGCAGGAGTAGTCCACCTATGTAAATTTTCTTTGGGTGCTGTTGATCTAGAGGCTGGTGCTCTTCTGGAATAATCCTGCAAACTTCCCAATTTCTGCCATGCACAGACATTGAAATACAATGTTAGGTATCTTGGGTGGCTGCGGGCCTGCAGAAGTTGGAGGCAGGTTTAGGGGTTTACAAGTGTGGAGGAGATTGTACTGTTTGATGGGGAAAATGACGTTGTTGAAGATGGTGTAACCCGTAGGGACATCTTGTCTTTCTTTGTAATCTCTCCAGCCTGCAAGGAGAGCCATTTATTGGATCCTTTTATTAGGAGGAATTTTTCCTTCAAGTTATGTAGGTGTGGATAGCCTACCTGTGCTACCACTGTGGTGTATATACTTCTGGGAAGTATAAGAAACAAGATAAAGGGGAAATTTAAGAAGAAAATGTACTTTATTGGATAAGAATATAGTAATATATATAGTATCATGGAAACCACATACTGTCCATTTATGTCATGGGGTCTATCTGAATAATGTTCTTCTTAAGTCACAAGGCTTATTCAAGTTGTTTTCCGCTTAGGATCTGGATTTTTTGATCCCTGCAATAGATGGTCAAATGATAGTAGTGCTACCAACTTAATGGCTGGTTGGTGCGCCATTTGGTGACTCATTTGGTGAGCTACTTGGGGTGTTAATTCCCTGAGAGTGAGTAATTAAAGATGATGCAACAAACAATGTAATAAATTAAAAATTGTTGATTTTCTGGATTGAATCATGCACAAAACCCACTGTAAAAAATGATAAAGCTTCATAATAGCAGTGAATATGCAGATCCTGACACCTAATCAAGCTAGCTCTATTCATGTGGTGGAATATGCCCACTAATATGCTTGGCTGACCCAGCCTAGCTCACAGCGCCTAGTATCCTGACACAGCTTGTTGTGGATTAGATGTGAGTTTAAATCTTTGGTGGTAGTTAGTTTCCTAATTGTGTTTCTTTTACAATATCTGAATAGCAGGGTAGTGAAAAACTAAGTAAGTATTGAACAATTGATTAAAGGGTAGAAACTGGTCCTTATTTGGGGAATCAATAAAGTATATATAGTATGATTATCCAGGAGTTTAAGTAGAGATAAATTAGCAAAATATAGACCACAGCAGGCACTACAAGGGTGAAATAGTTGTCTGTTCAAATATTAACAGTAGATCAAGATTATAATCAAACCCTTGCAGCTTCCCTTAAGGAGAATAATAGTGTTAGTGCCACTGTTTGTGCCAAACTTTTTGAACTGATACCAGGAGTAATTTTAGAGTCCATATTGATTATCAATTGATGTAAAGTTCTGGGGCCCCATTGGCTTTTGATAGGGATATTTTCCCTAGTTTAATCAAAAAGGCAGCCTGTGTTCAGGTGCAACCCCTGCATAACTTGGAAGATCTTGCACACACTGTTGATGAATGATTTGTAGTGAATTTTTCTCTTTAAGAACTATCTTCAGCTTTAAGATCTCCTCTAACTACAGATAATACACTGATCTTCTTGGACTACCTGCTGTCTTTTTGTAGACTATCTACGTCAACTTTCAAGTCAACAGAAAGATGTTGCCCTCCCAGATTTATTAGACCTGTCTGCCCATGGCCCTGAAAATTTGATTGGAATATTCAACACATATTGGCATCTTGATCAATTAATTTTTATGGTCTTTTGGTCCATTTTCCTGCTAAAAATTGTTCTAAGGACATACAGGTTGTGACATCAAATTTTGGCCAGCAATCAAACTGTTATCCATGTTCACTCAGGAGAGTTTCTTTAGCCAATAAGGCCATTAACAACTTCAGCTGACCCAGTTGCCTCAATTTCATTTGGTTCTGGACCATTAGAAGATTGATCTGTCTAATCAAACTGTTTTCCTCCCACTGCCTACCAAAACCCCCCTGAAAATCTGTTGTCATCATTCCCTTTCTAGCATAAAAAGGAAGCAAGGGGCGGCAGGCCCCTTGCTTACCAATTCTCAATTATCAAATAAAAACTCTTATTAGAAGCTTTTTTTGAGCTTTGTGTTTCTTTATTTTGATAATATTAATTGTTGATCTAATTCTCCCCAGCCTTCTGTCTCCTGCCTCTCTCTGGTCTGCCTGCCCTTTCTGCCCACCTGCCTGTGTTTTTTTGTTGAAAATCAAAGTAGGGTTAATTTGAATTCATTCCAAATCTCCTAGTTTGGTGTGTACTAATTAAAATTCCTACTTCAATCCAAACCTATATCATATTATGGTCCTACATTCCCTTATCCTACCTGTGCATATTTTTTTAGATATTTTCTTCTGAATGATTTCTCTATTCTTTAAGTTATTAGTGTTGACCTTGGTGCCCATATTACTGTTGTTGTGAATGTCGTAACTGTGCTGTTTTAGCAGAGTTACAAGGGGAAAAAGATTTAGAGGATAGATAATAATTTTTATTGTGAGATAGTGATTATATAGCTAATGTGAATCAATGGATAGAAGGAACATGATTGGTGATCACACAGCTGGATGGAAGAGGGGGTGGCTTGATCCTGTTAATGAGTCAAGCGCCAAATCAAGGTATCCACCGTAAGGGATCATGATTTGCTCATGTTGACTGATTTGGTAATCCAAGTTGACTTCTGGGTTTGGCTTTGAGTGGCCGGGTAATCAGATTGCAGGTCACAAACCTGCTTGGTTGGAACCTTGCTGGCGGGTTGAGCCTGCGGTTTCAACACCCCCCAGCTGAAAGTTGGCCTCCTCAGGGGGCAGGTTGTTGGGGAGGTTGTCAGAAGCCTGGGCGCCATATTGAACCAGTTGTTGTTTGGTGGCAGGCAGGGCGGTTTCTTGTTGCTTCTGTCTTGCTTTGCAAGGTTGTAGGCGGTTGTGGTGTAGCGTCTTGTCCTGCTTACGTTTCCCAAGCCCTTGCACAAGGTAAGTGTTATTGTCGTTTACCTTTAGGATTATTGCTGGCCCTACTTTTTTGGGTTGTAGTTTGCTTTTGTCAACATTCATGACCCAGACTTTGTCCCCAACTTTGTGTCTTTGACAGATGGGAATGAAAGTCTTTTGTAAGTGTTCCTTCTCTTTGGCTGCTTGTTTGCTGTTGGCTTACATTACTTGAGGATCAGAACAAGAGGGGACATGACTTGGAATTTCCTGTTTGGGTCCTGTCAATGCTTGAATGATATTAGGCTGTGTGCCGTATACCAGTTCAAACAGGCTTTTCCCTGTGGATCTGTTCACTTGGGTTTGGCACACAAGTAATACAGTTGGTAGCTGCTTATGCCAGTCTTCATGTCTCCCGGCGGTGAGTTTGGCTAGGGCTTGCACGAGGCTACCATTGAGCTGCTCTACGCGTCCATTGGCCTGTGGATGGTATGGTGTAGTGACAGTGTGTTTGACCCCATTTTTGGCGAGGTACACGTTGGTGTTTTTGGAGGTCAATTCTTTGCCCCCATTGGTTATCAGTAGTTCTGGCTTTCCAAACTTACTGATGATTTCTTTGCCAATGAATTGTTGGACGTTGTTACCAGTATGTGATTTCACCGCTTGGGCTACTGGCCACCTTGTTGCAAAATTGATGGCTGTAATGATGTATTTTTTGTTGTTGTGCTTTCCTGGCATGGGGCCTACAATGTCCAGAGCCCATACCTTGAATGGTAGTTGGGTTTGAATGGGAAGTACAGACTTAGGCGGGGTTTTGCTTCTGGCAAACTTTTTGCAGACCTCACACTGTTCTAACACTTCTTGGACATTGCGGTATAAGGTTGGCCACCAGGCTTTATGTTTTAGGAATTTGTACAGATTTTGGCTCTTGGTATATCCAAGATATCTGTGATAGCAAAGAATGGTATTGACTTGTTGATGTGTGAGAATGTAGGGGATGGTTGTGCCATCTGACATCTTTCTGTGAAGAGTCCCGTATACATCAGCAAAGAGGTGCTCATTCTTGGTGACTGTTTCTTTGGTGATATTGGTTGTGCCTGCGGAGAACCCTTTGTCTTTTGTACGGAGCACTAGGAGAGGCCAGTCTGGGTTGAGCCCATTCTCTCCCCTAAAAGCGCAGACATACAGGCGGGACAGGGCGTCTGCCATGGCAAGTTTGGCCCCAGGCTTATATTGGATGAGCATGTTAAACCTTTCTAAGACTTCCATCCACTGCGCTTGGCGGCGTGACAGGTTTGCTTGCGTCTTGAAATAGATGAGTGACTTATGATCGGTTAATGCTGTGAATTATTCCTGCTGTTCCAGGTAACAGCGCCATTTGACAAGGCAGTGTACGATGACCAGGAGTTCTTTGTTGTGGATAGGGTATCTACACTTGCCATCTGTCAGCTTGCGCAACTTGTAGGCTACAGGCAGGAAGTTGCTGTCACTATTCTTAATTCACAGAACTCCCCCAATGGATGCATCTGAGGCGTTGGTTTCCATCTGGTATTTGCCATCCCGTTTGGGGTATTGTAAGATGGGAGCTGTTGTGAGTTTTTCCTTGAGGCGTCTAAAACAGAGGTTACGTTGGGGGGTCTATACAAACTTGGACTTGGCGCCTGTTATGGCAGACAAAGGGGCGGTCAAGACGCCACAGTTGGGTATGAAGCGTTGTACATAGGCCACCATTCCCAAGAAGGTACATAGTTCTGACTTGTCCTTGGGGGGTGGCATCTTGCAGATGGCTTGTATCTTCTGACTGTCGGGTTTGATGCCGTCTTTTGAGACTATGTGTCCCAAGAAGGGTAGTTGCTCTCAGAAGAACTGGCATTTGGAGGGCTTGGCCAGCAGTTTGTGTTATGCCAGGGTCGCAAAGACTTCCTCCAGGTCTTTGTGATGTTGTTCCACTGAGGGGCTGTAGACAATGATATTGTCCAGGTACACAAGGGCGTGCCTGCCTATGTGTGGTGCAAACACTTTGTTCATGAAGGTTACAAAGGTGGACTGGGCATTGGTCATGCCAAAGTTGAGTACCACACATTTGTAGGAACTGTACTTGGTGCAGAAGGCTGTCTTGGGGATGTCTTCCTCCTTGATACAAATCTGATTGTATCCTGCAGTCAGGTCAATCTTGGAGAAGACAGAGGCTCCTCCCAAGGCATCAAAGAGATTGTCAATTAGTGGTAAGGGGTAATGATTCTTGATGGTGACTTTGTTCAAGGCGTGGTAGTCTGTGACCAGGCGTAAGGTACCGTCCTTCTTGGACACAAAGAATACGGCAGCCCCAAAGGGAGACTGTGAGGGGCAGATAAGCCCTTTTTCTAGAGCTTCCTTGAGATAGGCTTGCAGGGTGTTATCCTTGTTTGGGGTCAGCCTATAAATGGGGTGTGCCTTGGGTACAGCCCCCTTGAGTTGGATGGAGTGTTGGATGTGCTTCTCAGGGGGTAAACCAGGTAACGCTTCATTAAAGATTTCTGGATGATGGGCCACAATGTCGCAATCTTGCAGCGTGGAGGTGTCTTGGTGATCCTTGAAGTGTATGATTTCATACTGGCAGGAGTCCCAGTTGATAGCTTTCAGGCTTTCCTTCTCATCCAAGGTCTCCGTGATGCGTACAAAGATGTGGTCTTGTAGGAGTTGGTCTACAGAGTCCAGGTAGATCTGGTGGTTGACACCTTTGCGCTTGATGGTCAACACTGAGGTTGCCCAGTCCACGTGGGGGTTGTTTTTCCGTAACCAGTCTAGTCCTAGTACAATGTCAAACTTGGGGAAGTCAATGACGGGACCTCAGATGGTGGAGTGGAGGTTCTCAAGCATGACAGAGAAGGGGGCAGTTTCTTTTGTCACAGCAATGTGATGTTCATCAGCCAGGACCACGTTTTTAATCCGCAAAGGATTAGTGGCCAGCTTGAATTTATCCACAAAGCTGCTGTTGACTAAAGTTCAATCTGCGCCCAAGTCCAAGAGAGCTGAGCCTGTGTAACTTCAAAAGTGGAAAGGGTAAGTCATCAATTTATTGGGATGTCTGGCAATGGTGTATAGCACCGGGTCTTCCGAAGGTACTTGGATCATTGGGCATTGGTCCATGTCCTTGGGTCGGTATTCATTGTTGGGCAAGTCAGGAGTTGCATGGGGAGAGCTTGGCTCGCTTAGTGCTCTCCCTGGGCTTTTACCTCATCTTGGTTGCCTTGGGTGGCAGTAACACGGAAATGGGTACAATTTGATTGGCCGTCATTTCCGTTCCCATTCCTATTTGATCCTATGGGTTTGTGGTTGTTGTTACCATTACCTCCAGGAGGTGGTTGCAAGGAACGCCCACTTGAATGTGAGTCCTTGGGTCTCTCTTGTTTCCCATTCTGTGCCTTATGCAGAGTGTTGGAGGTTTGCTCCGCTTTTTCTGCTTCACGGTACAGACTTTGCAGGTTGGTAACTTGGTCCAGGTTCACGTGTCTCATTACGTGCAACTTGAGAGCGTCGTAGTACATGAGGTGTGTTGCTGTAGTGTCAAAGGCCATGTCAGATGGGGCGCAGAGATGGAGTTCCTTGTAGGCGCGGGTGAGTTCTTTGACGGTGCCTGTCTGGGTTAGGTTCTTTACTTGGCGTATGATCATGAGTGCCGTATCCTTGAGCACAAATCTCGCCAAGAAGTCCTGTTTAAAAGTGTCCCAGTTCTTGTTGGTGTGCTCTTTGTGCCACTTGTTGCATCAAGTGCCAGTGCCATGGGTCAGGCAAATGGAAATCTCCGCAATCCAAAAACTCTGTGGGCATTCCATCTGGGCCAGCTTGCTTTGGGCAGACTGAATCCATGCGGCAGCATTGTTGTTGTTGGCCCCTGCTAAGGGTTCCAAGGCAGTGCTGTGAAGTCTTTGTGCTACAGAGGTGGGCATGGTGGTTTTGTCAGCTGGTTGCGGCATTGCGGGAGGTGCCTGAAAGAAACCTTTGTGCAGACACAGCGTTGAAGGCGGGTAGGGGGATCACTGTGTTTTGGTAGAGGACAAAACCATCAGGTATTGTGGTACCAGGCGCATACAGAGTCCAGTTGGGTGAGAGGCCAGACATAATTCTGTCAAGGATTTGTTGGCTGCAGCGTGTGCGGGCAACAGGCAGAATTTTTCAAGATAAGGTAAGATGGAGAACCTACTGTGCTACCAATGTCGTAACTGTGCTGTTTTAGCAGAGTTACAAGGGGTAAAAGATTTATAGGATAGATAATAATCTTTATTGTGAGATAGTGATTATATAGCTATTGTGAATCAATGATAGAAGGAACATGATTGGTGATCACACAGCTGGATGGAAGAGGGGGTGGCTTGATCCTGTTAATGAGTCAAGCGCCAAATTGAGGTATCCACCGTGAGGGATCATCATTTGCTCATGTTGACTGATTTGGTAATCCAAGTTTACTTCTGGGTTTGGCTTTGAGTGGCTGGGTAATCAGATTGCAGGTCACAAACCTGCTTGGTTGGAACCTTGCTGGTGGGTTGAGCCTGCGGTTTTGACATGAACTACTTCCTGGATTTATGGAGAAGAGTCTCTCTAGAAGCACAAACCTTGTTTACCAATCTTGGGTTGCTCTTGAATCCCCTTCAATACCTCATCCAGGCTCCCTCTGCTGTGAGATTATTTGTGAGATATACATGAGTGGAAATGTATCCTGAGGTTTTCCTTTTATTCAGAAGATAGATGCTGAAAAATCCTCTCCTAAAGAATAGGTATAGATTAGTCTTGTATCCCCTAATAATGATATCAACTCACCACTACCATAATTTATCCCTAATGACATTGACTCCTTCTTTACCCAGGACAGATCTCTTTGGCTGCTGACAGGTGCCTTGATTATGAGTTTGAATGCCTACTTCCCACGCCTGTACCACACTGTTTTACCATGAAGGCACCTCATAACAACCATTTCAGCCTTGCACTGGATGAAATCCTGGTGGATGGTTCAATCAGGATGGGAGCCAGACTTTGTAAGTCCAGCCCTCCTGAAAATTAAGGGTTGTAACTGCTATATTCTAACCTACATTAAGGGTTATACTCTCCACTAATAATTAATTGGAAAATCACTCAATTACACTATTAATTAACAACTAGTTTTTATAAATATTAGCCTTATATGTGTAATCCAATAGAACAAGGCAGTATGTGACACAACTGTTTGAAGGAGATAAAAAACACATATGTGAAAAATTTCAGAAGGGTTCTTATATTTTACAAATAAGTATTTTTTGTGTGAAATTATACTTTTGAAAAGTAGAAACCAAGGGTTGATATTGAAGAGTCATTATAGTGTACTGCTTTCAGGGCCCAGGATACCCCTGAAAACATGTTGTCCCACATATCCATTACACCTCAAAATTCATGAAAACTTTTGAACAATGGTCATCATGATGCAAAACTATCTTTCAACAACCTTTAATGGCCTGAAATTTGCAAGGTCCACATTATGAAAACTCCAGATATTAGCCTGATGAGAAAAATGTCTTTAAAATCATTGGGAATTAATTGAGTGGGAAATCAAGTATACACTTTCACAATTGCCCAAGCCTTTGGTCACAGGAATTGATTATTGATGTGACACTTCAGCAAACAGGGTCCAAACACACCACAGTGTAGCTGCAATTAATGTGCTACTATAGATTCAGAGCCTAAAGGTAAAAATGTGGGATTGTCATATTCTTTTGTGTGAACTCACCAACTTACTGGAATATTTTCCATCCTTTTATATATAAAAGTAAGTTGTTCTGGGATGAAAAATATTCCAGTAAGTTGGTGAGTTCACGCAAAAGAATATGGCAATCCCACATTTTTACCTTTAGGTTACTGTAAATCCATAACCTGAACGTAAAAATGCGGGATTGTCAAATCCTTGGTCCAAATTTTGGATCACTTTTGCAGGATAGCCTTTTTTAATTAAATTGATTTTTTTGGATATTTATTTGAATATTTGAAAATGTGGGAACTCATATACACTTTCAAAGTTCAAGTCAAGCTGCATACTTCTTATGGACAAAATGAATTAACTGGAATCAGATTTGAAGCATTCAAATCCATCAACCATTTTCATTAAGTTTACTATGTTTTTTGAAATTGCAGGATTGTCAAATCCAAGAACCAAATTTCAAATCACTTTTGAATGCCACTAGTAAACTCAAATATTAATTGCAGGAACTGGAAACTAAATTGAATGTACAGTAAGCACACTAGGAAACACCAACCCAAATCAAGAAGCTCCACCACAACTAAAATCAAATGAAAAATTCAATCTCATTAACCATAATTAGACATAAAAAGTTATTAAACTTTAAAATCATCCAAACCTGGAAAGTATACAATATTATTCACTTCAAATTACCAATATAGAAACTCTGCTACTATTTAAGGATAAATCAAGAGAAAACAACTTCCCACAACTAAACCAATAACTCCAAATAAACACATATTTAATCTAAAATATATTATTTTATTTTATTTTTATGGACCATCAATCACATTCCCAACCCGCTCCTGCACCAGCCCGCGGGGCAGCCTGTCCACAAGGGCGTCCCAGAGGGTCCAAGAACAGACCCAGAACCCAACTTGAAGGGAGTCATGCCAATACACAGGCCTCCCAAGGTGTCATTGCCAGCCAACCACCTCCCGCATCCCAGGCCCAATCAACCAGCTTGAATCCCAGGCAGAAGCCACTCTCAAGGCCTGCCACAAAAGTCTCCTACACCAGGGTCACCAGGAACACTGAGGTTACTTACACCTCCACCGTGTCCAAGTTGTCACCCGGCCCCGCACTCTTGACCCAAGAGTTACCACTTCCTGCCCCTGCGTCTTTGATACCTCCTATGAGCCATTGGCCACAACCAAGGAGCCATCTGCACCTGTGTCTTATGCCACTATTGACAGTGCCAGCGCAACCAAGCGTGATCCCACCTTCTACATGAAGGTCCCCATCCCCTGTGCTGAGCCTGGTAGCCAGGATGCTGTGGTACCTGTCAAGGGCCGGCGTTGGTTGATGGATAGTGAGCGTGAAGCTTTCCTCAACTGCTTAAACAGGGGAATGGCGGTTCAGGATATTGCGTCTCAATTTGGTGTCACAGCCAGGTACATTGCCAACATCAACACCAAGTATGGCAACACTGGGCAAATTGCCGAATCCACCAAGGCAAAAAGACAGCCAAAACTCTTGCAGCCTGTGCACATTGATGCAATTAAGCAATGGGTAGCCAGGGATTGCCACCTGGACACACTTTCTGTCCAATCAATGCTTGCCACAGAGTTTGGGCTTTCTGTTTCTAAAACCCTTGTATACAAAACAATGGTTGATTTGGGCTTCTTGTGGAAGGTGCTCAGAGTTTCTCCATACAATAGGAACAGTGAAAAGACCATTGAGGATTGACGCATTTATGCCAAGACATATCTGGCACTAAAGGAGACTGGGAATGTCCAGTTCTTCTATATTGACAAATTGTCATTTTCCTCCTCACTCAGGTCTAGGCATGGGTGGTTCAAGAAGGGGTCCAAGGACGGCGTAACCTATTGTGCAGCTGTCTGTTCCCAGACCTATTCAATGGTTGCGCTTCTTGTTCCTTGCGGGTTGGACCAGTATCAGATGATTAAAGGCTCCCATAACAGCAGGACCTTTCTCAATTTTCTCCGAGCCATCAAGGAGTACCTTCAGATAAATTACAGCGGCACAATCAATGTTGTTGTGCTTGATAATGTTGGGCTTCACAAAGTGGATCTGGTTGTGTCCGAGTTCCTGCCAATTGATAAAAATAGCCATTCTGCCAGCCACCGCCTTGCAGACTGCCCAATGAGACTCCTCTTCCTCCCCCCATATTCCCCATTTCTTAACCCAATTGAGGAGGTCTTTGGGTGGATCAAGAATAAGTTGAAACAAGGCCTTCCTCAAGACACTGAGGACCTATTTAATATTCTTGAGGTCAGCTAATTGGCAATGCCACCCGATGTGGTGGCGGCTTTTTACAAGCACTCAGAATCCTTCCTCCCCAAAGCCCTGGCCTCCAAGCTAATCAGATAAATGGGCGCCCCGGTTTTATTTGTTTTTGTTTTTATTAGGACAAAATTATTATTTATATATAATAATGTGACGTTTGATTGCATTATAGACATTTAAGAATACTAGAAAAGGTAAGTAAAATTAATTATACTAGATAAGAGGGATTTATTTTTATATGATGCACTGAATATTATTGGCTTTTGCGGTAACAAATAAATAAATAAATAAATAAATAATAAAAAAAGATAGAAAAAAATAGTTTATTTAAATAATTGTGAATCATTTTGGTACTTTGACTTTTCTAAGCCACAAATTGGACCTTGCATGTCATCATCTGCTCCTTGGTATTTCAGTGCCACTGTAGCTACACAACACGGCAACCAATGATTTTTATGTATTCCTTACTAATTTGTACTTAGGACGCAGTTCAAGTATATCGAATGTGTTTATCAAATCATATTACAAGGGAAAGGTAATTTGAGTTCTAAACAATCACATGCTTGGAACATAAGTAGAGCAGGCTGCATGATGCGGATAAATTCAATTCTCTATGTTTATCTTTGTGATAAATGGACCCAACCTCAACAAGATAATAAATAATAAATAAAAACATTCTTAACTTATTTCTAAATATTTGACGTGGTTGCAACTTTAACTATTATCTTGTAATATATTTAGATATATTAATACTATAATTCACCTACTAAAAATTAAAATAAAAAATAAAATTTTAAAATAAAAATATAATTAAAAATCTTAAAAGTTTAATAGTAAAGGTTAAATATTCAAAATACACCAATTTTTTATTTAATTGTGATTTATTCAATATTAAAATATTAAATATTTTTAATAGTAAAATATTTAATATTAAATTATATAATATTAAAATATTTTACTATTAAATATTTTACTATTAAATATTTTAATATTATATAATATTAATATTAAATGTTTACTATTAAATATTTTAATATTTAAATTTTAATATTTAAAAAAAATTGAAAATTAAAAATTAAAAAGTTTTTTTTGCAAGGGAAAATGATTTATTAGGGGAATGCAAATTGCAAGGGGAATGTGATTATTCCGGGGAATTATACTCTGAAATCAAATTTTCTGCTAGTGCGTCCAATTGGGACCACATACTCTTCTGTATGTGGTGGATGACTCTGGCGCCAATTGCTATGGGAGTGGCGCTCAGCACCCCGGTGGTGGCCAACGTCTTATAAAATGCAGACGGGTGAGGGAATCAATTAGCAGGTTTTTTGGGGGGGGGCACGTAGTACCCGTATAGTGTTGCCAATGCAAATGAATCATAGAGGACGTGCTCAACTGTCCTGTATCCCTGTGGTGTTTTCTGTCTGTTGAGGGCTACGCAACATATGTCAATCTGTATAGGTACATCTTCTAATTTTTTCACATTGGCTTTCAGTATGCAATGGAGCAGGATTCCCAGGTACACTGCAATGTGGATCCTTTGCAAGGTATATTTCTCTGAGAACATGCACATTTTTTTGAATGTCTGTATTAATCTATTGATATAAGACATTTGGTTGAACTTGAAGAGGGTACCGGGGGCGCCTGACTTGAATCTTCCCCCCCAGGCCTTGGCAAACAATATCATTAAAGGTTTAAAACTATTCACAAGGACTGCATCCCCAACTTTATTTGATAGAGCCTTAAAAATTTCATTAAAAATTGCTGATTTCAGATATTCATTTCCTATTTATAAATTAGTTTTTATTAAACTTTTTTTGTATTTGTTGATATTTGAGAATGGGAACCTTTGAACGAATTTCATATATGTATTCATTGAAGTTCAGTTTCAAATCCCTGCAAATTTCATTCATTTCTTTTATTTTGATTGTTGATTCTAATTTGTAGGCTTCTCTTATCCATGGCGAGCACCCCACAGGTGGTTGATATTCCCTGATTTGAGCTTCACTATTAAAAAACATATTCATATTCTGCTGAACTATTTTATTTATTTGATTTTTATTTATTTGTTTTATAGGGGCCACCAGTGCCTGGTAGCCCCCATAAAACCAACTTGGCGTAAAAGCCGCCACTTCTGCAACCTCATCCCCATTCCTGGTGATGACTAAAAATAAATATAAGTAAAACATAAAAAGACTTACTGATTGTTTCCCCTGTGGCCCCCTCAGCCACAGGCGCCATATCAGTGAACTTCATGAGTTTTGGATGCTCTTCAGCGCTCTTCTTGGGTTAATTTTTCTTATTCTTCTTGCAACTTGTGCTTCTTCTTGTGTTTCATTTGAAAAAGCTTCTGTATTTATTGAAGCGCTTCTGCTTCTTGATTGTGTTTTGTTTTCATCTGTTTTTTCATTTGATTGTTTTACTCTTCATTGGTGTTGATTTCCTTTTGAATTTCTATTCCTTCTATTAGTCTGATCTTCTCATTGTTTTCTTTGGCCCCCTGCCAGAACTCCCACAAATTGTATCCTGCATTGTTGAACTTTAGACTTGATAAAATAGTTCCCTGTAGATTAAGTAATTTTTCTTTATTTCTTTCATCTATAATATTTCCTAATTTATTCAGAGCATCTTCTTTTGGCTGGATCAGTGGCTGGCCCTTGTCCCCTAGCTTTCCTGTCACTATTTCTCTGATGTTTTTCTTGATTTCAACAACCTTTTGCAGGTGAGCTTCTAATTTGTTGATTAAGTTATAGATTGATGACATTTTTTTTGAATTCCATCAAAAAACTGGCTTTTATAGTACTATCTTTGACGCATACATATTTTCATCATCATCATTAATAAATTGAAGACAATAAACAAAAATATTGCATTAGGATATTGCAATTAGACGTCAACTATTGATATTTTGATATTATGTACATAACTCAATGCATTTTATTTAATAAAATTCATTCTAAATGAGGCCTTTTCATTTTAATTTATTTAAATTGACTGTGTTTATATTACAGAGCCATTAACGCTTAGTATAAATATTAATAATTAGTGCATTTTACAGCATGTATATTTACCTATTGTTAATAATTCTGTAAACTTTTCAGTTGGATTTTGTGAGGTAATAATAATGTAATGTGTTAATAGATTACTGTTTACTGTCATTAATTGGCTGATTTTCTTTACTGTGGCAATTGTGCATTTTCTGATGTTTACACACTAGTATTCAATTGGTTGTTTTCACATCCAATTGAACAGGCAATAGAAAAACAAGCTGCCACCCTGAGACTGGACGTGGTTGGGGTGGCGGCTTGTTTTCCTATTGCCTGTGTGATTGGATGTGAAGCCAACCAATTGGATACTAGTGCGGAAATATAAGGAAATGCACAATTGCCACATCAAAGAAAATCAGTCAATTAATGACAATAAACAGTATTCTATTAACACATTACATTATTTTTACCTTGCAAAATCCAACTGAAAAGTTTACAGAATTATTACAAATAGGTAAATATACAGGCTTTAAAATGCACTAATTATTAATATTTGTACTAAGCGTTAATGGCTCTCTAATATAAACACAATCCATTTTGATAAATTACAATGAAAAAAGGCCAAGTTTACAATGTATTTTATTAAACTAAATACATTGAGTTAACCACATAATATCAAAATATCAATAGTTGACCTCTAATTGCAATATTCTAATGCAATATTTACGTTTATTGTCTTCAATTTATTAATGATGATGATGAAAATATCCTCAGAAATAAGTATATGCTACCACATCAAATGTACAACAATCTTTACACACGGAAACTTAAGACAATGTAAAAAATATATTATTAATTATGAAATGAAAGAAAAAATCAAATTTAATAGTAGTCACCTAGAAAAGATTTATTTACTAATCAAAGGACGGGAAGGGAAGGGAATGGGCGTAATGGACATCACCTTCATCTGCGCCTATGAAAGGGACAGCATCAGAGATAGTGGTGAGAGAATGGGTGGTTGCTTGGGAGTCAGGGTTGGAATGCAGGTGGCTTGATCTTGATGGGGGGTTAGTGAGGCAGGGTTTGTTGACTGGGAAGGGGCAGCAAGAGCGGTTTGCTTCAATTTCTCAAATTCATCTTCTGTCACATATGTGGGCTTGACAAAACAGATGGAGTGGCGTGGGGGGAGGCAGGGGACTTTCTGGACTTATCACTATCATTTGCATAGAATATGATGAGATCAAATAAGTCCTGGACGGACGCGGAAGGGAAAAGCTCATAACCCATATCAATTTGGGTGCATAGTTTATTGTAGGTGGCAGGCTTTAAGCGCCTGAGAGCAGAACCAAAATTGTAGAGACATACATCTGCAAGGTGCATGTTGGCGTAGTTGATGGGGTAGGACCAGCAGGTATGCCCCGCAGCCCTGATTTCTTGGGTAGCCCATTCCTCTGCTCCATCTCCGCACTCAGTACAACTGTGTGCACAGCGTTTTGGGCGGTCCACTCCTCCAGCATGTCCTTGAGCTCTGTCTGGTAGGCATACCCATCTGTGGTGTTCAAAATTGCTGAGTAATAATTGACGCCCAATGGGGAAACTGCCAATAAAACCCCAACAAAACAATACAAGATTGGGCCGCGCTTGTACACATCAGATTGGATGCGCTTCTCTCCAAAGTCTTGGATACTGACCAAGATCTTAGCATCCAACAGGAATATTACGTCATTACAGGCCCTCATTGCCCTCATTGCCCTTCCTTTGATAAAATTAATAATTGTTGAATTGTATGGGTCAGTATCCACCAAAATGGGGCCACTGAGAACTTGATTGAACAAGATTCTAGCAGCAACCACAACTCTGTGCATCCATGAATTCACCGTTCTTTTGTTGGTGAAGATGCTGTGGAGTCCCAACTGGAGACGTACCTGGACCAGGGGCATCTGCGGGTCACGTTCCATAATGGCCATCATGAGAGGGTGGGCTTTTTTACCTTTGGTTGAGATACAAGCACCAGTTGGGGTCTTCTTGGCGGGGGGCCACAGTTGGCGTGGGCTTGCAGGGTTGAAGCCACAGTGAATTTTTCAAAACCCATTGCGGCTGCAATTTCCCCAAGGGACATAAGCTTTCCTTGCTTTTCAACCATTTTGAGAACAATGTCCGGAGTGTTCAATTTTCTTCTGCGTCTTGCAGGCTGATTGGCTGGGGGGAGGGACATGTCAATCTTGGGAACTGGTTGATGCCATCTGATTGGCTGTTTTGGGGTTCAGGGCTCTCTGGATGACCCCATGGCTCAAATGGCTGGTTCCAGATGCCATCACTGATAAGGGATTTTGGTTAGCAGCTGCCTGTGCATGATGGGCAAACAGGGCCATGCTTGAGGACGCAGGAGAAAGAACACACTCCTGGGTAGTGCTTGCAGAGGGGCCTGCGGGTTAGGAGTGGCCATAGAGGGAGACTTCACTATTAGAATACACAGTGTAACCCTGCATAATTTTGTCAAGGCCAGGGAACAGCTCATTGACTTGGTTGTTGTTGAAGAAAGACATAATAAAAATTTTATTATAATTTTAAACCTGAGAAGAGGAATGTATATTTTAGTCAATTTTATTGTTATATATGTCAATTTTGTGAATAATACAATCTAAATTTTAGCCAACCTAAAATGGAATAGGGTGATTTTTGAGAATGCCTATGATTCCTAAAAGAATCAGCACAAATCCACTCTAGATCCTTTAACATCCTTTTTGAGACACCCATAACAATATATTTATTTCAAATTCATCGCAATTTTGATTTGAAACTTGGTTCTTGGATTTGACAATCCTGCAATTCTAGATTTGTTAATTTTCACATGATGTCTATGATTCATTTGAAATACAGGAAATCACAAATTGTACATTAGAATCCCGCATTCCTGACTCATGTATCCTGCATTTGTTTGCAGAGTTTTGTCTTTTGTTAGTTGAAATAACCTGCTCAAGAGATTCAAAATTTTCCAACTTAAATAAACCAAAAAAATCAAAATAAATGGTTGATTTGATTAAATTTTTTTATTTTTCACTCAGCTGAGTTGCCCGCAAAAGTGATTCAAAATTTGGACCAAGGATTTGACAATCCCACATTTTTATGTTCAGGTTCTGAATTTACAGTATGAATTTACAGTATCCCCTACCCACGCAGACACACAAGATTCAAAAAATACTAATAATGACACTGATGAGAATGTCTTCAATGATATAGATATTTAGATACCAAAAGTATCCTGGTTTAATGCCAGGTGCATGCTGGGAGGTGTTGCCATTCAACAAGTTATCAGGTCCTTTGGCTAAATTGCTGTACTTTGCTTTGAGAACTCAAATTCTCCTGCACTTTTCCTATGACTGTGACAGAAATCACTGGATAATATGAAGCTGTTTCTAAATGATGGGGAATTACCACCCAAATCCACATAGAATTGATGATTAACCACCAATGTGGCTTCAGATATTTTTTGTGAAATTTCCAATTGTAACTCCAGGATTAAGTAGAACAATCAGTCCTAACCAGAGTAAACCAAGATAAATGACCTGGGAAAGCATCAATACATCTTCAGCGTAAAATTCTGGGCATTGAGAAGTGACATGATTTTCATTTTCAAGAATGGGGGGAGGAGCTACAAAATTGGCTGGCATGAAATTAACATTTTGTGCGCCAACAACAAAGTTCCAGATGCTGGGACCCATCTTCCTGAAATGATTCTGTTCAGAATCAGATTGTACGGGATATACCGCAAAAACCCAATCACAGGATGTATTTTTAAAATTTAAAATTAGAACTTGGGATAATTGATTTTTATTGAGTAAATTTAGGAGTACTCAACTCTTAGAGTTGAAACAGGGAAAATTATTAAATATATATCATAAAAATTGACTAAGCAATACCACCTGAGTCTTGATCTCCTATTCCTTCTGCATCTTCAAGTAATTATCTTGTCCAGGTTGCAAAGAACTCTTGCATGACCAGTTTCTGACGGCCATGCTGATTAATAAGCTTATATCAGGTGACCCTTGTATTACGTCAATTTATCAATGTCAGTTTGCAAGGGGGAGCTGGTTTCAGCTGGCAGACTGGAGCAGCTGTGACCCATTTTCAATCAACCGTTTGGTTTAAATCTGTTAACCTGGTCAATTTTGATACGGGTTTCCCAGCCTTCCGAGCCTTCTTACTTGGACAGACAATACCCGGCATTATGGAACCTACTGTGACAATGACCATCCTAGCATCTCCTCCATATAACATCCCCTCAGCTGATGTATTTATTCCTTGAATTGATATAATTTCAGGAAAAGGCCCTTGAACTCACTTCTCAGGAATTTCTTGCCTATGGTGGTCATCCTGATCCTTTCAGTCAGTCTATCTCACTCTTGTTCAGAAGATTATATAGTGAAGCATCCTACTGCAATGTCTGTAAAGACCCTCTTCATCTATTCTAGGATAATAAATGTAGTGAATGTTATTCATTATGAACTAGGGAAAATCAAGAAAGGGTTTAGAGGTTGTAAGTGGCATTTATTAAGTACAGAAGGAAGATCCTCTTAGAAACCTTCTGTATTATAGCCTGTTTGGGGTGTGATATTTGGTTTTGTGGTCTTGGATCCCTTGATCTTATGCTCCTTGGACTCATTGCTCTGTGTCTTGGACTCCTTATCCTGTGACTCCTTATTATTGGGCCTCTTTCTCTTGGCCTTCCTGCTCTTGGTCACCTTTCTCTTGGTCTTAGGCTCCTTCTGCATCTTCTTGAAGTTTATTATCTCCTTGTTTTGCCTTATCACATTTAATATAGCCCTTGTTTCAGTCTGATTCCCTTTTGAGCTGCTTCTTTCTTTTGGTATTAAATCATTGTTTTTACTTTATCTATAATATATTAAACCTTAATGTTTACTCTAGATAATCAGAGAAGACTTTTTTCTTTCATTTCTCCTGATTTAGTAGTCTTTTCCCCTTGTTTTACCAATAAAAACCTTGATAAAACAAACCTTAAACTGCAGTCAATCAAAGGTCCAGATCCCCTGGGCTATCTTATGTTGCCTCTTGTTTGAACAGACTGCTACCACTTCCTGACAAAACTCTGAAAATTTCTGAGCCATGTTTCAAAAGAATCTCCTGTTTTCCTACTATTTTTCCCCATGTTGATTCACTTGTTTTCCTTTATGTAAAACATAAGGAATTTGTTTCCTGTGTTTTTTTCAACATTTTCCTGTTATTTTATCTCATAAAAACTTTAAGGGGCTGTTGTCTTGCTCTTTTACTGTGCCATAGCAAACAGCAAAATGTTTTGCCCTGCTCTCAGAGTTTTTCTGTCTTGTTCCCAGCCACTTCTGCTCTCCTTCTCCCTTCATTCCTCTTAATACTATAAATTCAGAACCTAAAGGTAAAAATGCAGGATTGTCAAATTCTTTTGCGTGAACTCACTAACTTAATGAAGTAATTTTAATCTCAGAACAACTTACTTTTTTATATAAAAGGATGAAAAATATTCTAGTAAGTTGGTGAGTTCACGCAAAAGAATTTGACAATCCCGCATTTTTACCTTTAGGCTCTGAATCTACAGTAAAGTCCTAATATTACTATTTTTAATTCTTTTATTTATTTTTTTATATTTATTTACTTTATTTAAATTCATTTCTTTTTATCTATTTTGTTGTAACTGTGCTTTTTTAGCAGAGTTACAAGGGGGGAATATTTAGAATCTAGATAATAATCTTTATTGGGAGATAGGTATTATATAGTCATTGTGAATCATGGGTAACAGGAACATGATAGTGTTGATCATACAGTGGGATGGTGAAGGGGGTGGCCTGATCCTGGTAATGAGTCAAGCGCCAAAACAAGGTATCCACTGTAAGGGATCATCATCTGTTCATGTTGTTGGATTTGGAAATTCAAGTTGACTTCCTAGTCTGGCTTCAAGTGACTGGATAATCAGATTGCGGGTCACAAACCTGCTTACTCAGAACCTTGTTGGCAGGTTGAGCCTGCTGTTTTGACACCCCCCCTCAACTGAAGGTCAGCCTCCTCTGGGGGTAGGTTGTCAGGGAGGTTGTCAGGAGCCCGGGTGTCATACTGTACTAGCTGTTGTTCCGTGGCAGGTAGGACGGTCTTGCGCTGTTTCTGTCTTGCCTTACAGGGTCTCAGGCAATTGTGGTTCAGGACCTTGTCCTGCTTATGTTTCCCAAGTCCTTGAATGAGGTAAGTGTTGTTTTTGTTTACCTTTAAGATGATTGCTGGGCCTATTTTCTTGGGTTGAAGTTTACTCTTATTGACGTTCATGACCCAAACTTTGTCACCAACCTCATGTCTATTCTGGATGGGGACAAATGTCTTTTTTGGATGCTTGTTTTCTCACTCTGTTTGATCACTGTTGGCCACTAAGACCTGGAAATCTGAACAAGGGGGTTTCTGGCTTGGGATTTCCAGCCTGGGTCCTGATAATGCCTGAATGATATTGGGCTGTGTGCTGTATACCAACTCAAAAGGGCTTTTCCTGGTGGATATTTTTACACAAGTTCTGCATACAAGTAGCGCAGTTGGTAATTGCTTATACCAGTCCTCAGGTCTCCTGGCAGTGAGTTTGGCTAAGGCTTGCACAAGGATGCCATTTAGTTGTTCCGCGCGTCTATTAGCCTGAGGGTGATAAGGTGTTGTCACTGTGTGCTTGACCCTGTTCTTTGTAAGGTATATGTTGGTATCTTCAGAGGTCAGTTCCTTGCCTTCATTGGTTATCAGGAGTTCTGGCTTTCCAAACTTGCTGATGATTTTCTTTCCTATGAACCAATTTATGTCATTACCAGTGTGTGTTTTTACTGCTTGAGCCACTGGCCAGCGGGTGGCAAAGTCTATTGTTGTAATGATATACTTCTTTTTGTTGTGTTTTCCTGGTATGGGGCCTACAATGTCAAAAGCCCACACTTTGAAGGGTAATTGCGTGCAGATAGGCAGTACTGACTTAGGTGGTGTCCCGCTTCTTGCAAACTTTCTGCACACTTTGCATTGTTCTAAGACTTCTTGGACATCTTGATGCAGGGTTGGCCACCATGCCTTATGTTGAGGAATTTGTAGAGATTGCAACTCTTTGTGTGCCCTAGGTCCCTATGGTAACATAGGATGCTGTCAACTTGCTAGTGGGTGGGAACATACAAGATGGTGGTCCCATTGGACATTTTTTGATGTAAGGTATTGTTCACGTCTGCAAATAGGTGTTCATTCTTAATAACTGTTTCCAATGTTATGTCTGTGGTATCAGGGGGAAACCCTTTGTCCTTTTTTTGAAGCACTAGGAGGAGCCAGTCTGGGTCAAGCCCATTTTCTCCTCTTTTAGCTTGGACGTACAGGCGTGAGAATGTGTCTGCCAAGGCAAGTTTGGGATCAGGCTTGTACTGTATGAGCATATTGAATCTCTCCAAGAGTTCCATCCAGCGGGCCTGGCAACAAGACAGATTTGCCTGGGTTTTGAAATATATGGGCAACTTGTGGTTGGTCAATGCTGTGAATTCCTCCTGTTGCTCTTGATAACAATGCCATTTGACTAGGCAGTGTACAATGGCCAACAAATCTTTGTTGTGGATAGGGTATTGGCACTTGCTGTCTGTAAATTTTCAAAATTTGTAGGCTACAAGTAGGAAGTCACCATTATTGTTTTTGATTTGTAGTACCCCCAATGGATGCATCCAAGGCGTCTGTTTCCATTTGGTATTCCCCATCTTGTTTGGGGTACTGTAGAATAGGCACTGTTGTGAGTATCTCCTTGGGGCGTCTAAAATAGAGGCCATGTTGGGGGGTCCACACAAACTTGGATTTGGCGCCTGTTATAGCGGACAAGGGGGCGGTCAAAACACCACAGTCAGGTATGAAGCATTGTACATAGGCCACCATTCCCAAGAAGGTGCGGAGTTCCAACTTATCCTTGGGCAGCGGCATTTTGAACATGGCCTGTATCTTTTGACTGTTGGGTTTGATGCCGTCTTTTGAGACTATGTGTCCCAAGAAGGGTAGTTGCTCTCAGAAGAACTGGCATTTGGAGGGCTTGGCCAGCAGTTTGTGTTGTGCCAAGGTTGCAAAGTCTTCCTCTAGGCCTTTGTGATGCTGTTCCACTGAGGGGCTGTAGACAGTAATATTGTCCAGGTACACTAGTGCGTGTTTGCCTATGTGTGGCGCAAACACTTTGTTCATGAAGGTTAAAAAGGTGGACAGGGCATTAGTCATGCCAAAGTTGAGTACCACACATTTTTAGGAACTGTACTTAGTGTGGAAGGCTGTTTTGGGGATGTCTTCCTCCTTGATGCAAATCTGGTTGTAGCCTGCAGTTAGATTAATCTTGGAGAAGACAGAGGCTCCTCCCAAGGCATCAAAGAGATTGTCAATCAGTGGTAATGGGTAGAAATTCTTAATAGTGACTTTGTTTAAGGTGCAATAGTCTTTGACCAGGCGTAAGGTACTGTCCTTTTTAGCCACAAAGAATACGGCGGCCCCAAAGGGAGACTGTGAGGGGAGGTTAAGACCTTTTTCTAGTACCTCCTTGAGATAGGTGCGCAGGGTGTTGTCCTTGTTTGGGGTCAGCCTGTAAATGGGGCATGCCTTGGGTACGGCCCCCTTGAGTTGGATGGATTGTTGGATGTGCTTCTCAGGGGATAGACCAGGTAACGCTTCTTTAAAGATTTCTGGGTGACGGGCCACAATGTTGCAATCTTGCGGCGTGGAGGTGTCCTGATGATCTTTGAAGTGTATGATTTCATACTGGCAGAAGTCCCAGTCAATTGCCTTGAGGTTCTCCTTCTCATCCAAGGTCTCCGTGATGCGTAAAAAAACATGATCATGCATGAGTTGATCCACTGAGTCAGGGTAGATCTGATGGTTGACGCCTTCACGCTTGATGGTCAACACAGAGGTCGCCCAGTCCACGTGGGGGTTGTTTTTCCGTAACCAGTCTAGTCCCAGTACAATGTCAAACTTAGGGAAGTCAATGACAGGACCTTGGATGGTGGAGTGGAGGTTCTTAATCAAGACGGAGAAGGGGGCAGTTTTGTTTGTCATGGCAATGTGATGTTCATCAGCTAAGACCACGCTTTAATCCACAAAGGATTAGTGGTTAGCTTGAACTTGTCCACAAAGCTGCTGTTGACTAAGGTTTGATCTGCACCTGAGTCCAGGAGTGCTGAGTCTGTGTAACTGCAAAAACAGAAATGATAGGAAATCAATTTATTGGGATGTCTGGTGATGGTGTAAAGGACTGGGTACTCCAAGGGCACTTAGTTCATTTTTACACTGGTCCACATCCTTGGGGCAGTACTCATTGTTGGGCAAGTCAGGAGTTGCGCGGGGAGAGCTTGGCTTGCTTAATGCTCTCCCCGGGCTTTTCCCTTGTCCTGGTTTCCCTGTGTTGCAGTGATGCAGAAATGGGTGCAGTTTGACTGACCATTGTTCCTGTTTCTATGTCCATTTGAGCCTGTGGGTTTGTGGTTTGTACTATTGCTGTTGTTTCCAGGGGCAGTTGACTGGAGCGGCCAGCTTGGTGAGAGTCTTTGGGTCTTTCTTGTTTCCCAGTTTGTGCTTTGTGAAGAGTGTTGGATGTTTGCTCTGCTTTCTCTGCTTCATGATACAGATTCTGTAAATTGGTTACTTGGTCCAGGTTCATGTGCCTCATTATGTGCAACCTGAGGGCGCCGTAGTACATGAGGTGTGTGGCTGGGGTGTCAAAAGCCATATCAGAGGGTGCACATAGGCGGAGTTCCTTGTAGGCATGGGTAAGCTTTTTCACGGTGCCTGTCTGGGTTAAGTTCTTTAATTGACATATGATCATGGGTGTGGTGTCCTTAAGCACAAACCTTGCCAAGAAGTCATGTTTGAACGTGTCCCAGTCCTTCTCAGTGTGTTCCTCATGCCACTTGTCACACCAGGTGCCAGTGTCATGAGTCAGTCAGATGGAGATTTCTGCAATCCAGAATTGTTGTGGACATTCCATCTGGGCCTGTTTGCTTTGGGCCAACTAGATCCACTTGGCAACATTGTTGTTGTTGGCCCCAGCAAAAGATTCTAAGGCAGTGCTTTGAAGCCTTTGCGCTATGTAAGCTGGCATGGTATTTTATCAGCTGCACAGGGCATGGCAGAGGGTGCCTGGAAGAACTCTTGGGCGGACAGGGCATTGAATGCGGGAAGTGGTATCACCATGTTCTGGTGGAGGAAAAACTCATCATATACCTCAGTGCCGGGTGCATACCGTTTCCAGTCCACTGGAAGGCCAGACATAATTCTATTGAGGATTTGTTGACCACAGCAAGTACGGGCAACAAGCAGAATTTGGGGAATAAAAGTAGGATGGAAAACCTACCTGTGCTACCAATGTTGTAGCTGTACTGTTTTAGCAGAGTTACAAGGGGGAAATATTTGGAAACTAGATAATAATCTTTATTGAGAGATAGTGGTTATATAGTCATTGTGAATCATGGATAACAGGAACATGATAGTGTTGATCACACAGTGGGATGGTGAAAGGGGTGGCCTGATCCTAGTAATGAGTCAAGCGCTAAAACAAGGTATCCACCGTAAGGGATCATCATCTGTTCATATTGTTGGATTTGGAAATTTGAGTTGAATTCCTAGTCTGGCTTCAAGTGACTGGATAATTGGATTGCAGATCACAAACCTGCTTACTTGTAACCTTGTTGGCGGGTCAAGCCTGTTGTTTTGACAATTTATTATTTATTAATAATTTCTTTTTATATTATATTTCTCTGTTTTTACTTTAATATTTCTTTCTTGTTTTTTGCTCCTTTGAATCTTTCTCCTCTTTTCCTTCTCCTTCTTTATTTTCAGCCATTATATATGACCCACATCTAGTCCTTCTTCTCCTTCTTTCTGTTTTCAACAGGTGTCCTCTATCTGTGACGGAAATTGCAGGATAGTATGAAGCTGCTTCTAAGTGATGGGGAATTACCACCCAAATCCACATAGAATTAATGATTAACCACCAATGTGGCTTCAAATATCTTATTGTAAAATTTCTGATTGTAATACCAGGATTAAGCAAAACAATTAATCCTAACCAAAGTAGCCTAATATAAAAAGCCTGAGACAACATCAACAAATCTTCAGAATAAAATTCTGGACATTGGGAGTCAAGACAATTTTCAGTTTCAAGAATGGGGGGAGGAGCTGCAAAATTGGTTGGCGCAAAATTAACATTGGGCAGCACCAACAACAAAGTTTCAACTGCAGGACCCCATCTTCCAGAAATGATTCTGTTGAGAATCAGATTGTATGGAATATATTGTAACAACCCAACCACAGGATACATTTTAAAAAGTAAATTATAATTTGGGATAAATGATTTTTATTGAATAAAATTTTAGGAGGACTCAACTCTTAGAGTTAAAACAGTGAAAATTATTCAATATATATCAGAAAAATTAACTAAGCAATACCACCTGAGTCTTAACCTCCTATTCCTTCCACATTGTCAAGTAAGTATCTGGTCCAGGTTGCAAAGAACCCTTGTGTGACTAGTTTCTGACAACCATGCTGATGGACAAGCTCATATCAGGTGATCCTCAAATTATGCCAATTTATCAATGTCAATTTGCAAGGGGGAACCAGTTTCAGCTGAAAGACTGGAACAGCCATAACCCATTTTTAATTGACTGTTTGATTTAAATCCATTAACTTGGTCAATTTTGATAAAGTTTTTCCGGATTTTTGAGCCTTCTTGCTTGGGCAGATAATACCCGGCATGATGGAACCTACTGTGACATTACCCTCTGCTTTAGCCCTGGGCACAATACCACTATCTGGTAGATGGGATAAGGAGACATTCTTGTGGGCAGGTGAGAGTTTCATTGCGGCCAAGGTAAGTTTGGGGTGGCCAATAGCAGTGTGATTGCGCTTGTAGAACTCATGAATCAGATCTGGGGAATTGGAACAATATTAGTGGGGAACCCAGGAGTTTTCAGAATCAGGATAACCCTTCCATGACACCAAATATTCCAAGCGTCATCAATTCTTGCAGGAAGCCAAAATACAATTTAACTCATACCCAGGTTCTCCCTCCACAAGAATGGGTTGGGAAGAAGGAGTCTCTGTATCTTTAAAGGGAGTAAGAAGACATTCATGGAAGGTGTGGAAAATCTTGAAAGCAGGAGGTAAATCCAGACAATAGGTGGAGGGACCAATCTGATGTTCTACCTTGAAGGGACCAACTCTCTTGGGACCTAATTTGCAACAGGGAACCTTAAGTTTCATATTGTGAGCATCAATCATGACTAGATCACCTGGCCTGTAATTTGGACCTTCCTGGCGCTGGCAATCTGTGTATTCCTTATAAGTTGTCACGGCAGCAGCGAGAGTAACCTGGAGCTCCTGATGAACCTGAACCAATGCAGCAGCCTGATCATTTGCAGCTTCCACGTTGCTAACCAAATGAGGACCCATATTAGAAGAAGGGTTGTAACCCACATTGGCATAGAAGGGCAATAATTGAGTTGATGTGTGAGGGTTGTTATTATATGTGAACTCTGCCATGGGTAGATTATCACACCAGTCATCTTGCAGCGCATTAGTGTAGCAATGTAGATAGACCTCCAAACTTTGGTTTACCCTCTCTGTTTGTCCATTGGATTAGGGGTGGAAAGCCGTGGAATAACACAATTTGATACCAAGGATTCTAGTGAAAGCTTCCCAGAACTGAGCAATTAATTGGGGCTTGCAGTCACTCACAATCTCCATTGGGATGCCATGTAGGGAAAAGATTCTATTCACAAACAACCTAGCCGTTTCCACCAAAGTAATTGTGGTTGAGCAAGGTACAAAGTGTGCCATTTTTGTAAGCAATCTACCACCACCATGATTGTGTTAAACCCATTGGAATTGGGAAGCTCACCAATAAAATCCATCAACACAGATGTCCAGGGACCCGCAGCAGGCTGAAGTGGAACCAGTAAACCAGTAGTCTTGTTCCAGCTTGCCTTAGATCAAACACATATCAAACAATTGCAAACAAAAGCTGCCACCTGCACTGTCAAACCTTTCCAAGAAAACTGGTGGCAGATTAGTTCCACTGTTTTGTTTTTCCCTGGGTGGCCTGCCGTTGGACAGGTGTGATGAGTCTCATGATTTCATCCCAAATAGTTCCTTCTGGGACCCACAAGCGACCTTGATGATATAGGATGGGACCTATCTTATGATAACCCTGAGGCTGACCCACTGGGTTTGCACATGCTAGCTCCAATAGCCTATCATAACCTTGGGACAAAGGTTGCAGAAACTTAACTTTGGTATATAAGTCCAGGTCTGCGCCCTCAGTTAAGGACATGGCAGCCAGTGTAGCAGGTGGAGACAATACAAAAGGCACCACAGCTCATCTGGAATCATAGTATGGGTGTTAAAATCAGCATCCACACTAGCATCTGGGAATTGGAAGGATTCCTGCTTAGTGTGTTGGCCAAGTGATTATCAGATCCCTTAATAAACTTGTAGCAGAACTTGTATCTTGTCAGCTCACCATGCCATCTAGATTGACAACCCAACAAAACCCTGGGTTGTCAATAATATAGAAGAGTTTTGTGGTCAGTTCTTACTACAAATAGATGACGTGCCAACATGAGATGGTGATGCCAATGCTTTAAAGATTCCACAGCAGCCAACAATTCCTTGTTGTAAATCATGTAATTATGTTCACAAGCTTACATCTTCCGGGAGAAATACCCTACTGGTCTCTCAATCCTGTTGCCAGCAGTCTGTAACAACACACCAGCCACAGCGTATTTGGATGCATCTGTGGAAACCACAAAAGGAAGCTCAGGATCCACATGTCTCAACACAGGTGACAACAACAAAAGAGCCTTGACTGCTGTGAACGCATTTGCGCACTCAGGCGTCCAGACCAAAGTTGTCTTACCACTAGCCAAATATAACGGGGCGGACACTTCAAAAAGGTGAGGAGTGAACTTCTTTAAGAATGTGCAAGTACCCAAGAAACTACGGAATTGGGATACTGTCACAGGCGTAGCATATTCTTGAACCACAGCTTCCTTGTTAGAGGCAATGGTGTGGCCATCCTCAAAGATAATATTACCCAGAAAGGTAACCTTACGTTTAAAGAATTCACACTTACTCCTTTTGATGATCAAGTTTGCTTGGAGAATGCGCTCTACACTTGCCAACAAGTGGGCCTTATGGGACTCTTCATCCAGAGAAAACACCAAGATGCCATCCATATATGCAATGGCACAAACACCTAGGAGATCTCCCAGGACTGAATCAATTAACCGCTGAAAGCAAGCCAGAGCATTCTTCAATCCAAAAGGCATTACGCGGAACTGAAAGATACCCTTCTTGGTTCTGAATACCATCAACCCTTCCATTCCTTCTGCAATCCTGATTTGATTGAAAGCATTCAACAGATAAAGTTTTGAGAATACCTTTGCCTTCTCAACACATCTAGATATCTGTGCTTTGAGAGGTAAAGGATAGGGATCAGGGATTGTGATGTTATTTAAGTTCCTGTAGTCACCACAAGGACAAAGAGACCCATCAGCCTTTTGAACAAACAACAACAGAGAGCAAATTGACAAAGCCTTTTTAAAAATATAGCCCTTTGCCAGCATGTCACAATTCCATTCTTCCAAACATGTGTCTTCCTTCAAGGTTAAAGGGTAAATAGCAGACGCAATTTGAATCAGATCAATGGTAACTTTAAAGTCAAAGTCAAACTGAGTGTGCTTGGGAAGGACCTTGCCTCTGGTAGCGTCAAACGCCACGGACCAGGGTTGTAAACATGCAGGTAAATCCAAACTTGCGGGGACAAGGACAGTAACCAATTGAATAGTCTGAGAGGATTTCTCCATTTTGGACATACCTAACAGCGGAATATGAATAGATATACCCAAAGAGTGTTTCACCTGTAACGCATTTTCTTTCAGTAAGGTGGATACATTATGATCTCTCCACCAACCCACACCCAAAATAATAGGATACATTAGGGAGGAGCAAACAGAGAACCTTGCGGTAAAATACTGACCCAAAAATACAAAGATTACTGGCTTCTTCAGCTGGAAAGAGGGAAATGTTTGACAATTTCCACCCCTAACAAGCATTTCCGGGTGGTACTTGAGTTGTAGCAAGTTGGCAGTCTCCACACTCATGAAGTTTTTGGAAGCAATTGTATCTAACAATATGGCTGGCTGATAGATAGTCTGACCATTATTGATGCTACCATGAAACAAGAAGTAACCAGAAGTGGATTTATTTGCAGCAAAGGTAGCAATCTTGGCAGGATCTTGTTTTTCATTGGCAGTACAGACGGCAGCTAAGGAAGCAGGATGCTCCTGGAAGTAACGCTCAATCATTTCTTGGACAGCAGCTAGAAGAACGGGGTTATCACAATCAATGGGAACAAGGGACAACTCTTCAGACGTAATAACGGAAGATTTTGCAGGTACAATGTGCTGAAGCATTGCCAAGGAACTATCAGGACCAGACACTACTAGGGCCTCCTTTACATTGGCGGGTTTGCTCACCACTGCCAATTGCAACTGAAACAGGCTAGGAGGAGAACAATCTTTGCTTTGGTTGGAAGGTTTTACCGCAGAGCAAGGACCAGAAAACCAGGAGCGCGCAGCAGGTTTATCCTCAATTATCAATGTACCTTGCTTGGAAGTGGACGGATTTGAGACCAGAGAAAGAATTTGGCTTACCAGGGCCTCAGTTGTGGTTAACAGGGAATCCCAAACTGCCAAATCCTGGGCAGTCTGGTCAACTGCTAACCACAATGCTGGGAGTTTATTCACCTCAGCAACATCAATTGTACAGCAGTAGGCAAGAAACTGAGGAAGGAATATTGAAAGCAGAGTAGTACCCTGACAGAAGGTGTACAGCTTACAATATAATTTGATCTCCTCAATAGATACACACAAATTTATTAACAAAGGGTATAGAAATGCACTCTCAGTTAAAACATGTGGATTGCGCTCCACCGCGGACAATAACCATTCACAAGCATCCTCAGAAACCTTTGTCATCACATGGTAAACTTAGGATTTATGACTAAGGCTTGAACCAGAATAGAATGATAATGCTGACAAAAATTCACGCAAAATTTCATCAGTGGGTGGGTCAGGAAAATAATCTGGGCGCCAGAATGACATGACACGGCGGAAATAGGAAACAGAGGATCCAGTCTCAACAACTGCAACTGGAGATGGAAACCACAAATTAAAAAAAGCCCAAACTGAAAACTCAGAAAGGAACTGATGCAAATAAACATGGTAAATGCAGATATCTTGACAGAGCAGGAGAAAAGAAACACAAATTCATGATGAACTGCTTCTAAAAACTCAGATGTAGAAGAGTTGAGCAATGTGACAGAAATTGCAGGATAGTATGGAGCTGTTTCTAAGTGATGGGGAATTACCACCCAAATCCATATAGAATTAATGATTAACCACCAATGTGGCTTCAAATATCTTTTTGTGAAATTTCCAATTGTAATATTGTAAATTCAGAACCTGAACGTAAAAATGCAGGATTGTCAAATCCTTGGTCCAAATTTCAAATCACTTTTGCGGGCAACTCAGCTGAGTGAAAATTGAAATATTTAATAAAATCAACCATTTAATTTGACTTTTTTGGTTTATTTAAATTGGCAAATTTTGAATCACTTAAGCAGATAACTCAACTAACAAAAGACAAAACCCAACAAACAAATGCGGGATACATGAATCAGAAATGCAGGATTCTTATGTACAATTTGAGATTTCTTGTATATCAAACAAATCATAGATATCATGTGAAAATTAACGAATCTGAAATTGCAGGATTGTCAAATCCAAGAACCAAGTTTCAAATCATAATTGCAAGGAATTTGAAATAAATATATTGTTATGGGTGTCTCAAAAAGGATGTTAAAGGATCTAGAGTGGATTTGTGCTGATTCTTTTAGGAATCATAGGCATTCTCAAAAATCACCCTATTCCATTTTAGGTTGGCTAAAATAAAGATTGTATTATTCACAAAATTGGCATATATAACAATAAAATTGACTAAAATATACATTCCTCTTCTCAGGTTTAAAATTATAATAAAATTTTTATTATGTCTTTCTTCAACAACAACCAAGTCAATGAGCTGTTCCCTGGCCTTGACAAAATTATGCAGGGTTACACTGTGTATTCTAATAGTGAAGTCTCCCTCTATGGCCACTCCCAACCCGCAGGCCCCTCTGCAAGTGCCACACATGAGTCTGTTCTTTCCCCTGCAACTTCCGGCATGGCCCTGTTTGCCCATCATGCACAGGCAGCTGTCAACCCAAATCCCTTATCAGCAATGGCATCTGGAACCAGCCATTTTAGTCATGGGGTCACACAGAGAGCCCAGAACCCCAAAACAGCCAATCAGATGGCATTGACCAGTTCACAAGATGGACATATCCCTCCCCCAGCCAATCAGCCTGCAAGACGCAGAGGAAAATTGATCACCCCAGAGATTGTTCTTGAAATGGTCAAAAAGCGAGGCAAGCAAATGTCCCTTGGGAAAATTGCGGCCGCAATGGGTTTTGCAAAGTCAACTGTGGCTGCAACCCTGAGAGCCCACACAAACTGTGGCCCCCCTACCAAGAAGACCCTGACTGGTGCCCATACCTCAACCAAAGGTGATACAGCCCATCCTCTTATAATGGCCATTATGAAATGTGACCCGTGGATGCCCCTGGTCCAGGTACGTCTCCAGTTTGGACTCCATGGCATCTTCACCAACAAAAGAACAGTGAATTCATGGATGCACAGAGTTGTGGTTGCCGCCATAATCCTATCCAATCAGGTTCTTGGTGGCCCCATTTTGGTGGATACTGACCCATACAATGCAACCATTATTAATTTTATTAAAGGGAGGGCAATGAGGGCCCGTATTGACGTCATCTTCCTATCATACGCCAAGATCTTGGCCAGTATCCAAGACTTTGGAGAGAAGCACATCCAATCTGACGTGTACAAGTGCAGCCCAATCTTGTATTGTTTTGTTGGGGTTTTATTGGCAGTTTCCCCATTGGGCGTCAATTATTACTCAGCAATTTTGAACACTGCAGATGGGTATGCCTACCAGATGGAGCTCAAGGCCATGCTGGAGGAGTGGGCCACACAAAACACCGTGCACACAGTTGTACTGAGTGCGGAGATGGAGCAGCGGGAATAGGCTACCCAAGAAATCAGGGCTGCAGGGCATACCTGCTGGTCCTACCCCATCAACTACGCCAACATGCATCTTGCAGATGTATGTCTTTACAATTTTGGTTCCGCCCTCAGGCGCTTGAAGCCTGCCACCTACAACAAACTATGCACCCAGATTGATAAGAGGTATGAGCTTTTCCCTTCTGTGTCTGTCCAGGACATATTTGATCTCATCATCTTTTATGCAAGTGGTAGTGATAAGTCCAGAAAGGACCCCTGTCTCCCCCCACGCCAGTCCATCTGTTTTTTCAAGCCAGTATATGTGACAGAAGAAGAATTTAAGCAATTGAAGCAAACCGCTCTTGCTGCCCCTTCCCAGTCAACAGACCCTGCCTCCCCCCCCCCCATCAAGCCACCTGCCTTCCAACCCTGACTCCCAAGCCACCACACATTCCCTCCCCACTATAACTGATGCTGCCCCTTTCACAGGTGCAGATGAAGGCAACGTCCATTCCGCCCATTCCCTTCCCTTCCTGTCCTTTGATTAGTAAATAAATCTTTTCTTTGTGACAACTTATTAAAATTGATATCTCTCTTTCAATTCATACTTAATAATATTTTATTTTTATATTTTTAGCATTCCCCATATGTAAAGAATCTTGTACATTTGATGTGGTAACATATAATTATTTCCATGGATATTTTCATCATTGTTAATAAATTAAAGACAATAAACGTAAATATTACATTGAAATATTGCAATTAGACGTCAACTCTTGATATTTTGATATTATGTGCATAACTCAATGCATTTTTTTAATAAAATCTACTGTAAACTTGGCCTTTTCCACTATAATTTAATGAAATGGACTGTGTTTATATTAGGGCCATTAACACTTAGTACAAATATTGAAAATTAGTGCATTCTACACCCTTTATATTTACCTATTGGTGATAATTCTATAAACTTTTCAGTCAGATTTTACAAGGTAATAATAATGTACTGTGTTAATAGAATACTGTTTATTGTCATTAATTGGCTGATTTTCTTTGATGTGGCAATTGTGCATTTTCTGATGTTTACACACTAGTATTCAATTGGTTGTTTTCACATCCAATTGAACAGGCAATAGAAAAACAAGCTGCCACCCTGAGACTGGACCTGGTTGGGGTGGCGGCTTGTTTTCCTATCGCCTGTGTGATTGGATGTGAAACCAACCAATTGGATACTAGTGTGTAAACATCAGAAAATGCACAATTGCCACATCAAAGAAAATCAGCCAATTAATGATAATAAACAGTATTCTATTAACACATTACATTATTATTACCTTGTAAAATCTGACTGAAAAGTTTATAGAATTATCACCAATAGGTAAATATACAGGGTTTAGAATGCACTAATTTTTAATATCTGTACTAAGTGTTAATGGCCCTAATATAAACACAGTACATTTTATTAAATTATAGTGGAAAAGGCCAAGTTTACAAAAGATTTTATTAAACAAAATGCATTTAGTTATGCACATAATATCAAAATATCAAGATTTGACGTCTAATTGCAATATTAAAATGTAATATTTACGTTTATTGTCTTTAATTTATTAAGAATGATGAAAAATATGTATGCGCTGAATATAGTACTATAAAAACCAGTTTTTGATGGAATTTGAACAATATGTCAACAATCTATAACTTAATCAACAAATTAGAAGCACACTTTCAAAAGGTTGTTGAGATAGAAAGAAATATCAGGAAAATAGTGACAGGGAAGTTGGGTAACAAGGGCCAGCCACTGATACAGTCAAAAGAAGATGCCCTGGATAAGTTGGGAAATATTATAGATGAAAAGAATAAAGAAAAATTACTTAATCTACAGGGAACTATTTTATCAAGTCTTGAATTCAACAACACGGCCTACAATTTGTGAGAGTTCTGGCAGGGGGCCAAAGAAAACAATAAGAAGATAAAACTAATTGAAGGAACAGAAATTCAGAAGGAAATTAACACCAACAAAGAGAAAACCAACCAAATGGAAACAGATGAAAAATGAAACACAAGCAATAAGCAGAAGCGCATCAAGAAATACAGAAGCTTTATCAAATGAAAATCAAGAGGAAGCACAAGTTGCAAGAAGAATAAGAAAAATTAAGCCTAAGAAAATTAATGAAGAGCATCCAACGCTCATGAAGTTTGCTGATATGGCGCCTGTGGCTGAGGGGGTCACAGGGGAAACAATCAGTAAGTTTTTTATGTTTAACTTATATTTGTTTTAGTCATCACCAGGGATGGGGATGAGGTTGCGGAAGTGGTGGCTTTTACGCCGAGTTGGCTTTATGGGAACTACCAGGCACTGGTGGCCCCTATAAAACAAATAAATAAAATAGTTCAGCAGAATATGAATATGTTTTTTAATAGTGAAGCTCAAGATAGGGAATATCAACCACCCGCAGGGTGCTCGCCATGGATAAGAGAAGCATATGAACTAGGATCAACAATTAAAATCAAAGAAATGAGAGAAATTTGCGGGGATATAAAGCTGAACTTTGATGAATACATTTATGAAAGCGTTCAAAGGTTCCCCTTCACAAATATCAATGAATACAAAAAAAATTAATAAAAACTGACTTTCAAATTGGAAATGAATATTTAAAATCTGCAATATTTAATGAAATTTTTAAAGCTCTATCAAACAAAGTCGGGGATGCAGTCCTCGTGAATAATCTTAAGCCTTTATTGATATTGTTTGCCGAGGCCTGGGGGCTGATACAAGTTGGGCACCCCCCGGAACCCTCTTCAAGTTCAACCAAACGTCCTATATCAATAGGTTAATACAAACGTTCAAAAAACTGTGCATGTTCTTGGAAAAATATACCTCGTAAAGGATCCACGTTGTGGTGTACCTGGGAATCTTGCTCCATTGCATACTGAAAACCAACGTGAAAAAAATAGAAGATGTACCTATACAGATCAACATATGCCGCGTAGCCCTAGACTGCCAGAAAACACCAAGGGGATACAGGACAGTTGAGCATGCCCTCTATGATTCATTTGCATTGGCAACTCTATACAGGTACTATGTGCCCCCTGAAAAAAACCTGCTAGTGGATTCCCTCACCTGTTTGCCTTTTATAAGACAGTTGGCCACCACTGGGGTGTTGAGCGCCACCCCTCTAGCAATTGGCGCCAGAGTCATCCACCACATACAGAAGAGTATGTGGTCCCAATTAGATGCATTAGCTGAAAATTTAATTTCGGGGTATAATTCCCCGGAATAAACACATTTCCCTTGCGATTTGCATTCACCTAATAAAACATTTTCCCTTGCAACTTAAAATTTTTATTTTTTTATTTTTTATTTTAAATATTAAAATTTTAATATTAAAATATTCACTGTTAAAATCTTTAATATTGACATATTTAATATCAAATATTTTGATATTGCATAAATCACAATTTAATAAAAAAATTATATTTTGATTATTTAAACTTAAATATAACTTTTAAGATTTATAATTAATATTTTAATTTTTATTTTAAATTTTAGTATGTAAATTATAATCATTAATATATCTAAGTATATTAAAAGACTTTAGTTATAGTTGCCAATACATCAAATAAAAAAAGAATTAAAAATGTTTTTATTTACTACTTGTCGAGTATGGGTCCATTTATCACAAAGATAAACATGGAGAATTGAATTTATCCGCATCATGTGGCCCGCTCCACTATTGTTCTAAACAAATGATTGTTTACAACTCAAATTACCTTTCCCTTGTAATATGATTTGATACACATATTCAATATAATTGAACTGCGTCCTAAGTACAAATTAATAAGGATTATATAAAAATCATTAGTTGCCGCGTTGTGTGGCTATAGTGGCACTGAAATAACAAGGATCATATGATGACACGCAAGGTCTGATTTGTGGCTCAAAAAAGCCAAAGTACCAACAACAATTAACAATTATTTAAATAAAAAATTATATTTCAATCTTTTTTAATTTATTTATTTGGTAGCGCAACAGTCAATAAAGTATTCAGTGCATTATAATAAAAATATATTCTTCATACCTAGTATAGTTAATTTTACTTACCTTTTCTATGTATTCTTATATGTCAATAATACAATCCAATGTCACATCATTATATATAAATAATAATTTTTGAGACCTAATAAAAACAAAATAAATAAAAATAAAAACAAAGTAAACCGGAGAGCCCATTTATCTGATTGGCTTGGAGGCCAGGGCTTTAGGGAGGAAGGATTCTGAGTGCTTGTAAAAAGCCGCCACCACATTGAGTGGCATCGTAAATTGGCTGACCTCAAGAATATTGAATAGGTCCTCAGTTTCCTGCAGAAGGCCTTGTTTCACCTTATTCTTGATCCAGCCAAACACCTCCTCAATTGGATTCAGGAATGGGGAATATGGCGGGAGGAAGAGAAGTCTCATTGGGCAGTCTGCAAGGCAATGGCTGGCAGAATGGCTATTTTTATCAATTGGCGGGAACTTGGACACAACCAGATCACTTTGTGGAGCCCAACATTATCAAGCACAACAACGTTAGTTGTGCTGCTGTAATTTATCTGAAGGTACTCCTTGACAACTCAGAGAAAATCAAGAAAAGTCCCGCTATTATGGGAACCCTTGATCATTTGGTATTGGTCCAACCCACAAGGACCAAGAAGAGCGACCATGGAATAGGTCTGGGAACGGACAGCTGCACAATGGGCTACGCCGTCCTTGGACCCCTTCTCAACCCACCCATGCCTAGACCTGAGTGAGGAGGAAAACAATGATTTGTTGATATAGAAGAACTGGTCATTCCCAGTCTCCTTTAGTGCCAGATATGTCTTGGCATAAATGTGCCAATCCTCAATGGTCTTTTCACTGTTTCTGTTGTACAGAGAAACTCCAAGCACCTTCCAAGAGAAGCCCAAATCAACCATTTTTTTGTAAACAAGGGTTTTAGAAACAGAAAGCCTGAACTCTGTGGCAAGCATTGATTGGACAGCAAGTGTGTCCAGGTGGCAATCCCTGGCTACCCACTGCTTGATTGCGTCAATGTGCACAGGCTGTAAGAGTTTTGGCTGCCGCTTAGCCTTGATGGATTTGGCAATTTGCCTGGTATTGCCATACTTGGTGTTGATGTTGGCAATGTACCTGGCCATGACACCAAATTGGGACGCAATATCCTGAACCGCCATTCCCCTGTTCAAACAGTTGAGGAGAGCTTCACACTCACTATCCGTCAACCGACGCCGGCCCTTGACAGGTACTACAGCATCCTGGCTACCAGGCTTGACACAGGGGACGGGGACCTTTGTGTAGAAGGTGGGATCACGCTTGGTTGCGCTGGCGCCGTCAATAGTGGAATAGATCACAGGCGCAGATGGCTCAACAGTGGCTGCCAATGGCTCAAAGGTGGTGTCAAAGACGCAGGGGCAGGAAGTAGCAACTCTTGGGTCAAGAGTGTGGGGCCGGGTGACAACTGGGTACACAGTGAAGGTGTAAGTAACCTCAGTGTTCCCGGTGACCCTGGTGTAGGAGACTTTTGTGGCAGGCCTTAAGAGTGGCTTCTGCCTGGGATTCAAGCTGGTTGATTGGGCCTGAGACGCAGGAGGTGGTTGGCTAGCAATGACACCTTGGGAGGCCTGTGTATTGGCATGACTCTCTTCAAGTTGGGTTCTGGGTCTGTTCTTGGACCCTCTGGGACACCCTTGTGGATGGGCTGCCCCGCGGGCTGGTGCAGGAGCGGGTTGAGAATGTGATTGACGGTCCATAAAAATAAAATAAAAAATATATTTTAGATTAAATATGTATTTATTTGGAGATATTGGTTTAGTTGTGGGAAGTTGTTTTCTCTTGATTTATCCTTAAATAGTAGCAGAGTTTCTATATTGGTAATTTGAAGTGAATAATATTGTATACTTTCCAGGTTTGGATGATTTTAAAGTTTAATAACTTTTTATGTCTAATTATGGTTATTGAGATTGAATTTTTCATTTGACTTTAGTTGTGGTGGAGCTTCTTGATTTGGGTTGGTGTTTCCTAGTGTGCTTACTGTACATTCAATTTGGATTCCAGTTCCCACAATTAATATCTGAGTTTACTAGTGGCATTCAAAAGTGATTTGAAATTTGGTTCTTGGATTTGACAATCCCGCAATTTCAAAAAACATAGTAAACTTAATGAAAATGGCTGATGGATTTGAACGCTTCAAATCTGATTCCAGTTAATTCATTTTGTCCATAGGAAATATGCAGCTCAACTTGAACTTTGCAAAGTGTCTATGAGTTCCCGCATTTTCAAATATTCAAATAAATACTCACAAAAATCAATTTAATTAAAAAAGGCCATCCCACAAAAGTGATTCAAAATTTGGACCAAGGATTTGACAATCCCGCATTTTTACGTTCAGGTTCTGAATTTACAGTACCAGGATTAAGCAGAACAATTAATCCTAACCAAAGTAGCCCAAGATAAATGGCCTGAGACAACATCAAAAAATCTTCAGAATAAAATTCTGGACATTGGGAGTCAACACAATTTTCAGTTTCAAGAATGGGGGGAGGAGCTGCAAAATTGGTTGGCGTGAAATTAACATTAGGCAGCACCAACAACAAAGTTCCAACTGCAGGACCCCATCTTCCAGAAATGATTCTGTTGAGAATCAGATTGTACAGAATATATTGTAAGAACCCAACCACAGGATGCATTTTAAAAATTAAATTAGAACTTATGATAAATGATTTTTATTGAGTAAAATTTTAGGAGGACTTAACTCTTAGAGTTGAAACAGTGAAAATTATTCAATATATATCATAAAAATTGACTAAGCAATACCACCTGAGTCTTGATCTCCTATTCCTTCCACATTGTCAAGTAAGTATCTGGTCCAGGTTTCAAAGAACCCTTGTGTGACTAGTTTCTGATGACTATGCTGATTGACAAGCTCATATCAGGTGACCCTCAAATTACGCCAATTTATCAATGTCAATTTGCAAAGGGGAACCAGTTTCAGCTGACAGACTGGAGCAGCCATAACCCATTTTTGATTGACCGCTTGATTTAAATCGGTTAACTTGGTCAATTTTGATAAAGGTTTTCTGGCTTTTTGAGCCTTCTTGCTTTGGCAGATAATACCCAGCATGATGGAACCTACTGTGACACTATCCTAGCTTCCCTCTGGTAGTCCCCATTAGTCAACCCCTCAGGCTGAGGCAATAAGTCTCTGCAAGTGAACCAGCTTATACTTGACACCCATCAGTGACTTACACTTTAGGTTACATTAGTTTAAAACCTATGGCAACAAGCAAAAATACTTCAGATTTAAACAAATTCAGCTCAGATATAAACAAAAATAGCTAATCTGTAAATGAAATTAGAACTCAATGAATTTATATTAATTTAAAATAGATTTGAGTTCTATCAGTTTTGTTTTCAGGTGATTTGATTTCATTTACATCTGAGTTGAATTCATTTAAATCTGAATTATTTTTGCTTGTTGCCATAGGTTTTAAACTACTGTATCAGAAGCAAGCATCCATCATGAATTACAGCTTTTTTGCTCACCCAAGTGGTTAGCTTGAGGTTTCAGTGCAAAGTAACCAACTTAACTTCTAATAAACCTTCATATCATTAATTTCTGCAGCTGTGTCTCTGAACAGCAACCCTAATGATGGTTCTGAGCTATCCATGCCTTGTCCAGAAACTTTAAGATTTTCTTAAAGCTACCCTAAAGGCATAAAAAGAGAAAACTCTACCTTCATCCTAGGTAGAGCCACCCAAGTGTATTATCACCCCAGTTAGTATCTGGATTTCAGTGCTACCTCAGCACATTCATCCCAGGGCAGACTTAGCTTCTCCATCCTTCTATATCACTGATAATAGACCACCTTACTACCATCCCAGGACATAGACCACTGCTCTCTACTTGCCAAAGCTAGACATATCAGTAAACTAACCAACATTTACCTGTCTTAGACATCCAATCTTTATCTGATCAATATCAAGCTCTTGCCTGAAAAATAGCTTCTCTTGTGGATCATCTCAATGCTACTACCCTATTGATGGAACAGGAATTAGATGTCTTCTCAAGTAAGGATAAAGTTGAGGAGAGGGAACCTTTCTCACTGTTGACATCTCTGTAGTAGAAATAATATGCAACAGGGGAATTTATTGTCTGCAGGAACTTACTATTTTTGTATAATTTATCCTTTCTATTTACAATGCTATAGGGATCCTGCTCACACTACTGATCAGGAATATTTCCATCCTTACCACCTGAATCTTTCTTCCTTAGGTTACTTACTAACACCTCAGGAGGCCAACATCCCAGCTAAATAAAGGAAGATCCAACCATTCCCTTCACTCCAGAGGCCCTTTCAAGCCATGAATTCAGAGAATTTGGGGGTTTATATATATTGTAGTGCTGGTGCTAGCCAATTGGGGCTTATCCCACACATGGACTTGATGCCCTTGATCCACTGCTGCAGACTACCTGGTACAGATAATCCCTATAGTATACATGGTCTTTCAGGCCCAGCTGCTTCTCCCTAATGAGAACAACTGGTAACTGGTATGGATTATGACAGCTGTCATATCATAGGTAATTCTTTCTTTTTTTCTAATTTATTGTGGACAATAAAACAATTGGGTGATGTCAAGGCCCAGGGGATCCTGACGGGGGTCCATCTCTCTATGGCAATCTTGATAAAAAATCAAACTTGGATATGAACTTGAGCTTTATTATTGGAAAAGACTAAGAATGATCACAATGTGAAGCAGGGTGTGAGAGAGAGGGGCTAAACTAGCTGAGTTTGGCTCCCATCCCGGTGAAACAAACCACCAGGATGCCACCCAGTTGAGGCCTGGGATGATCACTCTAAGAGGGGGCCAGAGGGAGGACACTGGGGACAGTTGAGAGAAGTAAGAGTTCAATCCCATCAACACAAGACCAGTGATCAACCAAGGGGCACAAGAGAGAGCGGGAGGGGATACCTCAAGAACCTCAAGGGGGACCAAATCACTCTTTTCCAGGCTGGGGAGGGGAGGCATTGACGTTTTTTCTCCCTCAGATGAGGGCAAGATATAACAACAACATCCAAATCTAGGTCATCACACATCAAACTTTTCACCACACCTCTCCAGAGAGGAGGAGACCACTAGGAAAATTCAGAAGGCTGGAAGGGTTATCACCCACAAGCCGAGCAGAAGAGGTGATTTTAGACCACAAGTCTGGTAAGGTCGACCACAGAAGTAACAGAAATGGGGCCAAGGAAAACACAACAAATTTAAAGACTGGGAGTATCATGGTTGTGATCTCGTCAAAATTTGGAGAAGATTGACAAAGTTTTTAAAATTTCAAGCAATAAAAAATAGTTCAACAAGGGCAACCAGAAGCAGGAGGGCAAAAGAAGCAACAGAGTGCGTTTGGAGATCTTGGAAGTAGTCTTGGGTGTCTTGAACTTCATGAAAAGCAAAAGCGGGTTTGGAAACAATAAAATTAAAGAAAATTCAAGATGATATAAGGTATTATATTGAAAATTAAATATAATTTTAGGTTTGAGTGCTGCTTTTGAAAGCAAAAGCAAAAGGAAGCAACAATTATGCGCTGAGACCTCTTCAGAAGGCTCCAGAAGAGTACCCGGGCTCAAAACAGGAGGGTATAAGGTAAGCGTTGAGAAAACAACTAACACTTTAATCTTTAGATTGTAGAAACTCCAAACAAGGGGTTTCAACCAAGATAAAATTTAAAATTGTGTGCAACAAATCCAAACTTTTAATTAAAATGGACAATATACAAGCAGGGGACTAAAAGTCCCCTTGCTGTGTAAAAGAGAGTGTGCTGCAAGGGAAAGGATCACATGACTTCAGGGCTTGAATCTGATTGGGTGGGGGAGAAATTTTGCAGGTCAGGGCCAGGGTGACTGGAGGGTTTCATCTTAATTTCCGCAGTACTGTCTGATTGGCTGGAGGGGCTTTCAGGAACTTGGAATTCACTTGAGCTTTTGGGTGTCAATGTGGCAACACACAATTGGTTGGATATGATAGCTTTTAAAAGTGGGCAACACCAGGCTAGTAAGTAGTCTAAATCAATTAACGTTTCTTCCCAGGAGGGAACAACCAGAGCCAGGAGGTCTGCAGGGTAGGCCAGAACACATCTCTTGTTGACAGTATGAGCTAAATTTCCTAGAGAGTTAAGTGGCTTGGCTGTAATTTTTGGTGCAGCAGGGAAAAATGGTTTGATCCAAGGCCAAAGGTGGCCGTGGATTTACACAGGGGAGATAGGATTATTTTATACCCTTTCCAGGATTCTTCAGGATCTTTCTTGACTCTTGTAGATACTTTTTGGTGAAAGAATTGCTTGGAAAATAGAACACCTCATGACCAGTTTCACTCATATTTCAATTGAGAAGGTTTTCTTTGTATGAACCTTCAATTCATGATCTAGAACCCGTATTATTGGATTACTCTTGTCAGTAGCTTATCATTGAGTGTTTGGACATTTAAATTGGTTCAGGTGTTGATGAGTTATGCTTGGCTTAATCTGGGTGCTCAGCTGACTAATCTTCAAACCTCTTTTGGCTGGGGTTGGCAAAACCTTCAGGGCAAACCTAATTAAAAGATATTACATCTTTGCATGGATCTTTGATTCATGGTCTAAAATTAGTGCAATTAGATTCTCCTCTTCAGTGGCTTTCTAATGAGAATTTGGCTGTTGTAATTATTTCAGGCATTGCAGATTTATGCTTCTATTTATTCATGGTGGTTGTTGACTAGTTCTATGATCCTTATTGGTTTGGATTCAGCGTGTTTTGGCAATCAGATCAATTATTGTCCATAAGTCAGGGTCTAGAGCAGCTAGGAACAAGATCAATACGCCATTTTGAAGGAGTGAATTTAGGCTATTTCCTTGAAACATAAAGCAGCTAAACATTATAATAAAATCTTCATGCCAGGCCCTGACAGGTAATGTGAGCCCCAGTGGGATTTGAAACAGCAGAGATTGAGATAGTGTAGCTACTGATTTATGTATTAAACCGCTAAAAAGATGTTTACTGTGAAGATATTTTTTAATTATCACTCTATAAGTGAGGTTAAAAAGCTTATACCAAATGTGGTCTTTTAATGGCAGTGATAACCAATAGTAGAACTACCTTGGCGGTATTAATTTAGGTTGCTGTTACTATAAGTGTCTTGGATTGATACTATAAGAACATCTTCTGATAGTATACAAAAGCACTTTGATTTATTACCAATATGAAGATACTTGAGTAAGTGATAGATGTCATATTTTTGAGATAGTGTAAACATGCCCCACACTAAATGATTTCATGTGTAAATAAAGTTAGCAAAATAAGGATAAATTGATTTGGCTTGAAATAGTCAACTTAAGATGCTGTTGTTGGAGAGTCAATACACTCTGAGCCTTTGGGTAAACCTCTTGACTCTGCAAATAAGTTGAAAATATCTTCTACAACCAAGTCAGACAAACTGAGCCTCTCTTGATCTAGAACTACAGATAAAATAGTTTCTTTCAAAACTAGTTCATCAAAACCAGTTCTACTTCCCAGCAATACAAATGCGCTCAATTCCTTAAAGGTGTCAACTCCTCCAATCCAAGCTGCGGAGAATAGTGTGGATACCCCAAGGTATTCTTTGAGATCACACAAACCCCCAAGGGTATAAATACCTAACATTTTTATTATCAATAAACTTATCATTATCTTGCTCTAAGTAAATTCCTTTGAGTGTGATCCTTTTGAATTGTAAGTGACTTAACCTCAATTTAAACGCTATTCACCAACACCAAATTACAGACTAGTAGATTCTTTGTTTAGGTCACAGCCATTGTTTTAACACTAGCAAACAATAGCAGTCACCTTCTCCAGCTTTGCAACATTTCAGTTCTTTCAAAGAGCTGGCTCGATATTTGTTGAAGGCATCTCCTTCTCGCTACATCGCTCAAGAATCTGACAGCCATAATATAGATTTATACATGAGCTTTAATTATTTTATTTTTTATTTTATTTTTTAGCAAATCAATATTCCTAAAACAAAAATGCTATCTTAAAATTAATTCAAGATGGTATAACTTGAGATGCCAGTTTGAGATAGTGTAGCCTACCCTTCTAGAAGCTACTTAGGTTCCAAAATGGCTGAAGGTTAGTTATGCTGTTCGTAAGTGAGTTCTAAAAATAGGTTAGCTAGGCTGCTCGATTGAACGATTGCTGCTTTCTTTAGATAAAGCCAAGTTCCTATTGGCTATACAAAGGGTCATTGAAGCGTCAACTGTTCATAGTTGTTCTCAAGGTAGCTTCATTTAGGCTCTATGATTTTTACTACATCCGAATAAATTCTAAACCAAAAGCTCTTTAAAAGGATAAAGCAGCTCTTAGAACCTCAACCTGTGTGCTGTGCTATTTCGCTGCTTAATAAATTCGAATTCCAAACTTCCTTTGAGTGATGAAGTGATGGAATCTGAAGCTTGTCTTGCAAAGTGCAGAATGAAAATTCATGAATTCACCCATGTTTGGCAACCCACTCATTTCTCTGAAGAAAGCTGGTGGTGGTAGAACTTCATTGCTTTAATCACATCGATTCAAAAAGTGGGCTTTAATTTAGAATTTATATTTACTAGGGTAAAACGGGGAGATCTCATAGCTGGCCTGGCCAAGCAACCTGTAGCATTTATAGTAAGCTCAAGGATCACCTCATGGACGGGAAGTATCTGTTTAGTGTAGGATTTATTAAGTTTACGCGGCTTTGGGGAGCCCTCACTATTATAAGTGTGGCATGGATTAAAAGTTTGGATTAGCCTTTATATTCCAAATGTTTCCACTAAAAGCGTGTTTGGATTGATGAAGGACTGAGTCTGCATGTCAGAAGCATATTAAATCAAGTCTAGTATAGGAGGTCCACTTGGAACCTTTTACATCCGCCTATTCTTTAACTAAAGGTTTGTACTGAGCCTTGTTATGGAGCGAGACGATAGTTATTCTGGAAAGATGATATTTAGTTTTATGTCGCACTTACAGTTGCCTTAAAAATACTGAGGAATCGATAATCCGCCACCAAAGGCTGCATCAATGACAAGGGGGCTCATGTAATTAAATCATGCTTAAAGTCATCATATGAATTTCATTAACCTACCATCAACCCACTTTCCAAGTTCTTCGTTAGCAAGTCAAAGCCTGCTAATTTTAAAGGTAGACTTGAAGCCATTATCATAGAATTCTTACAAGCCACGAAAGTCTGAATATCAATTTCACTTCCCTGTTAAGGCTTAGACCAGTTTGATCAAGCTAGGCCTGCGTGAGATGAGAACCATCACTGATGTTTTTATAAATAAGAAGAGTAAATCTAATCAAGTGTTTTTGGGCTATCCTACCAAGCTTCCAGAACAGACGTTTGAATTTCCAGTGAGTATTTCTGCTATATTTATGACATTTCACTTGTTATTTTTTAAACTTTATTAACATGATTTTCTCTTGTTCAAGTTTAAATGCTTTGACGTACCAAGAAAGGTCCATGACTTCAAAAAAGTTCAACCTCTTAGCCTTTTCGCCTATGAGAGCACTGAACTACATACCGACCGCTTATGTAAACTATCTTCCGAACTTATTCAGATGGCCTTTGAAGTTCTCAATGCTCCACCTGGATCTCAGCCAGAACTGGCACCAATTTTGAAGAGTCCGAGTTTTAACATCACTCTGTATTTATCAGAAAGCATGCTTTACACTCTCCTAAAGCGGAATCTTGAAAATAACAAATATCAGCAGCTGATTTTCGATGGCACATTAGCACGCCTCAACAAAAGAAAACTTCGCCCTTGCTTTAAGTTACCGAGAGATGACAAGCGTACAATATATCATTCACAATGTCCAAAAAACAAAAAGAAAATATGCTATATTGATAACTACAAGTGCACGCGAGATAACTTGAAGCACCATCCGCAAAACAGAGACATACGTAGTAACACTTCACTCAATACCACGATAACTCGCTCTCCAAGAGAACCATGTGAGTACTACTCTAGTCAGCTGGTGTTGGGAATAATCCCCGATCTCATCAACCCCATCCTGAACTTTTTCATTCTGAACGACCATCATTCACTCCTAACCTTTGCTTTGGCTATACAGGCAATTTCCCTTCTTGCACTACTGTGTGCCACTATTTATCACAAATGGAACTACCCCCAAGAAACAACACATACTAATTTGGCTAAAGAAAGCCTTCGTCCAACGAAATCAAGACGCCAGTCCATTTAGGATGCCCAGCTTTTCATCAAGTATACCTCCCCGCAAGGCCAAGAATCTGGCATTAACTAACCCGCAAATAAATATGTTCACTATTGGTTGCTTATGTTTTAACCTAAATCACACCTACTAGCCTGCTCAAAATCAACTACCTGCTTGCGGTGCATATATATAATCCAGCACATCCAATCACTTTTCCAAGAAGGAATCATTTCTCCACCTTAAGCTACTTAAATCGTATATCGATGCAAAAAGTTCGTCTAAGCAACAGTTTTACAAACGAGGCATATAATATTTTAAAGGTATATTTAAAGCTCCAGAATAACCAATCAGCAGGAAAGAGCCTTGTTTATTCACTCAGCAACATGAAATACCCAATTGGCATGTCAGAGGTTTCTTTTATAAATCAAAGGTTAGGCCAAAAGTTTATATCTACATCCAAGTCATAACTGTCATAGCCAAGGTTGATTTCAGGGATTGAACACAAAAAGAAGGAGCCAGAAAAATACATCCAAGATCAGCTACATTGTTGACGACAGATTTAAACCATACTATTGATACTAAGGGGAATAATCAGCTCAGATCAACAGCCATAATCTTAAGGTTAAGAGAAGATCTCTGTGACAGTCCACGTGAGAGGCTGTTGTGCAGGCGAGGTCAGAATTCGGCCAAAATAAAAGAGATTAAGCTTAGAGAGGTAGGTAGTTTTATATATCTAGTTTGAACTTTATGTTTTGTGGTGTCATTAGGGTAGCCCTCTATTGGTATCTAAGAAGGGTAGAGAGAGTATCCAGGTATAGTTATGCTAAGATAGTGTAAACATCCCTAGACCAGCTGGGATTATAATACAGCTGGGTTTCCCTTGGAAGGTGAGAATGCTGAGGCAGCATTGCTCTTCCAGAAGACCAACTGGGGGTAAAATACAGTTGGTGGCCCCTGGGATGATGGAGTGTTGAAGCAACATTGAAATCCTGATACCAACTGGGGTGTGAATACAGCTATGTCATTCCTGCCCAAAATGGTCTGGAAGTTTCCCTGCCTATGTCTTATGTATGGTTTTAAGAGAGAGTTTTACTATCACTGTTTAAGCATCCGGAGCCTGGGCCACCAGTGGGGAAGCTGTCCAGAGAAGCAGCTGTGTACCCCAAGGGATGAGAGAGGTGCCCAGAAAGTAGAGTTGGCTACTATGCAAATTCCCAAGCTAACCATTTGGGGAGCAAAGAGGATAGAGTGCATCATTTAGAGAGTAATTGCTTACCTCTGAAAGCCTTGTCAAAATACACCTATGATGGTTAATATATAGAGAGAAGACCTAGATATAAGTTATCTATAGTGGCCAAAAGAGAGAGAAGGCCTAGGTGTAAGTTCTCTATAGTAGCCAAGAGAGAGAAGGAATACAAGGCCTAGGTGTAAGTCATCTATAGTAGCCAAGCAGAGAAGGAAGAAAGATTCTAGGGGTAAAGTCACCTAAGATTATTTGAAAACAAGATAAAGAGATTAGAGAATACCAAAAAAATTAAGATGGAAAGGATTGAAAGATAAGTAAAGAAAATAAAGAGAACAAGAAAATAAAGAGAACAAGAAAATAAAGAGAACAAGAAAATAAAGAGAACAAGAAAATAAAGGAATAGAGAAATAAAATAATAATAGATGAATAAATAAATAAAGTAAAGCTATATTTATTAAAAAAGACTCAGGAAGCAAAGCAGAAGAAGCAGGAAGCAGAACAGAGAAATGCTGAGAGCAGAGCAAAACATTTTGCCGTCCACCATAGTGCGGAGCAAGAGCAAGAAGGCATTCACATAGAGTTTTGCCTTGTTCATTAAACAGCAGGGAGATTGACAAGAAATGTTGAAAAAATTGTGGACTAACAAATTCCTTATGTTTACATAGGGAAAGCAAGCAAATTCAGGAACAGATAAACATTAAAGAAATTAAGAAAGTTGTCCAAAATACAAGCTCAGATTGTCAGTGTTTCATTTTTTATTGACAGTGTTCTATTAAAGCAGAAAGCAAAACCAAATAGCAAAGCGCTTCATAAAAGACAGGAAAATGCAACCATCTTATTGGCTGGAAGATAAGGCTTTTTACTGATAATTTTCATTGACAAAGAAAAAAAGGTTAAATAAGCAGAGGCTCTGACAGAGAAAAGTTTCTGGGATCAACCAGATTAAGCTCAGAAAGTTTAATTTATTTTAAAAGAGAGAAAAACATATTTTTAAGCCTGAAAGAAAAAACAGCTCAGAGAGAAATCAGATCAAAAAAAGGAGCTATATAATGGGTAATTAACTAGACCAATAAGGGAATAAGAAGGATCAAAAGCATAGTGAAGCCAGAGCAAGATCCAGACAAAGAGAAAAAACAGGAGAAAGAGCAAGGACAGTGCCCAGAGCAAGCAATACTACAGAAGGTTTCTAAGAGAATCTTTCTTCTGTTTGAATATGTGAGAAAGGGGAGCTAAACTAACTAAGTTTGTCTCATATTCCAGGGGAAAGATCCACCAGGACACCAACCAGTGCAGTATTGGGATGACTGCTTGAAAAGAAGTCAATAAGGACAAAGTGGAGGCTACAGGAGAGAAATAAGCATTAACAGCCATCAGAAGCATTCCCAATAGCAGCCAAGGAGTGCAGCTGGGGGTAAGGCAGACAGTAGTGAGAAAGATTTGATGTTGGGGACCACATTGAGAGCTTTGGGAAAAGGAGCTGGTACCACTGGGGCAGGAGATTAGATGGTCATCTCCTGAGTCAGGGAGAAGACTTTCACATCTGGAGCAAGATTATAAATGAGAGCACTTTCAGAAGACACTACATCCCAAGCCTTACCAGGGAGATTGTTCATAATGTATAGATTACAGGATGGGTCTTCCCTAACATAGGCCACTGAAGCATACAAGTAGTGCCATACATTGGGGGAGGCAGAGCATAGAAAAAGCAGAACCAGGAGAACTGAGAATAACACAAATTTGATCAAGGGGATTATATTGTTCTTTGCCTTGAAAATTGGGACACTTACAGGGGTTGCAACATGTCTGAAACTTAAAAATATGGTTTCCGGGGGTACTACAGACTAGAATACAAGGGCTGAGGCTTGTAGTAACAAATGTGTTGCAACTGAACCAACGAGGATTCAGTATTTGATTTGGGGAAGACAACAGTCCAGTAGAAAGGACAATAATGAATAGAATAAGATGTTATTTATTATATAATACAGTGATTAATATACTATATGAGGAAAGCCACCAGGCCACAAGGGGGTGGTATGTTCCATGTAAGGTTTGAAGCCAAGGAATAACTTGTGCAGGGATTGGCAGGTCAAATTGGTACACTCCTAATTAGGAGAAAGTGCCTGTAGTTTGACATTGTCATTGGATTGGTTCATGTTGTTAGACACGTCAAGGGGCAACTCATCAAGCGCCCCCTGTATATTGTAAGATACATTGGTGGGCAAGTCTGGAAACTCAATCAAAACACACCCCCTTGCCCCCTGCTTATTGTCAGACACCTGGATCAGAGTTTGCGGTAGATCTGGGAAAGTCCATATGAACAACCTTTGTGTGGGATGGCGCAGCAGGGGCGCAAGTAATTGTGATGAAGCTTCTTGGTGTTTCCTTTGGCATCTTCAAGTTGGTAGGTGTGGTTGTCATAGACCGCGGCTATCTTGAAGGGTCCTAAGTGGTTGGGTTCTAATTTGGCTGAATTGGGGTTGAGGGTGTAGACAGGGGTCACCTACAGCGTATCTGGCCTTGAGGTTCCTTTCCCCCCTCTCAATTGGCTTGTGTTCAATATCTCTGGCTTTGGCGCGCCACTGGCTCAGGGAAGGTGTGGTCTACAAGGGGGTTTCCCGGGAACCGTGGATTGTAATTTTTCTTGTTCTACCCCCGCCAAGCTGTTGAGCGTCCCAAAGGCCAGGGTGCTGGGGCTGAACCTGGCACCTCTGTTGATTCTTGCTCGCAAAATGATTAAAGAAGTGGGCAAGTGTTCAGTCCACGCGGTATTAGGATGTTCCTGTGAGAGTTTGGCAATCAGATGAACCAGTGAATCATTCAATTGTTTCACGCGTCCATTGGCTTGCAGATGGTATGGGGTTGTGACTATTTGTTGTAGGGCATTCTTGGCACAGTATGCCTTCATGACATGCTCAACAAGCTCATGGCCACCATCTGTAATGAGGTGTTTGGCTTGTCCAAAACGAGCCACAATTTCCTTGCCAATGAAGCAAATGATGGTGATGGTGGTGGCGGTGTGGTTAGTGGTTGCCCATGCCACTGGCCAACAGGTGAAGTAATTGATGGCTGTGATGATGTACTTCTTCCCAAGTTGGTCTTTGGGGAGAGGTCTGATAATGTTGAGGGCCCACTTCTCAAAGGGTTCCATGGCCTTAATGGGCAGAATGGACTTGGGGGGTGCAGGTTTAGATGTGTTCTTTTCACACAACACACATTTTTTGAGAATATCCAAAATTTCTTGATGCATACACGGCCACCAAACCTTACATTTCATGATCTCAAAGAGGTTACACCCTCTGATATGACCCAAGGTGCGGTGGTAGTGTAGTATGGTGTCGCCTTGTTGTGTGGTGGGGATATAGGGCATCTTTTCACCTGTCTCTGCCCGGCGGCAGATATTGCCAGCATTGGTGATGAATTGACTTTCATTGCCCTTTAGCTTGGAGATGGTTACTGAATTAAGGCCTTTGTAACGAGTTGCTTCAGGACGGAGGTAAAGCATTGGCCAATCTGGGTCCAAGCCATTGTCCCCGGTGATGGACACTACATATAGCCTTGAGAGGGTGTCTGCTGTGACAAGCTCCTTTCCAGGCTTGTACTCAATGCACAGCTGGTAGGGGGATAGATGTTTGACCCAGCCTGCTTGGCAGCGTGTCAAGTGGGACTGCATGTTGAAGTACTGGAGCAACTTGTGATCTGTCAGGATGCGGGGTGAAAAGGTGGTCCCTTCCAGGTAACAGCACCACTTCTTGACACAGTGCACAATTGCCACTAATTCTTTGTCATGTATTGGGTAACATTGTTTTGAGTCAGTGAGCTTCCAGACTCATATGCTACGGGGAGGAAGGTGCCCTTGTCAGTTTCTACCCATAGCACACCCCCTATGGCTCTGTCAGAGGCATCAGTCTCGAGTTTGTATTGGCAGTTCTGATTGGGGAATTGCAATACAGGCACAGTTTTAAGTCTTTGTTTCAACATCTCAAAGGCTTGATATTGGGCAGGGGTCCAATGGAAGCGCTGCTTGGTGTTTAGGGGCTTGGTGAGAGGTGCAATAAGTTCTCTGCAATTGGGGATAAATTTACGCACACAAGCAACCATGCCCAAGAATGTACGCACCTGACTGACATCAGTGGGAGTTGGCATGCTTGTGATTTCCTTGATTTTGACGGGGCCAGGCTTTATCCCTTGGGCAGAGATGATGTATCCAAGGAACAAGAGCTCAGACTTGAGGAATTTGCATTTGGAGGGCTTATTCTTCAACTGGTTCTTCCAATGGGTGTCAAGGACAGCACAGAGGTGTTGGAGGTGTGTGGTTTGATTTTGACTGAAGGCAATAATGTTGTCAAGGTACACAACCACACATTTTCCAATAAGTTCCTCAAATGCTTTATTCATCAACATGGCAAAGGTGGAGGGAGCGTTGGTCATTCCAAAGTTCATGACACAACACTTAAACAACCTGTAGCATGTGCATAAGGCAGTTTTTGCCTCATCCCCTGGTGAAATGCAGACCTTGTTGTACCCCACAGTGAGATCAATCTTGCTAAAAACCTTTGCACCTGCAAATGTATCAAACAGGTTGTCAATCAGCAGCAGGGGTACTTATTCTTAACCGTCACCTCATTTAGGGCGCGGTAGTCTGTGATCAGGCAAAGGGACCCGTCCTTCTTGGCTACAAAGAAGACAGCTGCCCCGTAGGGAGAGAGCAAGGGGAAAATAAAGCCCTTATCAAGCGCGTCCACAAGGTGCTGGCAGAGGGTTTCATCTTCCTTTGGTGTGAGACAGTATAATGGTTGTGCTTTGGGTAAGGACCCTTGAAGTTGTACAGCGTGCTGGATCTCCTAGGGAGGAGGTAGTTGTTCAAGTGTCTCACTGAATACATCCTTGTACTCCTTGAGGAGTGCCGCAAGCGCTGGTGATGGTGAAGATGTCAAGGGAGGGACCACTGGTGGTCCAGCACAGATAACTTTGACTGAGCATTGATTGAAGTCTAGTTTCCCCCTTGAAATAATATTAGCCTGTTTCTGTTATTCTGACAAACACAGTGTCATGTAGTAGCTTGTTCATTTCTACGGGGTAGATCTGGAAACCCACCCCATTTTTATTGAGGGTAATTACAGATGTATCCCAGTTGATGTAGGGACAGTTGTGACAAAGCCAGTCAAGGCCAGCAATGAAATTGTGGCTGAGCCCTGCCATGATTGGCCTAGAGAGCTTAACCTGGGTGTTTCCCATCCTCACAGAGAAGGGTACTGTCTCATGGGTAATTGTTACTCTATGGGAGTCAGCCACTTGTACTGCCTTGAACCTGCTTGGTACTCAGTCTAGTTGTTGAGAGTTGGCAAACACCTGGGCAACCATAGTGTGATTGGCCCCAGTATCTACCAATAGTTTGTGAGTGTTCCCATGGAAACCAAAGGGATAGGCCAAGCAAGTTACTTTATTTGAAGAATGGCTTGCTTGGAGTACAGGGTCATTGCTGTGGACCTGGAATACCTCAAGGGCTTCAACTTCATGCACATTGTAATCACAGGGGTTTTTTGCAAGGAGGGATTGAGAGTGAGGATCAAGTGGGGTTGCAGAACCTCTTGTAACTACAACTCCCAGGCTTTTCACTGGTCCTCAATTTGTGCTAACTGGAGTTCCCCCTCACAGGGACGCTTAACCCTATTTTCCTGCTGTTGGGGCTGATGGCAGCCTACTTGATTGTGGGCACTGCCAGGTGCGGAACAAGGTTGGGGTGGTGCGTCATTGGATCTGCAGAAGCCCATTGTAGCCTCTTTATTGGCCTCCACAATGGCCTTATAACAGTTATCAATGGAGGTGCAGCAGCCTACAGGAATCCACTTGCAGATATGGGGTTTAAGACCATTAACTATTAAGATAAGGAGCATGGTGTTCTCATAAGTCATGGCTTCTGGGGTGGTGGCAAGATATTCAGGAACGGACCCAGTCTGTTTAATGGCCAGGAGAGGAGTTCCCACCACAATGGCTGAAAATGTTTCACTGTAGCGGGACTTTGCGGCATCCCTGAACAAGGCCCAAGCAATTTCTATTTCTTGGCTGGCCCAGTTGGTGAACCAGACTGCAGCAGGCCCCTTAAGGTGGCCTGAAGCAGTGGTGACCCACATAGGCTCAGGTACTTGACAGATACGGAGGCGGGTTTCAGTAGAGTGGAGCCAACTGACAATGTCAGCTCCTTTGACACCTCCTGCAAAGGATTCCAGATGGAGGTTGAGCATGCGCTGGGAGAGGTCTGACTGGGGCAGGGTGACACTTGCGTTGTGCTGCCCAAGACAGAATCAATTATACACACTTTTAAGTACCAGCTGGTCTTGATAGATGATGTACCCATTGGGGATGTCCCCTCGGGGATTGGCAGGAAGGTATCTTGATGGAGAGTAGCCATACAGCCCGTAATTTGTCCTTTCTTGGGAGAAATTTTTCTTTTAGATAGGTTGTGAACCTACTTCTGCTACCACTGTTGCAACTGAACCAATGAGAATTCAGTATTTGATTTGGGGAAGACAACAGTCTAATAGAAAGGACAAGAATGAATAGGATAAGATGTTGTTTATTATAGAATACAGTGATTAATATACTATATGGGGAAAGCCACCGGGCCACAAGGGGGTGGCATGTTCCATGTAAGGTTCAGGGCCAAGGAATAACTCATACAGGGATTGTCAGGTCAAATTGGTAGCGCTCCTAATTAGGAGAAAGTGCCCGTAGTTTGACATTGTCATTGGATTGGTTCATGTTGTTAGACACGTCAAGGGGCGACTCATCAAGCACATCCTGTGTATTGTAAGATACATTGGCAGGCAAGTCTAGAAACCCAGTCACAACAAATGAGAGGCAGGGAGTTCACACTGAGGCCTTTGGAATCAGGAAAATCAAGTTTGGAGCTGTTTCTTTATTTAAGTTTGAACAAATTCAACTTAAAGTAGATAAATAAATTGATTTCATTACTAAAACTAAGTAAAACATTTTTTTGAAAGCGTGGATAGTTGGCTCAAGTTTGAATTAACGTAGCAGAGTATACAATGTAAGCCTATGTAGTTAAAATTAACCCTAGGAGATAGTCCAGATATGACTAGACAATGGGAAAAGCTCCATAAGGTAAGGGGGAGACTGAAAACTCAATACTAATTGTTTTGGATTAACTGTAAGCCCTCAAGTTTAAACTTGAGAACTTTTTAATTAAACTTAAACTTTATTTGAAAATAGACAAGCAGAGGCTCTTGGGAAACCTGCCTGGATTTTAAGGGGAGGTTTTGGAGACATTTGAGCCACCAGGATCAAGGGAGCCTCCTGGTTGGTTGGGGAAGAATTTTTGCATCCCAGGGCCAGGGGGGTTGGTGGGTTTTGTATCAATTTTTGTACCAGGATCTGATTGGCTGAGGTTTGTGTGTTGGGCAGTGGTACTCAACTTCAGGATTCAGAGTCACATAGGGCATCTTATGTGACCAAATTTGATTGGTTGACAGAAATTTGTTTAAAATAGGGCAAAAACAAGGCAACAAATAATCCAAATAAATCATGATTTCTTCTCAAGTTGGACACAAAATTTGGATACCAATGGGAGCTGTTTGGGAGTGGTAAACCAAGAAAAATCTTTCATCAATTTTATGTGATAAATTCCCCAGAGAAATCAGGGGTTTGGATAGGTTTTAGGATGATTTTTTGTTTCATTGAGAAAAAATAGCCCTGTTCAAGGCCAAAGGGGACAGTGGCTTCATAGGATAAATGCTATTCATGGCATTTTAATCATTAATTTTCTTAGTCCAATATAGATGATGTTTTCCATATCTACTATCATAACACAGAATAGGAAGAACTTTACAGGAATAGCTACAGGAATTTTCCAGAAGCCAGACTCCTGAAGAGGAATGTGACATATTGGCTAAAAGACTGAAGCTGATAGTCAGGGGCAGAGAATTCTTAGGTAGTGATTTCAAGAAGCTCTTTCAAGAATTTTATAGTACTAAATAAGGAAGCACTCCAGCTGAGGTCATTATACATGATGCATATGTCAGGATGCTAGTCAGAAAGATCCTAGAAGTGTTTTTTACTCTGTAGCCCAAATACAATACTTTAGCCCTGGAATATGGTCACTTTATAAATGAAAACCCCTCTCATTTGACACCTGGATTTGTTCCAGGACACACCTTGGCAACCTACCAGGAGCAGGAGCACCAAAAAATCCCAGCACAGGAGTCTTTTTTAAGTAAAAATAGATTTCTTAGATACTGGTGACAGAGAGATTCTTAAAGAAGATCACACCATGATATCCAAGATAGCTCTTTTTAGAGAAAATGATGTAGAAGCTGGGAGCTTTCTTGGGGAATTCAAGACATACAGCAAGCTGATGAGATGATATAAGAATTTGTGATTATTTAGTATGCTGATGGGACCAGAGGCCAGTTGGTGGTATAAAAAACCCCATTAGACCACATGATCTGAAGTAAAAAAGTCCTTCAGAGATAAATTTGAAGAAAGAGTTGTGACATAAATTGCGGGATAGTATGAAGCTGTTTCTAAATAGTGGGGAATTACCACCCAAATCCACATAGAGTTAATGATTAACCACCAATGCAGCTTCAAATATCATTTTGTGAGATTTCCAATTGAGATACTAGGATTAAGTAAAATAATTAATCCTAACCAAAAGAGCCCAAGATAAATAGCCTGTGAAAGCATCAAAGTATCTTCAGAATAAAATTCAGGACATTAGGATGCAACACAATTTTCAGTTTCAAAGACAGGGGGGAAAACTCTAAGATTGGCAGGCATGAAATTAACATTGGGAGGTGCTGATGACAAAGTTCCAACTGCAGGGCCCTATCTTCCAGTAATGATCTGGCTTAGAATCAGATTTTAGGGAATGTAGCACAACAATCCAACTACAGGACACATTTTAAAAAGTAAATTAGACCAAGGGATATATGATTTTTATTGAGTAAATTTTTGGGAGGACTCAACTCTTAGAGTTAAAACAGGGAAAATTATTCAATATATATTAAAAATTGACTAAGCAATACCACCTGGATCCTGGGCTCCTGTTCCTTTCATGTTGTCAAGTGAGTATCTAGTCCAGGTTGCAAAGAACCCTTGGGTGACCAATTTCTGACAACCATGCTGATTAATAAGTTCATATCTGGTGACCCTTAAGTGACATCAATTTATCAACATCAACTTACAGGGAGGAATTGGATTTGACCAGCAAACTGGAGCAGCTGTAACCCATTTGCAATCAATTGTTTGATTCAAGTCCATTAAACCAGTCAGCTTTGGTAAAGGTTTCCTGGCTTTCTGAGCTTTCCTACTTGGCCAAATAATCCCCGGCATTATGGAACTTACCGTGGCAAGATTTATCTCCAGTAAAGCTTGCAGCAAAGCTTGTCTTCTGAAACAGAAGCCACTGAAAAATCTTGCAGGCCTTTTTCAGAAGGTTTGAAAAATGGATATCCTATATATAGGGGGAGATTGAGCTTCCCTTTATCATTGATGGGTTCATACAAGAAATCAATCCTGAGATCTTATAACATCCTCTTAGTTGGACTGTCAAACAATGAGATGTCTAAGGTGATCAAGGCTTTGACAGAGATTAAAAGACACTTGCCAAAGGTAGCAACCTTGGAGGGAGAAACATGATAAGTTCTGCTGCTGTGGCCAGTTTTGAAGAACCTCAACCAGAAAACCACCTCCAGGAAGATAAAGAGACCCAGGGAGTACCAGGATCAGACATTAAGGACCTTACCTGCCGTATGTTGATTGGATAAACTAGTCCTCAACGTAAAAACAACATTGATCCATTAAGCTTAGTGAGCAATAGGGCAACCAGCACCCTCACCCTGGATGAAGATTAAGACGGTTGATTGTCCATAGTTGTAATATTAGCCAATATGTCTTATGATCAGCCAATCAGGAGTTAATATTGGGCTAAGGTTACAACGGGATTCAATTATGGTACAAGAGGATCCTGGCATTTGTGGCAATAATTATATATCCATTCACTATATAAACTTTATAATTTTCATTTAATAAAGGATCAATTATTACATTTATTACACATTATTATACACACTAGGTTAGAGAATACTAAACTTAGTCTTTGATAAGTAAATAAGTTGTTATTTGAGTAAGAAAAATACAACCACAACCACTTCATATCACAGTCACAACATAACCTGAGAGGTTTCTGATGTCAATGCCCCTTTTCTGAATCCAATGATTTCTGTATATGCAACAGCCTATTGTAAAGTGCTTTTCATTGCCCACAGAAGACTGGGTTCATTAAGCACTTGTAAGAAAAAACTACCAGGGGTAGAGACTGTGAGTTCTATTCCTGAAATAAAAAGAGAGCCATGAATTATAGGAACAGGAGCTAATATCATATCATTGCTGCGACAATCCACATGGAGAAATTTTGCAAATAAGGGCTGTTTTGGTCAAAATAAAGATTTAATGCCTAGAAACAGGTAAATGTTGGCTAGTTTATTGATATGTCTAGCTTAGGGCAAGATGGTTGAGTGATCTAAGCCTGTAAAGGGGAGCAAGGCGGCCTTTGGTTCATGAGGCAGAATGATAGAAAGGTCCTGGATAGCTGGAGAAGAGTGTGCTGAAGGAGCTCTGAGACCCTAACACCAACTTCAGGGGTGTGCAGTTTGATAACTTTACCTAGGCTTGGGGTAAGGTTTCTCTTTCTATGTCTTCCTGGTAGCTTTGAGGAGGTATTAAAGTTGCTAGGCAAGCATAGATGTCTTAGAACCATCATTGAGGTGACTTTATAGAGAAAAAACTGTAGAACTGAGTAATCAGAAGATTTCTGGGAAGTGAAGTAGGTTATTTTGTGCCTGAAAGCTCAAGCTAACCACTTGAGTGAGTAAAAACAGTGGCAAGATGTGAGGAGTGTCTGTTGCTGATAGCATAAAGTGTAGGTCACTGATGGGGGGTCCAGTCTAAGTTGATTAAATTGTGGAAATTTATTTCCTGAGTCTGAGAGCAACTTTGGTGAAATTGACTCCCTGGTAGTCAGCTATTAAGTAAAATGAGAATTTGACTTTTTGTCTGATTGACTACTGAAAAGACACTTTTTTAATTAACAATACTTGATGTACTGAAAACTATTAATATAAAAAGTTAATATATACAGCTATGATATACTAAAAGACCTCAAGGAACTCAAAAGGCAATAAAAATATCTTAAATAATAGGAATACAGAGAAATAAGCAATTAATCATCAGTTTACTATACAAAAAACACTCTTTACTATTTAAATATTTTTTGGTCCCAAAAGATTTAAATTCCAATGAGACAAAATAAAGATAAATTAAATATCATAAGTACACAAAATATAAAGAAATGTTAATATTTATTTGCTATACTTCATATAAGCACAACTGTGAATATCTTATGTTTTATTAAAAAATTAACACAAATTAAGACATTTCATTCACTTTCAACTTTAACCATTTATCTCAAACTTATCATCCATATATAAAAATCAATAATTCTAATTAAATTAAAAATTTAAAACTTAAAACTAAAAAGTAAATGATCAAAACTAAAAAGTAAAAATTGAGGATAAAAAATTAAAAGTTAAAAGTAAATTATAGAAGCAAGAAAGCAAGTTTATTCCTCCCTATTTTTCCCCATCTTCATCTTTATCCCTTTCAGGAGGACAGTTGCAATGAGCTCTAGCTGATGCTTGATCTCAGAGTCCTTGTACCCGTGATTTGTGGCATCCTGTATGGCCTTGATGAAGTAGGTCAACTTGGTGGTGGATTTGGTGGGAAACAGGGTTGGCTAGATCACGTAGCTTAGAGAAGATCTTCTCTTGATTGTGCTGGAGGAGGGAAAATAAATTAATGAACTTTGGGTGGAGCTTAAAGTTGGACTTGAGATACTTGTGGTAGGCCTCAATTTCCAAAGTTGCCTTCAGCTCCCCATTTGTAGCAGCCTGGTACACGTTTCAGATGACCTTGGATCTGGCCTTGCCTGGCTTTGAGTGACAAAATTCCAAATTCAATGGGACTCAAAGTACTCCAGGAAAGGCCTGCACTTTGTATGCTTCACTATATAGGAATACTTGGAGAAAATCTCAAACCCCTGCACAGTGTGCTCTGGCTTTAAAAAAGCCAAGGGACTAAATTATGCCAGCACAAATTTGCAGGTGTATGAGATATCCCTGTGGCTCAATCTACTAAGTCAGCATTGAAATGCAAATTGCAAGCAACTTATTAACAGAAATGAAAGTGATACCCCTGTACTTCCCCTTCAAACAGTTTCTTGTATGCATTGAACTGAGAAGGCTCAAAGTGCATGATGCATACCTATGGGACAAGAGTACAAAGCCTTATCTTTTCCTCTGCATACAGGGTGGCCTGGTCCTTTTCAGCATCATGAGGATTGGCGTGGGTGTGGGGAGGGGTCTTCTTGGCATTGTTGGCATTGGGAAAAGAGGGAAAGCTCTTTGCAGAGGATGGAAAAAGCGCGGTGTAAATTCACTGCCACCCCTGGCATTGGATCACACAATCTTCTCCTGCCGCACCAAGAAAGGTCCAAAAATGTCAGCCAGACCCCCTCATTCTTTAGAGGATTTAGCACGCACAGTTGATGAGAGGTTTGTGATAGCCTATCCTGTGGATCCATTGCCCTTGGTTGCTCCCTCCTGGGAAGAAAGCTAGGTTAATTTAGACTACTTGTTGGCCTGGTGTTTCCCACTTTTAAAAACTATCAGAGCCAACCAATCAAAGGTCACCACATCAACACTCAAAAACTCAAGTGAACTCCAAATGCCTGGGACTTCTTATAGCCAATCAGATGGGACTGCAGAAATTAGGGTGAAACTTTCCTGTCCCCTTGGCCCTGCCCAGCAAATTTTCTCTCCCAGCCAATTGGATCCAGAGCCAAAGGTCATGTGATTCCATCCCCTTGCAACCCACTCCTTTTAACAAAGCAAAGGGACTTTCAGTCCTCTGCTTGTCTATTGTCCAATTTACTAAAGTTTGGAACTTGTTGCACTTTATTTTTAAAATTATAGCTTTGACTGGAAACTCTGTTTTTAGTTTCTATTATCTATAAGATTAAAGTGTTAGTTGCTCTCTTAAAATTTACCTTACATTGTCCTGGTTTGAACCTGGCATCTCTTCTGAGACCTTCCAGAGAAGCTCTGGTGTATATTAGTCTGTGTGTTTTACTTTTGCTTTCAAAAATAGTCTTCAAACTTGAGATTTTAATCAAATCTGTATATAAATCCTACTTTATTCTTGAATTTTTGTTGAATCTACCGCTTTTGAACCTGCTTCTGTTTTCTAATTGATCCAAGGCATCCAAGTTCACGTCCAAGCCATCCCAACCACCCCTGGTGCTCCTTCCCAGTCTTTGCTTGTAGCTACCCCTGCTAGCATAAAATTTATTGCTTATACTTCAAGAAACGACAACTTTCTCCTCCAAATCTTGTAAGCATTGCAGCCATGATACTCCCAGCTGTAAAACTTGTGGTATTTTCCTTAGCGCCCTTTTTGTTGCTTCTGTGGTCCACCTTGCCAGACTTGTGGGTAAAAATCTCCTCCTCCACCCAGCTTGTGGGTGAAGATCCTTTCAGCCTCCTGAATTTTCCTAGCAGTCTCCTCCTCTCTGGAGAGGCCGTGGTGAAAAGTTTGACATGTGATGTCCTAGACTTGGATGTTGTTGACTATACCTTGCCACCCTCTGAGGTAGAGAGAGCGTCAATGCCTTCCCTCTCCAGCCTGGGAAAGAGCAATTCAGTTCCCCTTGAGGCTCTCAAGGTGTCTCCTCCTGCTCCCTCTCGTGCCCCTTGATTGATCAATGGTCTGGTGTAGATGGAATTAAACTCCTACTTCTCACAGCTGTCCCCAGCGTCCTCCCTCTGGTCCCCCCTTAGAGCGGTTGTCCCAGTCCTCCACTGGGCAATATACTGGTGGTTTGTCTTGCCAGGATGGGGGCCAAACTTAGTTAGTTTAGCCCCCCTCTCTCACACGCGGGTGTAGATGGCCCCAGTGGCCCCAGGGAGAAGGAAGAAAGCAAGTAGAATTACTCAGATGGTAATACAAAAATGGACCATCCAGAGCTGATAAAACATCTAGGGGAGGGTGGCAAAGGTATCATCAACTATCCAGGTTAATGCCTTTTCAACTCCATAAGTTTCTTCTTATTTTATTAACAGATAGTGCACTCCTTGACACCTGGCCTGTCATTGTGCAGGAGAAAGCACTCCCCACTTGGGAGCTGCTTGAGCTCATGAGTGAGCGTAAGCTCAGAGAGAAAGTCAGAGGCCTTGGGGAAGGGAGATTGGTAGAAAACCTCTTATCACTGATGAACTTTACCAACTGCTCTTGAGTTGGTACCAACTTTAGATTGTTAGGCTTAAGATGCTGCAGGGCCTTGATGGCTAGATTGGAGGCGCAGAGGTGGGGATAAATTGCACAAGGTACTACTAAATCATCCTCATTATTAAATGTTTGGGGGGGGGGGGCTCACATGTGTGTTCCCCCTTCTTGGAAGTCACCATTTCCTAGCCTTTGGTGCTCAGGCGGGCCCCACAAGACTAATTTTTTCAAAAAAAGACTTGCTCTTGGTTTGCTGCTTTTGATTATTACAGTCAAAGATATTTTTATCAGTGACATAACCTGGGCCACCCTTTACCAAAATAATAGGGAAATAACAGGTGAATAACTTAGGCACTTTAAACTTCTCACCACATTGCAAATATTGGGAATAGCCAATGGATCCCAAGCCACATGGTCAGTGACTTTAAACTTCTTTGCCTAGTCCTCTGGCTCCTCCTGATAGTCAGAAGAAAGGAGAGGAGAAGAGCCACTAGGGGAAGAAGGGGAGGGGTTTATTGAGGCCTTCTTTGAGGCCTCCTTCTCCTTGCCAGAAGAAGAGGTAGGCTCCTTAGCAGCCTTTCCCTTCTTAGCACGGCACTGTTTGGTGGGCTCTGAGTCAGCCTAAGACTGGTAAAAGAAATGATCTGTAAGATCATTATTGGTTTTGCTTGGGAGAAGTGAACAGAAAAATTAGCTAAGATGAGAGATGGGGTTAGGGGATAGAGAGTCTTGCCTTGGGGGGCTTCTTTGTACACTTGGTGGTGGTGACAGTTCTGTAAGTGCAGACTGTTGGGGTAAGCTAGCAAGAAATAGCCCTGGTAATTGTTCAATTACTATACCTGATAACAAGGTAGTAAACCCAAAGTAGGAGTGAACAATAGATGAGGGTAAACCCTTATATTTGTTTAATATATTTACCAAGTATTTATAGTAGAGTGGAAAATTGAGAGAGGGAGAATTGATGGGATAGAGAACCAGGAAAATAGACCAGGCTTGGCATCAATACAGATATTAGTATCAATATCAATATTAGCTATTGATTTTGCACCTGGAAGCAAGGATAAATTGATAAAATTGTTGATGTTACCTCCATTTAGGTTTCCAGACTTAGGCACAAAGTATGAGCTACAGTTCTGGAATCAGATGCTTTCTTTGTTGCCCTTATTTGCAACCTCCAAAATACCTAATTGCCAAGAGGATTTGAGTAAAATCCTGAATTCTCTGTGATTCACTAGTTCTTGATTGATTGGTTGAGCAATTGCCTAATGTGTAATTACATTCCAGATCTGACTTTGAACTTAATGTTTATCAAATCCATCACTTATTAGCACATTTCAACATTTCCTGCCACTGGATTAGATGACAGGGTTTAAAAGCGCCTATAGGACCCCAGGTAGCAGTATGATTCATCACTATACTCTAAGATCTCCAAAGCCAAAAAAAGCAATCTGTTTAAGTAGTCATCCCAAAGAGAAAACTGGCTCTAACCAAGGAAGCCAGAGCCAAAAGGACCCCAGTTGTAAGAGGACAGACTCTGTGCCAGCTGTTGCCCATGATGAACATGGGCAGCCAGTACTTAGACTTTTCTACCAAGTTTCAATTGGAGTCAATTCCTACTTTGCTCTTGAAGGGAACTGATCCCTTACTTGCAGCCTTGTTCTTGACTCTTTGTTAGCCTCTAGCCCTTAATCAACTAAAGTTGGAGGAGGCTAATATGGTTCACTGGAAATTTTCTATGCAACAGGTGGAGGAGTACTTGGAGGGCCATCTCCAGAATTTTTCTTTCTGTGGTCAGCAACTTGGTGCCACTCAGCAGGCTACTGTGTCAGCCATTCTCAAGGCAGTGGTCAGGGCTTGGGCCATGCCTGGCCAGAATATTCCCTAGGTAGAAGATTGGGTGGCTACCAATAACTTTGAACAAAGGCTTCATTGTGCATTTTAGGCTATCCTGAAGGGGGTAGATCCTGTCAGTGGTGACCATCTGTTTGCCATGGCCCTTACTGGAAACTTGGTGCTTTGTGGCGCCAACAAGCTTGACCTTAATAATGAATAAAACATGGCTGACTTCCTTGACTGGCTTCTTGGGGTGTTCTACTGTCTAGGTGAGAAGACTCCAGATGAGTATGTACTCTGTGAATCCCTCCTGTGGGATTGTCTCTTCCTTAGTGTGTCCTTTCCTGTGGCTGTGAGGATCAATTGTGTGCAGCGTTTGGTGGGTCTTTAATGTCCCATCCTTTGTTATTGGCTTTGTGAGTCCCCTGGAAACCAGATTTTTTACTTGGTTGCAATTCAGGCCTTAGTGCAATTGGTCTGGTATATGCAAGGACTGGTATCCCAACAATAAAGTCTCTTTCAATTTAATTTTCCTTATATATTTCTTAGTTTTGGCAAACCGGATAACAACCCATGGATTTTTTTATTAGGCTTTCTTTTTTTTGGGTTGTTGTCCTCATTTGGGCTTACTCTTGACTACTAGGAGCAGCACACATATATTTTGCATGCACTCTAGTAATTAATTGCCCAGAAACTGACTCCTTCAATGTGTATGAGTCAGGGCCAGTCTTTTGGATGACTTGAACAGAACCTTGCCAGAGAGAGGCAATTTTAGACTCATGACCACATCCTCTGTTTCTGAAGAAATAAACAACTTCTCCAAAAATGTAGGACTGTAGGAAAGGACGTTTAGACATGGCTCAGTCAAGGTCTTGGAGTTTGTGGTTAAAGTTGACTGTGTAGGCTTCAGATTGTAGTCATATCAACGTCTATACCAGCTTATTGAGATTGGTGTCCAGGGATACTGTCAGGCTAGGTTTTACCAACAAGTATAGCAGGGGTGGTAGTCCTGGTTGTTGCTTGTAGAGTAGCTGAAAGAGTGGCTTTTCTGTGTCCTGATGGTAGCCAATATTATACACAAAGATTGCGGCTGATAAGAAGGTATCCCATTCCTTCTCCTGTTGATGGCTAAGCTTCCAAAGTATCTGTACCAGGCTTTCATTTGTGTGTTTTATCATACCATTTTTCTATGAGTGATAGGGAGTAGATAGCATACCATGTATTCTCATTGGCTGGTTTAGGCGGGGAATCATGTAACTGGTAAAGTTGGTGTCATTGTCCGTCAACAGTACTTGGGGGCAACCATGCTTGTATATTATGTTCTTCAGTATGAATGTAGCAGTGGTCAGAGCGGTCTGGTTAGGGATAGCCTTAGCTTCTACCTATTTGGTTGGGTGATCCACAGCTAAAATAATGAGCTTGTTCTTGCTGTTGATGACTGGCAAGGGACCCACTACATTGATAGCCATCATATGAAAGGCAAACCCATGTTAGACTGGTCTGTGCTGGAACTTGGCTATCTTTGGGCGCTCAATGTTACAGTCATGGCAAGAGGCTAAAGTCTCCACCACATTTATGTGCATTTCTTCCCAGAAGCAATGTTGTTGTAGCATTGCTAGTGTCTTCTAAATACCACCGTGCCTAGTAGTCTTGTGTGCAGCTACCACTGAGTCCATGTGTAGGGATGGGCGTATATAAGGTAGCCAGAAATCCCCACAAAGCTTTAAGAGTTGTTCCTTGGAGACCTCAGTGTCAACAACTAACTTCTTGAGAGCTCTCTATATCTCTGCCAGCTCCTCTTCCTAAAAAGAAGAATCCTCTATGAGCTTATCATATAGAATATCAGCCATGGGGAGACTAAGGCAACAGTAGGCAAGAGAGAGAGGCAGTCAGGATTTTGGTGGATTACTTCAGCTCAGTGAATGATCTTGTAGTTTTATGCCTGTAGCTTGATGGCCAACGTGCCAGCTGACCTTTGGGATCCTTCAGTAGCTTCAGTCATTTCAAGGAAGCATGGTCTGTGACAACTGTGAAGTGTACTTCATATAGGTACACCCTTAATTGTTGGTAGGAGTAAATCACTGCCAAGCACTTGCGCTCTGTGACCATGTAGTTTCTCTCATGAACGTTGAGGGTACAAGAGCAGTAACCCACTGGATGATCTAATTAATCAGTGTCTAAATGAGAAAGCATACCACCAATAGCTGTCAAGCTGGTGTCAGTGTAAACTAAAAAGGGTCTGAAGAAGTCTGGATAGGCCAGTACAGGTGCAGCAGTTAAGGCCTTATTGAGGACCTCAAATGCAGTCTGATAAGCCGGTCTCCAGAAGAAGTCTACATCAGCACAGAGGAGTTGAAATAATGCATCTCCCAGTGTGGCAAAATTGGGGATAAAGTGGCAATAGTAGACTACCATTCCAAGAAAGACTTGTACATCTCTTTTACTGGAGGGCACCTGCATCTTCTTAATGTCCTCAACCTTGATAGAAACAGGGCGGAGTTCATTGCAACTGATGATGAATCTCAAGAACTTCAGGTGTTCCTTGAAGAAATTGTTTTTGTGTGGCTACAACTTCAGACTGGCAGCTAGAAGTTGGTTGAAAACCTCCTCCAGGTGGGACAAGTGTTTGGTAAAGATACAGAAGAAAACATTGATGTTGTCAAGGTATAATAACACACATGAGAGCTTGAGATCTCCCATCACTACATTCATTGCTTTTTAAAAGATTACCAGCACATTGGACAGATTTTGGAGCATTCTGGTTGATTGAAAAAGCCCTTGTTCTGTAATGATGGCACATTTCTCTTGGTCATCAGGAGGCAGGTTAATTTGCCAATACCCACTGATAGAATCCATGTTGCTAAAAAACTTGGCACCTTTCAGTCAATCCAACGTATCATCATGCAAGGGAGAAAATATGAGTCCTTTTTGGTAACAGTATTCAGGTGGCGGTAGTCAATCATCACTCAATTACTACCATCTTTCTTCTTGAAAATCAGCAGGGGACAGCCCAAGGACTCTTGCTGAAAACCAGGAGTCCAGTACCCAGTAGTTTCTGGAACTCTTTATTGGCCACAGCATGGTTAGCTTGACTATATTGTATTGGTTTAGAGCAAATTGGGAGGCTATCCTGGGTATCAATGTGATGCGCTACATCCACTGCCTTCCCAAGATCATAGTCATTCTTAGCAAACACATTTCTATATTGAGCAAAGAGGTCCATAGCTAGGTTAGTTTGCTCTTTAGAGAGACCTGATAGTGATTTGCAGCTGATGACTGATAGAACTCTTGGCTGTTTGCAGAGTAGGCCCAACTCTGAAAAGTCCACAAAAGGATAGGCTTCCTGTAGGTTGCCATGTTTTATAATTGTATGTGACCCAGCAATTTATACTTAGAGATAGTCATTGGCTGTTGACTCATGTTAGCCAGAAACACCAGAATTTCCTGATTGCTAGGCATGATGATTCCTGGTGCAACCCAAGTCTCCAACCAAGATGCATTAGGTATACCCAAAATCTCTCCATGAGTACCAGTAGGGAGTGCAAGTGATAGACCAGTGTTATTTATTACTTGAAATCCTGGTGGGATAAACACTGTGGTATAAACATATATAGTGATGCCTTTGGCCTCTCCCACCAATAAAAAAGGGATCTTAGCCTTCTTACTGCGCAGTGTATGGACAACTATCAGTTCTCTATCTACATATTCTAGGTTGATGTAGTGCATCTGACATAAGGGCAGGTAAGAAAAACGGTTGCCATGGTATAACATAGGAATAAAATGGCCCAATATCCCAAAAGTATGGTCTTCATGGTTGGTCATGGTGCCATACTGGACCATAAAGCTAGTTTTAATAAGAATGTCATAGCTGTTATTCTCCAGAACTATGGCAGGGGCAGTGAGAATTAGTTTTTCAAAGCAAAGAGAGAGAAAAGAGTAAGCTCTTTTTGCAGTAGTAGTATGTGATCCAGCTGTATCAAACTCTTCATGATAGGCTAAGTCCAGTGCCAGCTTTAGCTTCTTGCCCACCCAAAAGGATATAATGTTCCCTGGAGCACCAGTATCTAGTATGGCTTAGATGTGGGTTTTGTTTACTACCAGGTTGATATAGATACAATTATGGTGGTCTTTTCTGATCTTTACAATCTTGGAGACCTGATGCACACTTAGTCTTTTGAACTTTTTTTAGAAAGGTAGCTATGGCAGCTTCTACAGCTGGGCTTGCTTTCTTGAGAGATTCTAGAGGGACCAAGATGTTTACTGTACACAGCAGCTTGGCCAGTTGTTATGAGTTGTCCTCTTCATGTGTGCCTTTAACACCTGGTTGGGCCAGTTGTTTGGCATAAGGTAAGGAGACTGTTTTTCTGAGCTATTTATGAGATAATCACTTCAGGGCAAAGCGTAGTCTGATGGGTTTGGGTGTTAACAGTGAGGACTCAATGTAGAAGGTCTTCTTAAACTCCTTCATATTTAACATTCTCATGTATTGGTTGGGAGTCAAAGTCAATCATTGAGAGATTATTCTTAGGGCTGGCCTCAGAGGATGGTAAAGCTGCAGGCCTCTGGACAGGTTTGTTGGGGGGCAGAGGTATGGGGGAGATGAGGGTGTCAAATTTACAAAGGCAGCCAAGAATTTCTCCTTGTCCTGACTGCTTAGTAGTTTTTTGACTGATCTTCATTTTCTTCCTTGATATCAGCGTCCTCCATGCCTACATGGTGGCCTTTTTGACGGAGGTTCTTAAATTCCTGAGAGAAGTGGCCAGCCATGCCACATTTGAAGCAAGTACGGTGAGCGTTGTTGGCTGGAGCAGCCCCAACCTTGTCAGAAGGCTTGGGCATCTTTATAGCCACTCAGGGTCTATACTCAGATTGTTGACAGGGACATTTTTCAGGAAGAGGGACTTTGAACTCCTTCTTGTAGGTGCGTAAGAGGCAAATCAGGTCTGGCACTGTACAAGCATTGTATATACCCAACTTGAGAGCCAGAGATAGCTCACAATTCACTCTCACAGCGTTTATAAGTGCAGACTGAATGTCAATAAACTGCACAGCGCTCATGGACAACAGGGTTTGAGACTTGAGGTAAAACCTAGAAGTATAGTCTTCTGTGGGTTTCCCCACCTTTAACTTGGTGTTGGCAAAGTCTATCTTGCAGCCAAAAAGGGCTTTTTGGCTGCCAAATTCTTCAGTCAGGGCTCTGAAAACATTGGTAAAGGTCCAGCCATTTTCACAAAGTTTCAACAAGATGATGATTTGAGTATTGACATCCATTCAGTTAATAATTGTGGAGTCACTCATGAAAGTATCAGCACCATATATAGGGTTCTGATATAGGCGCAAAAACATGGCCACATTACTCTTGTGGTCAAACTTGGGTAGGTTGATAGGCTTGAAGTTGTTTAAGCCTTGTTTCAGGAGGACAGGTGTGATCCTCACTAGGGAGCGGTTGAGACAGAAAAAGCTGAGGGTAGAAGCAGCAAACCTAGCCTCAGAGGCACATTGGCAAATTTCTTTTTGTTGTGCTTTCCTGTTCACTTTTTCTGTCCTGAGCAGCCCCAGAGGCTTCAGAAGTGGCCAGGACGTTGTCCTCAAACTTCAACACTGTCTCCAATACTTTTACAGTGTTGGGAGCCAACCAAGTGTGGCCATCATTGCTTTTATAGCTATGATAAAACTTGGGGCTGGAGGACCTTTGTGGACTGTGGAGACTCTTGGAGTTGAGAGACAGCCTGTAAGTTGGCGGCAATAATCTTACTGTCCATTCCATCCAATTGGCTCTCAAAGACATCCAGAAGAAGCTTCTGCTTGTCCAGCTCATCCTTATAGGCCTTGTTCTCCTGACAGGTGATATCCAAGTCATCTTCCAGAGAGGTAAGATACCTTTTGTGGGTGGCAAGCTCAGCTTAAAGTAAGGCTATCACTTCCTTATCTTTCCTAGCTTGGGTCTGGCTATTGGATCTGCCATGCAATTTTCAAAGTTTGAGATAATCCTGGAGCTCTGACACAGTGTAATAGCTATTGAACAGAAAAGCAAGATCAGCGCTTTGTTGGACCAGTTCCACCTGCATCTTCTTGTAGTGATCAAAGAGCTCAAGGATGTCATGGCCAAGAAGGTGGCTGGAAGGGGAGTTGTCTGTAACGGTGGACATGGGAGTAAACAAGAGAATGGTGGAAAGGCAACAGGCTAAGTCTTTCACCTCATGAGTCAGGCTCCAAACCATGGGCCAGTCTCCAGCACGTGGTTGGTAACCACACTAATCCAATTGGCGTCTACACCCTGATGGGTGAGGGTCTTTACCACATGCACTGGAACTAGCTTAGCTATTTCCCTCTCAATGGCGTTGGCCCAGTGCAGCATGGTGTTCTGGGCGTTGGTAACTTCAGCAAGGTATTGATTCACAGTGATGAAAGTATTGCCAAGCTCAGAGTAAAGAACCTGGAGGAACATCTGTTGGTTGGATACCAGTATTCCCTGGTCATGCATTAGGCTTTGGATGCAACCCATATGCATTTGATTGTGGCATACATCAGGGTGGATGAACTGTTGTAAATAGTTCTTGATATGTTTGACGGTGCAGAGGTCACAACAGAGTTGGTCAGGGTTGACGTGGGAGAGGTTCTGGAAGAAAACCAAGGAGTTATCAGAAGAAGGTTGCTGAATAGCCAGATGTTCAGAGCAAGCACTATTGCCAGCAGCACCAGAGTCCATGGCATGGATGGCACTACGGATGACGTCCTCAGAAGGAGAGGAGTTGGTGTTCATTTCCAAAGGGGCAGGGGCTATTGGTGTGAAAAGACATGAGCGCCAATGTTGTATTTGTAGCATTAAGGGTTGCTAATTTTTACAGACAGTCAGTATCCTATTTCTTATTACTATACCTGTAGATGGTATAGTGGCAGCCTTTAGCAGGACAGAAGAATAAAAGGATGTATTGACAAAACTAGTGTTTTATTTGATAGTGAGGTACTTATATAGCAGAAGGCAGGAGAATTGTTACCAGGGGTTTTTGGAGGCACTAGACTAAGGACTTGCCAATTTGGAGAAGAGAGAAGAGTCACTCAGAAAAAGCTGCGCAAGAGAACAACTGGTTTTACGCGCCTTGCTTAATGAAGGCAAGTGGCAATATCTATGTTGCCCTATTTATAACCTTATAAGTAAAGCCTTCACTTGATGCACATTCAAAAGGCACTTTCAACACCCGTTTTATAGCATTTTAAACATATTTAACCCTTGTAAAACCTTGTTGCAATATAACAATTGTTTCAACGCTTGATCCCTAAGTGGATGTCTCTTTGTCTAATCCATTCACAATCTGCGACACAGGCTGTTATACAAAAGCTGAAAAAATGCTTGCTGGTTTGTCACTAGTGCTCCTTAGTCCTGCATCAAACTTTATAGTTGCCCCAAGTATACCCAATTGTTGTAGATGACTGGGTGTGCAAAGTGCTGGATGTAATCCTTCATGTGCTCAGCAGTTCAAAGATCATTAGAGAGTTAGTCAAGGTTTATCAGACTTATGTTGAGGAATCTCTTCATGGTTATCTCAGCAGATAATTTTAGATAGCCAGCAGTTGTGATTGCTGGGCCTTTGTCATCTGCTTCATTGTCTATTTTGGTCATGGATTGCAGATGGCTTCCTCAGAGGGACTAACATTAGTGTCTAATTTCATGGGTACATGCACAGTCAATAGTAGTGAGCTTTGATTGCTGAGTGGCAAGGGCCAGGGAACATCATTTATAAATAGTTGCAGTTTGGCCAAACATTAAGAAGGTCTTTATAGGCATTATTGTTGCCATAAGGCAACCTGCCCTCCACCAAAAAGAAATTGCAGGGGTGAGAAGGACCAGATGCTTGTTCAAAGATTGCCATGAGCGCCAAATGTTGTAATTGAAGACTGTTGTGATAAGCTAGCAAGAATTAGCCCTGGTAATTGTTCAATTATTATACCTGCTAACAGGGTAGTAGACCCAAAGTAGGAGTGAACAATAGATAGGGTAAAAACTTATATTTGTTTAATATATTTACCAATTATATATAGTAGAGTGAAAAATTGGGAGAGGGTGAATTAGTGGGATGGAGAACCAGGAAAATAGACCAGGCTTGGCATCAATACAAATATTAGTATTGATATCAATATTAACTATTGATTTTGCACCCAGAAGTAAGGATCAATTGATCAAATTATTGATATTATTTCTATTTAGATTTTTGGACTTAGGCATCAAGTATGAGCTAAAATTCTGGAATCAAATACTTTGTTTGTTGCCTTTATTTGCAACCTCTAAAATAACTAATTGCCAAGATAATTTAAGTAGAATCCAGAATTCTCTAGGATCTACTAGTTCTCAATCAATTGGTTGAGCAATTGCCTAATATGTAATTACATTATGGATCTGAAAAAGCTTAATGTCTATTAAATTCATTGTCTATTAGCATATTGCAACAATATTTATCATCTAGCACAAGAGTACTAGCAGATAAATTGCCTCAAAGTCTAAAGAATTATTATTTCAACTTTTGATAGTGATGATTAGATTACCATAATTACCATGCAACACTTGGCTATACTGGCAGTGTGAACAATGGTGTTATCTTGCATGAAGATATAATTGGTTAGCTCTTGCAGATCTCTCATGAATGTGCAGAGATTCTAATTATGAATCTTTTTACAGGCATTAGAATTTTTCTTTTCAGTGACTGGCTGGATCTCTTCTTGTGTATTGGCTGTAAAGCTGCCCCAAAGCATGATACTCACATGTTTATTCCTAACAGTGCCTTTCAAAGGAAATAGCTGGAGAAATAATGTTGTTTTGCAATATCAAGTTTGAGTTTTTGAGATTCACTGAAAAGTACTTTAGCCTCAGACAAAATGACTTCCTCTTAGAAAAATGTAAAATAGTTAATATTTTATCAAGCATATGTATATCCTTTATCTTAATTTCTAGTTTATAAAGGGGGTTCTTCTTGCAACATAATCATATAACTCTTGACCAGGTCATTTTTAATGCACAATAAACTCAGAAAATTTTCTTTTAAGGAGTTTTAATATATTCCTTTAATTTTTTTAACTATTAAAAATTAATTTTGTAAAACTTTTTTAATCATCAGTCAACTATTCCTCTCACTAGTTTTTCAGTGCATCCTGATCTTGGATAATCTTTTATTAAGCTAGTTAAAGTATTACAGATATGTTTCTTGGGAAGTTTTAGCCATAATCTTAAGTTTTTTTGCTTATTTTTCTATGATATAACCCCATACCTTTTGCTAGGATAACTTGACACAAGTATACTCAAGTATTTCTCTTAATTTTATCATCAGTTCTTCTCAAAGATTCTCTAACCTCAATTTCATTACAGTAGTTGTAAAAGCTATGGCAACAACCAAAAATACTTCAGATTTAAATAAAATGATTTCAGATTTAAGCAAAATCCAACTTTCAGGTAAAAATATACACTCTGTTAACAGGGTTTATTGGCGTTAATGGGCAAAATGAGTCAACACAGCAACAAAGGGCTCACACACAAAGCAAAACTATTCAAAATACAACACAAAATACATTATTCACAAACAAAATGGTGTTAGTTGACTTTTGGTGTACATATGTTTACTATGTGAATTGGTGACAAAATACACCCAAGCAAGGTGTGTCAAAACACAAACCAAAAACAAAACACAATAGCAACTCACTATGTAAACAAAATCACTCACTCAGTGTGTGCAATGGATTGTAATCATGAATGATACCAAGATATCTAAAATAAGACACAAGATCTGAAACATAAATTTTAAAAATATTGTGTAGGATGCTTAATTTGGCGTAAAATCTTAGAAAATGGGTGGAAATTATTTCAAGTATTCTAAAATGGGTGTTGTAAACCAGAAACAACCAATTAAAAAATAAAAAAATCTATAATTGGGATATTGTGTGGGAAAAACTCTAATTAAATATCCATATTCAGATAAAAGCAAAAAATAAAATTAGGGAGTAACTTAATTGAAATTTATTTAATATTTTATTAAATTTTAAAATGGAAGGAACACAACACCAGAGTACCAATGTAGCTGTTGTGCACTGCGGTTGCAGTTGCCCCCGCGGGTCAAAGAATAGAGTTAGTGCAACCAAAGTGCCTACTCAAGGAGGAGACGGGAGAAGAGAGTTCCATAGTGATACTGCACTGACACAGCCAGTTCAAGGAGCACAAGCTACTAGGGTGCAGAGCATCAACCCTTGGGTCCCCAAGCTGACTTGGAAGACCACCAAGGTTACCTTTGCCAAGAAATTTAGAAACAAGGAGGTAGAACTTACTTCATATGTGTTTGATGTTGTGTACTGGCAAGAGTTGGTCCTGTCAGCCATACTGGAGAAGGTGAAGCCTGTAGTTGATACTAGCTACAAGCCCTACATCAGTGATGGCAATCAGGAAGAGGACAAGCAGCCTGAGTTCTTCTGAACTGATGAGGGACAGTTGGTGCTAAATAAAGTTGCTGCATTTTACACCAAGGTGCTTATGCTTTGCAAGCCAGTCTCCAATCAGGATCTAGATTCACCAACTCGCGCAAAGCCTGCTCAGAAGTGCATCCCCGACATTAAATGCATCATCCTGCTTAAGCTAATGTGTGAATTGGGCAATTACAAGGCAGCTGCAGCCCTTGTTGGAGTGGATCCCAAGTATGCCTCCAAGACCTTCAACAGGTTCATTAACACGGGTCAAGTCCTTGCCGCGGAGAAATCCATGTGCGTTTTCACCATGCTCACCAAGGAGCACAAATGGGCAATCCACCAGTGGATCACCTGGGACTGCCATCTTGAACTGGCAAATATACAGGCAATAGTCAAGTCCACTTTTGAGGCTGAGGCTTCCATTTCCTTTACTACCATCTGCTGAAGGGGATGCGCTTTTCCTGGAAAAAGCTTGGGGTATCTCTGTACAATTGGAATAGCCCAACTAACATTGAGACCTGGAAAAACTACGCAGATGTGTACACTGCCCTCAAAGCCAAGGGTACAGTCAAATTTTACTATATTGACAAATTGGCATTTGCCTTGTCTATGCACAATGCATATGGCTATGTCCCCAAAGGCTCAAATGAAGGGATGGCTTGTCGTGCTGCAGTCTGCACCACAGCCTATTCAATGGTGGCTCTCCTTGGTCCAAAGGGGATTGAGCTGTACCAAATGATATTGGGTTTCCATAACAGCAGGACATTTCTATCATTCCTCTGATTGGTCCAGGAGCACCTGAGGTGCACAAGCCCTGGCTTCACCAACGTCATTGTGTTTGACAATGTTGGTCTCCACAAAGTGGTAGATATTCTTGAAGAATTTCTACTAATTGAAACCAGCATTGCAGTGGGTCCCCAGAAATTGGCTACAGCAAATTTGCGCCTTCTCTTCCTCCCAGCCTATTTGCCCTTCCTAAATCCCATCAAGGAATTCTTTGGGTGGCTCAAGCAAGTTGTCAAGCAAGGAGCCCCAACTAGGACTGAAGACCTGTTTAATTTGCTGCAGGCCAGGATCCACACCCTCCCAGCTGAGACCGTGGCCAAATTCTATGGCCACGCTGATTTGTTCATCCCTGCTTGCCTTGCCAAACAGTCAATCAATTAAAGGCTTAGCTTGTCTAACTTTTTTATATTTTCTAATTTACTATTCAAGATTTATTAATTATCAGTTTCTATTTAGATTTTTCCAAGCCTGCAATTACATTCAGCAGGACCATCAATGAAGGTTAGTAATTTATTTATTTGTAATCATTTTTTATTATGTCATCTAAGGGTATCCCAAACACTTGATACTGGATTACGCAAATGCATTAATATCACTTTTGGCAAATAAATGTAAAAATCAAATTAAAAAAAGTTAAATGTAAAGTGTACAAATCAGAAGTAGATTTTATTGACATATATTATTATGCTTTTATTAAGACCTTCTCTGGGATATATTTTTCAAATCTTGTTTGCTAAAATAAGAATTAGAAATTTTTATTATGATAAAAATAATATAAATTGTAATGAAATTTATTGGAAGAGAGAATTTATTAAGAGCACCTGTAGTGAGTTCTTCTGTATGTACCCACCCTGCAATGGAGGTGGCGCACAACCTCCACTGTCACACTGTGGACATTGGATACACCCTTATTAAAATATTCACAGCGGCTAGTAAAAGGGAGTAGGGTCAGGTGCAAATGGAGGAGCAGCTTCTCTGGCAGGGCTGCAAACCTGTAGATACCAGCCAGGACCAGACGTCCTGGATACTGTGATCCACTGAGTCATACCCAGGGAGACCTTCTCCCCATCCAGGGAGAGCCTGGCCCTGTCAATTCCCAGGAGGACCCCGTCAAGATCCTCCACACTAGCGCCCATTCCAAAGTAGAAGAGATACCCCAGGTAAACCACCAGATGAAGCCTTTGACCAGCAAAGGCTTCCATAAACTTGCACAATTTATTGAAAACTACACTGATCTTCTTTTCATGCTTGGTCTTTGCAAAGGTCAGCTCCATGGCTGCAGGGACCCCCGTCTTGTCAGCACTCCATGCCAGCCTGCAGTCTGCCAAGAGGATTTTGGTTTTCTTGACGGCTGTTGCATCTGCAACAAACAATTTTTCCACCGCGCGCCCAAAGTTGTCCAGCAGGTAAGAGATTGTGTGCTCCAAGGGGTAGCAGAAGCAAGCAGCTGCATGGGCCCGGCCCATCTCTGGTACATTCTTTAATGGGAGTGTTGCCAGGACGTCCCAAACAAGCTCAATGAAGTTTACACAGTAAACTCCATTGAGGACCACCATGTCAATGCAGACCAATTGGGCATCCTTGTAGGCAGTAACTGCCCACTCAGATGCCCCCTTGGCATGTGTAAGTTCAGCCAATGCCTCCCGCAACATCAGAAAGGACCTGCAAACCCTGTCTTTGAGCTCCTGCAAGACAGGGGGACAGATAGAGCTGTTTGGCCATGTGAGTGGCAAAATTCAAATAGAAGGTGGGCGGGACAAAAAGAACCAGGACCTGGCAGAGTTCACCATCAATGTTCTCAAAAAAGGTAAGTATTTTGAAGTTGTTATTAATTTTATTTTTTTAGATTACCTTCGCGGGTTTCCTCCTTGCCAGCGGCTTCAGCAGGCTTTGTCATTCTTGGCGCAAGTAATTGTGCTGGCAATTCAGTGTCCACAGTTTTTGCGCGCTTTGCAGGTTTGATATGTTCATATATCTCAGGGTCGTCAACCCAGGTGAACAGCACAGAGAGGGCAAAGGACTTGAATTGAAGGCCTTCCATGATATGCTTCTGGACATTTAAAAGCCGTTCAATTGTTATTTTGGGGGTGTCTGGCATCTTGGCCATGAGTGCCTTGGCGGACACCTTTTCAATTTTGTCCCCTTCAAGGACAGAAGACTTAACTCTTGCTTTGACCTTGCGGTCAACCTCTTTAATTTCAGAAATTTCTTAGTTGAGATCCTTCAAACGCTTCTCTGATTCTCTCTTTGATTTTTTACTAACCTTTTCATATGTTTTTATAGCTTTTGCCCCAATAAATTCTGTATTATTTTGATACTGTTGCCTCTTTTCTTATTCCTTTTTGTTTTCCCGTCTACTGCATTATCCCATCTTTTTACCCATTTTGTATGTTTTACGCTCATCTCAATGTGTTGTTTGCTTTGTGTTGGCATTGTTTCCTTGATTACCATATTATTTTTGGCGCTTGACATAGCCCCTTGTGAAAATATTAACAAAAATTTGATGATCAGCTAAATTTGAATTAGAAAATTATAGGTTAAAAGCTTTTAGATAAAGTTGTTACTGATCCAAATTCAAAACCTTGATGATAAACTTTAAGCCAATTAGGAGCTGAGTGATAAAGTGATTGTTGTGACATAAAGGGTCATTCAATAATTCTTTGATGCATATGCGCCAATTAATATGATTGGCTGGATATTTTGCTATTGTACACCATTGCTGCTGTGGCAAGTTGTTGGTGGACTAGTGCTAACCCAGCAGCTGATTGGGCACTAGTCCACCAACAACTTGCCACAGCGGCAATGAAGTACAATAGCAAAAGATCCAGCCAATCATATTAATTAGCACAATGTATCAAATAATTATTGAATGACCCTTTATGTCACAATAATCACTTTATCACTTGGCTCCTGATTGGCTTAAAGCTTATCATTAAGGTTTTGAATTTGGATCAGCAACAACTTTATCTAAAAACAGTTAACCTATAATTTTCTAATTCAAATTTAGCTGATCACCAAATAGTTGTTAAGTTTTTTACAAGGGGCTGTGTTTGAATACTAAAAATAACTGTGTTCTGGATCTAGATGCACAACATAGTAAATATATGATTTTATAGAAATAAGCTGAACATAAAGAATAAAACCAACTAGAAAAAAAGAGAACATGAACAATTGAAATTCAAAATAAAGATAATATAAATAGAAAATGCTTGATAAAAGGGGGTTTAAAGGGTAGGGAAGAGTGATGCCTAGTAGGCAGAATAGCACAGGAAAGAAGACGTTGAGGAAGTGCTGGCCTGGGGGGTCTGGGATTGGGTGGGTGGGGCTGGAAGGTCAGGAGTGGTTGTGGAGGGGGTAGGGGTAGGAGAATTGCACGTTATGGCCGCCATATAATGCTTGTCATATTCCTTGTCTGTCATTGGCTGGATGGGCTGGTAAGTGGCAATGGTACAAGGTGGGAGGCGCTTGTCCTTCTGTGATCAGTTGCCCATGTTCACATGGAAGACAATTTGGGCAAACAAGTCAGCCACCATTTGGCAGCCAGAGAGAAAATTGTGGTCAAGGACCCCAAGATAGAGGTTGTTGAAAGCCTGAGGGCGGCGCTTCTGTAGTGTGGATCCAATGTTGAAGAACACAACATCATCCAGATGGATGTCTGCATGGTTGGCTGGGTACAGGGAGGCCTGGTGCCTGCGTCCCTAGATGGCCTCAAGGGTGGTGGAGCTTCCCTCCAACTGGTGGCTCAAGAAAACCCAATGCTTTGAATTTGAGCCATCCCAGGAGTCAAGTAATCTACTGAGGATGTGGCTGTACTTGTAGTCATCATTAAAATCTGGGTTTGTCTGATAGTAGAAAAAACCCTTGGCTAAAACAACCAGAAATGCACCAATAAATGTCCCCTTCTTGACCTTCTTCCTTCTATTCTTGGCAGCAGCTTTTCCTTGGTCACTAAAATTTTCAAATACAATCAATAACTTGTAGTAGTAGATAAACATGATGTCATCTGATAGACTAGTCAAGCATCAGACCAGAGTTGATTTGATGTCTAGATCATACAGGAAATCCTCAGCACCATCCCATTGGTCACCAGCAAAATTGGTAAGAACCCATATGGAAGCCACTTTTCCGTGCATCCAGAGCTGCACCATGCGCTTGGAGACCCATATGTTATGGTGCGCAAGCTGTTTGCGGACCTGGGTTAGGAGAAGCTTGGGGTCCTGCTGGAGGAGGTCAGGCATTATTGGGTATGCTTCATTGATTTGGGACTTGGAGGCCTTCTTTGGCTTATTGGCTGTCCCAATCAGATTCCCCTTATTCATTATTGTGGCTTGGGTGAATTGCAACTGGGCGGCAATTTGGTCCCATAACAGACCCTGTAGGTTTAGTGCCAAAATTTCCTGGAGAATTTGAGTGGTGATGATTTGTTGTTTGGGGCACTGGGCCATGGAAACTGAAGCCTGATTGGCTGTAGTGGGGCAGGTTGGCTAGCAGCAGGAAGTTGTTCCAAATCAAGGTTGCCATCCTGATTGGTTGGTTGACAGGCAGCTTGTGTGGGGGTGGGTATGGGAGCAGGGGCAGAGCTAGACACTAAGTGACTACTGAACAAGTCAAAGCCATATGAATCAGGGATCAAGTACAGGTTGGCTTCCTTGTTAACTGCCTCAAAGGCTTGGGTATAAACATGTGCCTCCACGCCCTGAGCCTCACCACCATTGAAGCTGACTTGGCTGCTGCTGTCTTGGCTGCTGGCACCGTTGAAGATGTTGCTAGTAAAAACCATTATAAAAAACCTAGGATAAAATCACTAAAAGTAGAAATTTTAAAAATTAATAATTTATTTTTATTGTAATAAAAAGTCCATACTGGGAAAGTTCTCAAGACCATTATACACAAATCAGGAGCCATGAAAATGAATAAAATGCCTTGTTCCAAAATTGGATAGCTGTTGATTGGCTGTTAAACTGTTATATTGCTATTTTAGGCTGCTCATACTACACATCTTGTGTGACTTCATTTTGCTTTGTGCTTGTAGAATCTTGCTTTTAGATTGCTCAAATTTTGTTTCATTTTAGTCCTTCTGTTGGTGCCTCATATTAATCCTGATTAGATTATAATATACTCTGGAACAGCATCCATTCATCTCCCTTGTTGTGTCAGTTCATTTTTTTTTGGTTTGAACTACACTGCTTGATGTTTGACTTAATTTTGTATAATGGTCTAGTGAACTTTTGTTTTTTGTTTGATAGTTCATTTATTAACTGAAATTTTATAAATTAATTGAATCCTGAATCTTGAGCAACTTGGATTGAGTTCAAATCTGAAATCATTTTGTTTAAATCTGAAGTATTTTTGGTTGTTGCCATAGCTTTTAAAACTACTGTATCTAGATAGGTTTGAAGAAGAGGCTCTGTTTTATAGGCATTTTATGGGCATAGATCCTATGAATTAAGAGGTCATAATAGTAATTATTTTCAAACTAATTTTATTTTTGTTTCATCTTTATCTATTTTTACATCTTATTAAGGTCTTGTGTAAAGTTTCACAATGAATTTTCAGGCTAAGTTTGCCTATTTTCATTTTTATAAAACTTACATTATCTTAAATAATGATAATTCATCACTTAAGGAGCGCAATTTATCATCCAAAATAATGTTAGAAATTTCAGGAACAAATAAAATAAACTTTGTAATATTAAATCTAAGAAATAGTAAGGCTATGAATTGGGTTAAATATAAGCATGGTCACGTTCCTTTTAATGATGCCTTTGAACTCTGATAAAAACTAGTTCTCTTTAAAAAAGGGTTGAAGATACGCAGCTTGTAACCCGTATAAAAATAGCTGGCTTATCTTACAGGACAAGGATAGTGAAGTATTGTTTGGTAACAACAATTTCATAAATTTCCTTGCTTGCAGAAAGAAAAGAAAACACAAAAGCAAAAACAAATTTATAATATGACTTTGAGCTCATAATGCCAAGTAGGGCTCTTAGATTCAACCACATTAATTCAAGAAGTGGATTTATTTAGTTATTATATTGATGTAGTGAAAATAGGGAGCCCAACTGGTAAGAACCTAGCCTTGCGTCAACTCAAAATATGAATAAGTTTCTTTTATTATCACTCCTTTCAATCAAAAATCTAGCTCTCATTCTCAAAGTTTATTATGTTTTAGGTAGGATTAGGGATGCTTTGGCTCAGCCCTGGCCGACTTTCAGCTGCTGGCTGCTATAGCTAAAACGGAATTATGATATATTTGAAAGTTTTAAAATAAATGTTTGATAGGAGTGACCTAGAGCCAGAAATTAGTTGCGGCTGCCCAGGGCTTGGCCAAAGCAGCCCTAGGTAGGATTGTGTCTCAAAGATTCAACAAAAGTGGTCACTGTTGCGGTGAACGCATTCAAACAACCGTTATTCAAAATCTGCAAATCCCCAAATTTCCCTTTAAATAGTTGAATCACTTAAATAAAGTTTTGTCTCTTGGTTGATTAATTATTATCAATTTTACATATTTGTTGTTCACCACAACAAAATTTTGGAGGTCATTCTATCCACGAACTTGTATTGCTGTTTTTTGTTGTTTGTTGCCTGTGTGCTTGCTGTTGAAATGTCTGCTCCCGCACCCCCAAATCTGCTGTTGGCTCCCCTGCTCAGGCTCCTGCTGCCTCTGCCATTGCTGTTTCCCCATCACCCCTTCTGTTGGCAACCCCTTGTCCAAGTTCTTGGTTGCTCAGCAACTCCCTTACTTTGAAGAGACTGGGTATACAGCTTGGCTGTATACCTTTGAGGATTATGCTGAGCAATTTAAGCTCTCTGATGAGGACTGCCTTCATGAGGTCAGCTGTTTCCTCCTTGGTGAAGCCCATGTTTGGCACCAGGATGTTCAGGTCTCCACCTGGGCCAACTGGAAGGCCCAAGCTGAACTCTGTTTTTCTGAACATGAACTGGATGCTATTCACCAATTGGGCTTGTTGAAGATGGTGCACTTTAAATCCTTACGCAAATTTTTGAATGCATTTCAAAAAACTGCCAACAAGGCTTTAAAGCAACACCTCAAAAACAACAGCTCTGCTGATTGCAAGACCACCATTGAGAACTTCCACAGCCTTGTCTCTATCTGCGCATTTGTGAATGCTCTTACTCACTCCTACTCCACCATGGTTCAGGCTGCTAAGCCCACTTTGTTGGAGGAAGCAATTACCCTGGTCTGTGAGAAGTATGACATTTGGGTGGACCGCGCCACCAATTTACATGCCAAGGAGCCTTCTGAGTGTAATCCCTTTGCACCAACAAGCAGAAAAGCTAAGCCTGATGAAATAGCCCAGGAGGTCAAGGCCCACCTGGAGGACCTGTCCTGCCAATTTGATGCCATGTTCATGGCGCAGGAACAGGGACGCCAACCCAACCCCCTCCCCCCTGCACCTACCAAAGAGATTGTAACCACCTGTATAACACCTGCTGCTACAATTGCTCTGAGGTAGGGCACATCTCCAAGGACTGCACCGCGCCCTGCTCCATCTTTAAGGAGCCCTCCCACTCTAATTTCATCTGTGAGTTTAAGCCCATTAATCATGTCTGCAAGCCTCAAGGGCTGATGATGGCTGAACAAAACTTTGATGCTGGGAAGCGCGCCCTCTCCTCCTCTGCCACCCCTCAGCCTTTGAATAAAAAATCAAGCCTTGAGTACATTGTTGACCCCAATGGCCCCAGTTTCCCCTTTACTTTGATCTGTAAACGCCAAGTTTGCTCCCAAGGCCCCTCCCCAGGCCGCAAACTGACTCCTCCACCCATGAAGCAGACGGACCGCAAGGACGCGCCTTCCCTATCTGTGTTCCACCCCACAAACCCAGACCTGCCCCGCAAACCACCATCCTCTCCCTCCCCACTCTGCATGTACGTGCGTGACAGCAAGTGGAATCCCTGCCACCCTTTAGATTTGTTAGTTTGGAAAATGAGGGCGTGATTGGAATTGAAGATCATTACCTGTGCTTACCTGGCCTTGAGGAATACCTACTGTTCGATGACAACCCATGTTACAATATTGTAAGTGTGGAGTCTGTCCCCAACTCCCCACGCATTGACGGCGGTTTTACCAACTTACCTTCTGGGACGCCCTCCCTAGCAGCGTCCCCTGCAGGCGTGGTGTCGTAATTTCAGGCTTACACAAGGCCTATGAGACAGGAACCCCTGTAGGGGTAGAGCCTAACCCTGCTGTCCTAGGACTGGTTGACTATTAAAGGAGGACTTGTAATAGATATAAGAATAAAGCTTATTTATTAATAAAAGGAATGAGGGGATTATATAGTCACTTATTCCATCTTCAGGATGAACAAAGGGCAACATGAACAGTCATGTGAATATTCAGGAAAGGTTATATTGATCCTAGTATATCATGTGAGGGATCTACAGAGATCAGGTGATACTGGATAAGTCTCAGAATAAGGTTCGAGTCCCTAGTTTCAGAGATACAAGCTCAACAAGGCAGGCATTGGTTTGGAGCTTGATAAGAGGAGCAATGTATTATTATCCAGTACTAGAATCACAAACACTGCTGTATCTCTGGAAGTACTGAAGATTGGATCAAAGTAGAAAAAGTCTTTCTAGGGTAGTTTTGCATAGAGAGTGTGATGGTTTAATAATATTGATAGGCTAAATATTGGCTAAGCCCAAATTGATAGTGTCAATGATATTGCATATATGGATCAAATTAGTACTAAGAATATCATAGTGAGATATCTTAATACCAAAATTCACAACATGTGACAGCCTGGGAACGCAGGGCCACCAGCCAGGAAGGCAAGGACAAATGCTCAACAGCCTTTGAGAGCCACCATTGCAGTCACCTTGCCCAAATGGGCCCTGCAATGGTGTCCCAGGCAAATTTCCTTGGGCTTGGACCAATCAGGTCCCTCAATAGCGCTAGGGTGGTTAGGCAGGGCTTATCAGCAGACCCTGCTAATTTGGGCGAGCCAATCAGATCTGTTCCCAGCGTAAGATTTAACGCGGAATCTACATTGTACAATGTTGAGTCCAGTAACCAGCCAATCAGATTGCAGGACTGCCAGGATGTCAGAGGGCAGCACACAGTGTATAATTCCTACAATTTGGGCCAGCCAATCAGCTGCTCCAGCGCTACATGCAATTCTATGCATAGGGCTCCAAGTGAGTCTTCCAATTTAAATGAGTCAATCACACCTGACGACGCTATGGAAGTTGGCCCACCCAATGCATTGTACAATAATTGCAATTTAAACAAACCAATCAGACCCCGTAACACCATGGTGACCAATACATACAATGTATTGTACAATAATTAAATTTTAAATGAGCCAATCAGACTCTGCAACACCATGGTGACCAATACATCCAATGTATTGTACAATAATTGTAATTCAGATGGCCCAATCAGAACTGGTGCAGCTGGTGCAAATTATACTCATACTGCCCAAACTGGTTGTCCTGACCCCCAAGCCAACCAATCCAAGTATAAAAGGGACCCCAACTGGCCAAATCAGTTCTCATTCAGCGCTTTTGAGCCTATGGATACCTTCCACACGCCACCAGAATGGTTTGACCCATTCTGGGCGGCTATTAACCAGCCTGATAAGGAATGTAAGCCCTGGGTAACCCTGAATGCAAAGCGCGCCCCCTCCAAGCCTGGTGAGTGGCACTGAGGCCACACCCAATCAGATGGGCCAAAAGAGAGACCCGGCCCCTCAGCTGTGAAGATCCTGCGCCAGCTGATGATGATCATCTCCCTCAAGGACCTGTGCACTGAGAGCCCCAAGTTCCGCCAGAAGATGCACCAGGCCATATCAGTGCTGCTCCCGGGAAAGTATGAAGCCCTCTTCCTAACAGGCACAGGCGCCCCAAGAACAACAGGTACTTTTAACAGTGTACATACATCTATATTCTTGGACAGCGGTGCTTACAGCAACATCATCTTCAAGATGTTTCTGAAATCCCTGCCTCAGCCAGAGTTAACCTCATCTGATTTCATCTTCATCCTTGCCAATGGGAGCTACAAGACTGCTCTTGGCAAGTCCATCAGGTTGTGCTTGTGGTTAGGCAGTGTCTTTAGCGTCATGGAAGCTGTCATCTTTGACCATGACCAGTATACCCTGCTTCTTGGCCGCAAGACAATGAGCAACCTGAGTGTGACCACCTGGTTTGCCGACAACAGCTGGACACTTGAGCACAATAATGAATTGATTGATCTCAAGATAACATTTGACAGTCCTACTGGCCCTTCCTTTTGTCAAAACCGCAGGCTCAACCCTCCAGCAAGGTTCCAATCAAGCGGGTTTGTGACCCGCAATCCATTTATCCGGTCACCTAAAGCCAGACTAGGAAGTCAACTTGAATTACCAAATCCAACAACATGAACAGATGATGATCCTTCACGGTGGATACCTCAATTTGGCGCTTGACTCATTATTAGGATCAAGTCACCCCCTTCTTCCATCCAACCATGTGATCACCAATCTTGTTCCTACTATCCTTGATTCATATGAGCTATACATTCACTATCTCCCAATAAAGATTATTATCTAGTTTCTAAATATTTTCCCCATGTAACTCTGCTAAAACAGCACAGTTACGACATTGGTAGCACAGGTAGGTTCTCCATCTTACCTTATCTTGAAAATTTTTGCCTGTTGTCTGCACATGCTGCGGCCAACAAATCCTTGACAGAATAATGTCTGGCCTCCTTCCCAACTGGACGCCGTATACCCCTGGTACCAAGATACCTGATGATTTTGTCCTCTACCAAAACACGGTGATCCCGCTGCCCACCTTAAACGCCATGTCTGCGCAAGGGTTCTTTCAGGCACCCTTCTCAATGCCACAACCAGCTGACAAAACCACCATGCCCGCCTATGTAGCACAAAGGCTTTGCAGCACCGCCTTGGAACCCTTTGCCGGGGCCAACAATGACAATGTTGCCGCATGGATCCAGTCCGCCCAAAGCAAGCTGGCTCAAATGGAATGCCCACAGCAATTCTGGATCACAGATATTTTCATTTGCCTGACCCATGACGCTGGCACCTGGTGTGACAAGTGGCACAAAGAGCACACTGACAAGAACTTGGATACCTTTAAGCAGGACTTCTTGGCAAGATTTGTGCTTAAGGATACAGCACTCATGATCATACACCAAGTAAAGAACCTGACCCAGACAGGCACTGTTAAAAAACTCATCCTTGCCTACGAGGAACTCTGTCTCTGTGCCCCATCTGACATGGCCTTTGACACCCCAGCTACATACCTCATGTACTACGACGCCCTCAAGTTGCACGTGATGAGGCATGTGAACCTGGACCTGGTAACCAACCTGCAAAGCCTGTACTGTGAAGCGGAAAAAGCAGAGCAAATATCCAACGCTCTACACAAGGCACAGACTAGGAAACAAGAAAGGCCCAAAGACTCCCATCCAAGCAGGCACTCTACTTGACCACCTCCTGGAGGCAACAGAAACAACAACAACCACAAACCCACAGTGTCAGGACTGACAATTTTCCACCTCTGGAACCCCAAGCCCAGGAGCAGGAATCAAACCTGGAACCTGGATCCCCACAGGCCGCCGGGCCAGAGGACTGTGAGACCGCCTGCCCGCACTTTTCTGGGATTGAGCCCCTGCAAGCTGAAGTTGAAGAAGATGACCCGCCCAGAAAAGTAGATTGAGCCGAGGAAAGTACTGCACTAAGTGAAGTTCCAATCACAACACCTAATGGAGGTGACCCGGCAACTATTGGCCTTATGAGTTTGAAGTCTTCACCAGCAACCAATCAAGAGCCAACCCAAGGAAGAGGCACCAGCCTGCAACTTGGCCCCATGACCTCAATGCTAAAGCAAGATAATCAGGTAGCTAAATTGGGAGCTGCAACCAATGAAAGAACTCCTGGGCTGAGCGCCATTTTGCTGCCTCTAGACCCAAGTCCCCAATTCTCTGGCCCTGCCCTTCACAATGCCCTGATGACCCCCCAAAAAAATGTTAAGCTTGGAGGTGGGGTGCTATATAGACCCAAGGACCCTGCCCTCCAAACTTATTGCCACTTTGAAATAAAGGTTATGTTACTTTGGCTTATACAGCTATTACTGTATTTTGTATTTGTCATCTATCAGTTCAGCTCAAGATCTTCTGGCCTGCCTGCCCTGCTGCCTGCAGTATTCTGTCCATTTGGTGTACCCTTTGGGCCTGTCCGTTTCACCGAGTATCCTTTAAAACCCAAGTACAAGGACTACATGCCAGAGAAAATCATCAAACTAGATCCATTAGCCTGCATCTAATCCATCATCAGATACAACCAAAAAAGGCCTGTGGATATTCTCTACACCCAAACTGTTTAGAGAAAAGTTCAACTATCTCCTGGCCTACAATATCTACATGGAACCGCCAGTAACACCCAAACCAATGTCCGCTTCTTTGCCCAACTTACCAACCAACCACACCGGCAAGCTTTATGGTATAGTGTACATCACCCTCACAGGGGTGGTGGACACCATTATACCGGCTGCCAGCCCTTGGTCTTGGGTGGGGAAGTCTGCATCCTACCTTCTCAAGTTAGCTCCTCTCTTGTGGTGGGCCCTGCCTGCAAGAAACCCGGCCCAAGTTATCCCCAAAAACAACGGGCCAGCCGCCCGAGACTGGATCCCTGACATTATGGCAATCTTTATAAAACCTGGTACCCTGAGCCCCAAGATGTTGTTACTTCTTGGGGCATATTGCATGCTTTTGTTATTGATAATCACTTATTACACCTATAAGATGACCATGAACCTGACTCTTCCACGTGGAAGAAAGTGAACCCAAACAACCTGAAAAGAACCAACACTGCCGCTGCTGATACCAACAGACCCTCCTCCCAAGTGCAGAACGTAATTGTGAACCAATCACTCACCAAGGTTGAGATGCCCCAGATGGGGAAGCTCACACTTGAGGAAGCCCAACATGCCATGCCAGTCCTCTGCCTGCATTTCCAGACCAACACCCCCTCCTATGCCAGTGACACCAAAAAGATACTGTGGGCCGCTTCCATGCTCTTGGGAGACGCTCTAAACTGGTTTGGCAAAGCCACAGCAGAAGATGTAGAATTCTGCTTGGACTATGCCAAGTTTAAGGCCAAATTAATGGCAACTGGGGAGGATTGCAACACCAGATACTACGCCTTGAACTCCTTGCTGGAAACCTGTCAAGGCTCCCAACCCATTCAGGCTTACATTGATGAATTCCTTAAACTGAAGACCCGCACTCAACTGGAGGACAAATTTTCAGCCATCATCTTCCAAAAGGGAGTGAACCCAGCCATGAAGGACCTATTGAAGCACCACCCGCCCATCCTTGGCTTGGAAGACCTGGTCCCCTTATACAAAGGCCTCAGCATGAATCAAGAGAATGCTGGGCCCTCCCAGACCCATCAAACCCAAACCGCGACACCCAATAGAGGGGGGATGACCCCCGAGGAACTTCAAAGACACTACAGAGAAGGACTCTGCTTCCATTGCCACAAAGCAGGGCACTTGACCAGAGCCTGCCCTAAGAAGACCCCTGCTCCTATCTCTTTGGCACAAATAAACGCCTCTTCCCAGTCTTACAAATTCATCCATTTGACTGTAGATGTAGTGGGTAATAAGTGCAAGATTAAAGCCTTTATTGATACAGGGGCAGACAAAAGTTTTATTGACGCCAGCCTAGCAGAGGAATTAGGCCTGACAGCCTCAGAGAGTAGTCTTCAAGTAATCATGGAAAACAGCTCCTTGGACACAGGCTATGAGTGTGAACAAGAACTCCTGCTGACTATTGGGCACAATGAATACCCGTCATCCCTGATCCTCCTAGCAGGACTACCCCACCCCCTCATACTGGGTGACTCCTGGTCTGACAAACATGGCCTGATCCTGAACTACCGCAAGCAAACTGCCACATTGGGCCAACTAAGATCCTGCAACACTGTTCCCTTTGGCACAAACCAAGACCGTTCCCCTGCCAACAAACTCTTGGCTATGAAGTTAGAACCTAGTGTTGGAATATTGCCTACCCCCCTACAGAAATGGAACCATGTGTTTAGCAAAGAGGCAGCCACTAAACTACCCAGTCAATCAATCTACAACCATGCCATAGACCTGCTGCCAGGGACACAACCACACCACGGCCCCATCTACAGCTGTAATCACCGCGAGCAAGTGGCCTTGAAAGCCTACCTTGAGGATATGACAAATAAAGGGTTCATCTGGGTGTTCAAAGCTCCCTGCTTGTTGCCCATGCTGTTTGTAGGAAAAAAGGATGGCGGGATGCGGCCATGTGTTAACTACCAAAAACTGAACAACATCACAGTGAAGAACCGCTACCCCATTCCTAATGCTGACAACCTCTGCAATGTACTGACTGGAGCCCAGGTGTACTCTAAAATTGACCTCCAAGACGCGTTCAACCAAATCTGAATCAAGGAGGGGGATGAGTACAAGACTGCTTTCAAAACTCAGTATGGGCTATACAAGTACCTAGTGATGCCTTTTGGCCTCTGCAACGCCCCTAGCACCTTCCAAAGGATGATTAACACAGTCCTAGGGGAATACCTTGACCGTTTCTGTGTGGCTTATCTGGACAACATCCTCATCTACAGCAAGTTGCACAAGGAACACCTGCACCATCTGAACCTCATATTGGAGAAACTCTCCCATGCCAATCTACATGCTAAGCTCAAGAAGTGTGAATTTTTCAGTCCAAGGTAGAATTCCTGGGATACGTAGTAAAGACTGGTGGCTTTGCAATGGCACAAGACAAAGTAGAAGCAATCACAGCCTGGCCTGTACCCAAGTGCAGGAAGGACATGAGAAGTTTTTTGGGCCTGGCAAATTATTGCAGGGATTTCATTCAAAAAATTTCTCACATCACCCTGCCCTGACCCGCCTGTGTTCTGACAAGGTCACCTTCATCTGGACTCCAGAGTGTACCACTGCCTTTGAGACCTTGAAACTTGCCTTCACCTCTGCCCCCGTCCTGGCCATGCCATATCCCTCCAAGCCTTTTGTCCTGGAAACTGACGCGTCTGATTTTGCGGTGGGAGGGGTCCTTCTTCAGGAAGGAGGGGATGATATGCTACATCCTGTAGCATATTACTCCAAGAAAATGCTACCTGCAGAAGGAAACTACCCAATATATGACAAGGAGATGCTAGCCATAATGAAGACCCTGAAACATTGGCGCCAATACCTATGTGGCGCTGAACACCCAGTGAAAGTCCTGACAGACCACAAGAACTTGGTCTATTTCTTTAAACCACACTAGCTTAACCAATGACAAGCAAGGTGGGCCCTAGAGCTGGCCAACTACACCCTGACCATAGACTACAAGCCAGGGAAGGTGAACGTAGTACCTGACGCCCTAAGTAGAAAAACTGACCTGGCACCCACCCACCTAGAAACCCGTGACCACAACACTCAAGTACTCTTGGACCCAACTAGCCTAGGCATCCATCTGGGATTGATGAAGATCAGAGACAGCAAAACAGAAGTACTAAGGGCCCAAGCATTAGACGAGTTCACCAAGACCCTGATTGCAGACCTCTCCAAACTCTTGGATAGCGCCCACTACCAGAAAGGCTACTCATTGAAGGGATCCACGCTAATGCTCCACAACCAAATCTTTGTACCAGAAGGGGACATCAGAATCAAAGTTTTGAGAGACTACCACAACTCAGAGATGGCAGGACACCCGGGTAGGCTCAAGACCCTCCAAAGCATCAAAAGGAACTTTTCTTGGCCAAAAATGGATCAAGACGTGATTGCATACCTGAAGGGGTGTGAGAACTGTGGAAAGACCAAAACTTGCAGAAACAAACCTGAAGGACTCCTAAGACCCTTGGATATACCCCATGGGCCTTGGAGATCTGTCTCCATGGACTACATTGTGAAACTGCCACCATCCCTCTTGTATAATGCAATCCTAGTCATGGTAGACTGCTTCACCAAAATGGCATACTTTGTACCAATAACCACCAATTGCACAGCAGCAGAAACAGCCCAACACTTCCACAACTACATCGTCACGCAACACGGGACACCTGAGGAAATCATCACAGACAGAGGACCCCAATTCACGTCAAACTACTGGACACAAGTAATGAAAGACTTACAAATCAAGAGATGTGTATCAGCCTCCTACCACCCGCAGATGTACAGCCAAACTGAGCAAGTGAACCAGATCCTGTAACAATACCTCTGATGCTATGCCAACACTGACCAAGACAACTGGGCAAAGATGTTCCCCATGGCCCAGTTTGCTTATAACAGCAAGGACCATGCTTCCACAGGAATGTCCCCCTTCAAAGCCAACTATGGATTTGACCCCACCTGGGACCCCCAGATTGATGAAAAGGAATCAAACACCACGGGGCGCTCCTGGATTAAACAGATTCACGACACACAAAAAACATGCTTGACCAACCTGAACCGCGCAGTGCAGTGCAGACATACAAAGCCTTTGCTGATTGCAAACAAACCCTGGACCTACCCTTACAAGTTGGAGAAAAAGTATACCTAGACTCCTGGAATGTACCCCTACATGTGCCCTGTAGGAAACTAGCTCACAGGAGAAGCAGCCCCTACAAAATCACCAAACTAGTCGGTGAAGTTGCCTTCAAACTGGACCTTCCCCTCTCCTGGAAGATCCATGATGTGTTCCACTGCTCCCTGTTGTTCAAAAAAGATGGGAATTTGCTCCCCACCAACAGATTAAGACAGCCCCTCCACCCATCCAAACAAACCGCGGTGAGGAATACAAAGTTGAATACGTACACGGCGACCAAACCCACTACCACAAACCCCAGTACTACGTCAAGTGGAAAGGATACCCACTAGAAGAAAGTACCTGGGAGCCACTGAGCAACCTGACTAATGCCAAAGAAGCCATCCAACTCTATCTGAACAAGAAGAATTGGGAGGGAGGGAGCCCAGGGAAAGAAGGGGATGATGTCAGGACTGACAATTTCCCCCCTCTGGAACCCCAAGCCCAGAAGCAGGAATCAAACCCGGAACCTGGATTCCCCCGGGCTGCCGGGCCTATGGACCACAGGACCGCCTGCCTGCATTTTTCTGGGATTGAGCCCCTGCAAGCTGACGTTGAAGAAGATGACCCGCCCAGAAAAGTAGATTGAGCCGAGGAAAGTACTGCACTAAGTGAAGTGCCAATCACAACACCTAATGGAGGTGACCTGGCAACTATTGGCCTTATGAGTTTGAAGCTTTAACCAGCAACCAATCAAGAGCCAACCCAAGGAAGAGGCACCAGCCCGCAACTTGGCCCCATGACCTCAATGCTAAAGCAAGATAATCAGGTAGCTAAATTGGGAGCTGCAACTAATGAAAGAACTCCTGGGCTGAGCGCCATTTTGCTGCCTCTAGACCCAAGTCCCCAATTCTCTGGCCCTGCCCTTCACAATGCCCTGATGACCCCCCACAAAAAATGTTAAGCTTGGAGGTGGGGTGCTATATAGACCCAAGGACCCTGCCCTCCAAACTTATTGCCACTTTGAAATAAAGGTTATGTTACTTTGGCTTATACAGCTATTACTGTATTTTGTATTTGTCATCTATCAGTTCAGCTCAAGATCTTCTTGCCCGCCTGCCCCACCGCCCGCAGTATTCTGTCCATTTGGTGTACCCTTTGGGCCTGTCTATTTCACCAAGTATCCTTTAAAACCCAAGTACAAGGTCTACATGCCAGAGAAAATCATCAAACTAGATCCATTAGCCTGCATCTAATCCTTCATCAGATACAACCAAAAAAGGCCTGTGGATATTCTCTACACCCAAACTGTTTAGAGGAAAGTTCAACTATCTCCCGGCCTACAATATTTACATGGAACCGCCAGTAACACCCAAATCAATGCCTGCTTCTTTTCCCAACTTATCAACCGACCACACCGGCAAGCTTTATGGTATAGTGTACATCACCCTCACAGGGGTGATGGACACCATTATACCGGCCGCCAGCCCTTGGTCTTGGGTGGGGAAGTCTGCGTCCTACCTTCTCAAGTTAGCTCCTCTCTTGTGGTGGGCCCTGCCCGCAAGAACCCTGGCCCAAGTTATCCCCAAAAACAACGGGCCGCCCGCCCAAGACTGGATCCCTGACACACGGGTTCAAATGGACATGGAAATGGGAAAAATGGCTGGTCAAATTGCACTCATTTCCGTGTCACCGCCACCCAAGGCAATCAAGAGGAGGGAAAATCCTGGGGAGAGCACTAAGCAAGCCAAGCTCTTCCCACGCAACTCCTGACTCGCCCAACAATTAATACCAACCCAAGGACGTGGATTAATGCCCAATGATCCAAGTGCCCTTGGAAGACCTGGTACTATACACCATTGCCAGACATCCCAATAAATTGATGTCCTATCCTTTCCGCTTTTGCAGTTACACAGGCTCAGCACTCCTGGACTTGGGCACAGATCAAACCTTAGTCAACAGTAGCTTTGTGGATAAGTTCAAGCTGGCCACTAATCCTTCGCGGATTAAAAACATGGTCCTGGCTGATGAACACCACATTGCTGTGATAAAGGAAACTGCCCCCTTCTCTGTCATGCTTGAGAACCTCCATTCCACCATCCAAGGTCCTGTCATTGACTTCCCTAAATTTGACATTGTACTAGGACTAGACTGGTTACGGAAAAACAACCCTCACATAGACTGGGCAACCTCTGTGTTGACCATCAAGCGTGAAGGCGTCAACCATCAGATCTACCCTGACTCTGTGGATCAACTCCTACGTGACCATTTCTTTGTACGCATCACTGAGACCTTGGACAAGAAGAAAAATCTGAAGGCCATTGACTGGGACTCCTGTCAGTATGAGATCATACACTTCAAGGACCACCAGGATACCTCCACGCCTCAGGACCGCAACATTGTGGCCCGCCATCCAGAAATCTTTAAGGAAGTGTTACCTGGGCTACCCCCTGAGAAACATATTCAACACTCTATCCAACTCAAGGGGGCTTTATCCAAGGCACACCCTATTTACAGGCTGACCCTAAACAAGGACAACACCCTGCGCGCCTATCTCAAGGAGGCACTAGAAAAAGGACTTATCCGCCCCTCACAGTTTCCCTTTGGGGCCGCCATATTCTTTGTGGCTAAAAAGGACGGTACCTTACGCCTGGTCACAGACTACCGCGCCTTAAATGAAGTCACTATTAAGAATTTTTACCCACTGCCACTGATTGACGACCTTTTTGACGCCTTGGGAGGAGCCACTGTCTTCTCCAAGATTGACCTAACTGCAGGCTAAAATCAGATTTGTATCAAGGAGGAAGACATCCCCAAGACAGCCTTCTGCACCAAGTACGGTTCCTACAAATGTGTGGTACTCAACTTTGGCATGACCAATGCCCCATCAACTTTTGTAACCTTCATGAACAAAGTGTTTGCGCCACACATAGGCAAACATGCCCTAGTGTACCTGGACAATATTATTTTCTGCAGCCCCTTGGTGGAACAGCATCACAAAGACCTGGAAGAGGTTTTTGCAACCTTGGCACAACACAAACTGTTGGCCAAACCCTCCAAATGCCAGTTCTTCTGGGAGCAACTACCCTTCTTGGGACACATAGTCTCAAAAGACGGCATCAAACCTGACAGTCAAAAGATACAAGCCATCTGCAAGATACCACCTCCCAAGGACAAGTCAGAACTACACACTTTCTTGGGAATGATGGCCTATGTGCAACGCTTCATACCCGATTGTGGCATCTTGACCGCCCCCTTGTCTGCCATAACAGGCGCCAAGTCTAAGTTTGTATGGACCCCCCAATGTGACCTCTGTTTTAGACGTCTCAAAGAAAAGCTCATGACAGCTCCCATCTTACAATATTCCATACAAGACGGAGAGTACCAGATGGAAACCAATGCCTCAGATGCATCCATTGGGGGAGTACTAAAAATTAAGAATAGTGATGGTGACTTCCTGCCCGTAGCCTACAAATTGCGCAAACTGACAGATGGCAAGTGTCAATACCCTATCCACAACAAGGAACTGCTGGCCATTGTACATTGCCTAGTCAAATAGCACTGTTATCTAGAACAGCATGAATAATTCACAGCACTTAACAATCACAAGTTGCTCATCTATTTCAAGACACAAGCAAACCTGTCACGCTGCCAAGCGCAGTGGATGGAAATACTAGAAAGATTTAACATGCTCATCCAATATAAGCCCAGGGCCAAACTTGCCATGGCAGACGCCCTGTACTGCCTGTATGTCCATGCTTCTAGAGGAGATAATGGGCTTGACTCAGACTGGCTTCTCCTAGTGCTACGTACAAAAGACAAAGGATTCCCTGCAGGCACAACCGACATCACCAAAGAAACGGTCATCAAGAATGAACATATCTTTGCTGACGTATACGGGTTGCTCCACAGAAAAATGACGGATGGCACGACCATTCCCTACATTCCCACACATCAGCGAGTCAACACCATTCTTTGCTACCACAGAGATCTTGGACATACTAAGAGCCAAAATCTATATGAGTTCCTAAAGCATAAAGCCTGGTGGCTAACTTTATACCGCAACATCCAGGAAGTATTAGAACAGTGCAAGGTTTGCAAAAAGTTTGCTAAAAACAAAACCCTGCCTGAGTCTGTACTCCTAATTTGGACCCAACTACCGTTCAAAGTATGGGCTCTTGACATTGTGGGCCCCATGCCAGGAAGGCACAACAACAAAAAATACATCATCACAGCCATTGAATTTGCAACAAGGTGGCCAGTAGCCCAAGCAGTGAAGGCACACACCGGCAACAATGTATGATAATTTATTGGCAAAGAAATAATCAGCAGGTTCAGAAAGCCAGAACTCCTGATAACCAATGTAGGCAAAGAATTGACCTCCAAAGACACCAATGTGTACCTCACCAAGAATGGGGCCAAACACACGTCACAACACCATACCACCCACAGGCCAATAGACGCTTAGAGCGTCTTAATGGTAGCCTTGTGCAAGCCCTAGCCAAACTCACTGCCGGGAGACCTGAAGACTGGTATAAGCAGCTACCAACTGCATTACTTGTGTGCCAAACCTGAGTGAACAGATCTACCGTAAAAAGCCTGTTTGAACTGGTATACGGCGCATAGCCAAATATCATTCAAGCATTGACAGGACCTAAGTTGGAAATTACAAGTCAAGTCCCCCCTTGCTCGGATCCTCAAGTAGTAGAGGCCAACAACAAGCAAGCAGCCAGAGAAAAGGAACACCTACAAAAGACATTTGTTCCTATCTGCAATAGACATGAAGTTGGGGACAAAGTTTGGGTCATGAATGTTGACAAGAGAAAACTACAACCCAAGAAAGGAGGGCCAGCAATCATTCTGAAGGTAAACAATAATAACACTTACCTTGTGCAAGGGCTTGGGAAACACAAGCAAGACAAGACCTTACACCACAATTGCCTACGACCCTGCAAAGCAAGACAGAAACAACAAGAAACTGCCCTGCCTGCCACCAAACAACAACTGATTCAATATGGCGCCTGGGCTCCTGACAACCTCCCTGACAACCTGCCCCCAGGGGAGGCTGACCTTCAGCCGGGGGTGTGTGTCAAAACCGCAGGCTTGACCCGCCAGCAAGGTTCTAACCAAGCAGGTTTGTGACCTGCAATCCAATTATCTGGTCACCTGAAGCCAGACTAGGAATTCAACTCAAATTACCAAATCCAACAACATGAACAGATGATGATCCTTCACAGTGGATACCTCAATTTGGCGCTTGACTCATTATCAGGATCAAGCCACCCCCTTCTTTCATCCAACCACGTGATCACCAATCTTGTTCCTACTATCCTTGATTCACATGAGCTATATAATCACTATCTCTCAATAAAGATTATTCTCTAGTTTCTAAATATTTTTTCCCCATGTAACTCTGCTAAAACAGCAGAGTTACAACACTTTCTTTGCAAGCCTCTAGCTGCCCAGATCAAGGACAACACCTGGTTGAACAACGTTCAACAAGACCAGCTCCAAAAGAGGATATACAAGTACAACTCCCATATTGTCTCAGACTACGACAACCTTCCCAAAGCACCTGGATTCTGCCATGAGATTGATACTGGTAACGCTAAGCCTGTAGCCTCACTGGTTTACCGCCTTTCCCAGTCCAAGGAGGAGTTTGTACGCACCAAAATCCTCAAGCTGTTGAAACAAGGAATGATTTGCCCCAGCAAGTCTCCATGGGCCTCTCCCATTGTGGTTGTACCCAAGAAAGACAATAAACTCCGCATGTGTGTCAATTACATTCCTCTGAATAAGGTGACAATCTCCAACCATTACCCCCTGCCTCACATCTCTGATATCTTGGCCTTCTTTGGTGGTTCACAGTGGTTCTCAAATATTGACCTTTTCAGTGTGTTCCATCAGATCCTTGTAGAAGAAGCCAACCAGCCAAAGACCGCCTTTGTTACAAAATGGGGACAGTTGAATACATCCACATGCCTTTTTGGGTTGAAAGGCGCCCTGTACCTTCCAGTGCATTATGAATTGGGTGTTTGAAGGTCTTATTGGTGATTTTGTCACTGTCTATTTAGACAATATAACTATCTATTCCAAGACATTTGATGAGCACCTGCAACACCTGAAGCTATGTATGTACCATATCAAGAGCGCTAACTTAAGCGTGAATGCCGAGAAGTCCATCCTAGCTGTTCAGCAATTGAGACTCCTGGGACACATGGTTGACGCCTTTGGGAAACACCCTGATCCTGACAAGTGTGATGCAATCTTAAACTGGTCCATCCTCACCAACGCCAACCAGGTGTCATCCTTCCTTGGGTTGGTAGGGTACTACCACCAGTTTATTAAAAACTATAGTGAGTTGGCCGCCCCTCTCTTCAATCTGACACACAAGAAGAAGCTGTTCAAGTGGGGGCCCCTGAAGATGATGCTTTCAAGGCTCTTAAGGCTGCCATTACTTCTGATGCAGTCCTTGCTTACCCTGATTTTAATTGCAAGTTCCACATCTTTTCAGATGCCTGCACCAATGTGGTGGGCGCGGTACTCTGCCAGGAAATAAACAATGTTTTTAGACCCATTGAATTTATGTCTAAAAAGTTTATACCTGCTGAGTACAACTATGCTATATACAACAAAGAGGTCCTAGCTGTAATCAAGGCTCTTGAGAAGTTCTGCTATTATGTGCTTGGCCACCCTTTGGTCATTCATACTGATAACTGGGCTGTCAAGTTCATCACTGATACATCTATTCCTTGCAGTTGCCGTATGCGCTGGCTCTTGGAACTTATGGAGTATGACTTTGAGATTGTGCATATTCCTGGGAAGCTGAACTCTGTAGCAGATGGTCTGTCTTGCCAGTTCTGTTTGTTGGCTGAAAAATTGACATATGAACCCTCTCTGGCCCAGTTCAAAGATATGGCCCGGCTGCGCACATCACTTGTTGCTGAAGCTGACCTATGCAAGCTCTTTGTCTACTCAACCAAGTACACTGTGATAGGCAACACATTATTTAAAAAAGATGGATAATGGGCTCTGGGTGATCCCACCCAAGGAGGACAGGGTGAGTATCTTGATGAAAGCACACAATGGCGCTGGACTCTTTGGCCGGGATGCTACCCTAGCGCGCCTCAAAGAGACCTGCTGGTGGCCAGGGATGTATACAGATACCTATAACCACACCCGCAGCTGCATGAATTGCCAATGGTTAGTAAGAAGATTGTGCACACCAAGACTGTGGAACCTATTGTGGTTGACAAGATATTTGAACTTTGGGGTCTTGACTTTGTTGGGCCCCTACCTCCTTCAAAATCTGGAAAAACTTACATCCTGGTCGCTACCGAGTACCTCTCTTGTTGGCCTGTTGCTCAGACTTGCAACAATAACTCAGCCATGACTGCAGCTTCTTTAATTTACAACAGCATTGTGACCTAGTTTGGCCCTCCAGCTACATTATTATCTGATCAAGGATCCCACTTCAGAAATTGCATGGTAGCTGATCTGACAAATAAGGTGAACACTGTCCAAAAGTTTTCCACTGCGTACAACCCTTGTTGTAATGGCCTCACCGAGAGATTCAACTGCACATTGGTAGAATGCCTTGAGAAGACCACCAAGTTCCAGCCATCTACTTGGGAAGCCATGTTAACCTCAGTCCTCTGGAACTATTGTACTAAGGTCCACAACACTACTAAGATGACACCATTTGAAGCCATGTTTGGAACTAAACCCAACCAAGCCCGCGTCCTCAAGAAGGTGAACCAACACTGGGACTCAAAAGACTGCAAGCAAACCCGCCACCAAGCCAAGAAGAACCTATCTGCCACTGCCACAAAGATTACAGCAGCCCAGCAGGGGATCAACCATTGCGTACCCAAGTTCAAGATTGGCCAACGGGTCTTGAAATTTAATAGTGCTTTGAATACTACCCGCTCTAAGAAGTTCAAAGTTAAATGGAAGGGTCCTTACACCATTTACACCATTGGATAACATCACAGCTACTTCCTCAAGAACTCTACAGGTTTCCAACACCCTCTCCCTGTCAGCGGCAGCCGCTTGACGGCATACCAAGCTTAGAATGAAAGAGGAAGTGTTGTGGTGAACGCATTCGAACGACCGTTATTCGAAATCTGCAAATCCCCAAATTTCCCTTTAAATAGTTTAATCACGCAAATAAAGTTTTGTCTCTTGGTTGATTAATTATTACCAATTTTACATATTTGTTGTTCACCACAACATCGCTTTTTGCTATTGGTTAGGACTAATAACAACTAGGGCTCTTAATTTCCACATTAAAAAGCGTCGGCCTAGCCCCGGCAGGCTTTCGGCTCTGGGCCGCCACAGCCAAAGCGGCATCTTATTATTTAAATATTATAAAATAACTCTTTAACCAGGTGGCAAGGGCTGGAAACTGGCCAGAGCTGGGCCGAAGCAGCTCTACTTCCACCCAGCTTGATTCGAAATAGCAGATTTTAGTTTAAAATTTAATGTTATCAGAGACACTCAGGAGTCCTAGTCATGACGTTTTTCACTAAAGTATATGTAATCGAAAAATGCCTATATGCCGCTACAACATGCTACTCAGCAGTTAGTAAACTTGAGAAAAGTTTAATTTTGTAAATCACATCGAATTTTTAGTCACATAATCCCCTAACCCTTTCATTTAAGAGATATGCTACTTAAAGTTATCTTCGGGATTACCAGACCCTGGCCCGAAAGGATGTTTTTTAGTGTGGATGATAGGTATATAATTTACTTATCGCTTCTGTCAAGCTCGATATATTCATGTGTTTATCAGTTTTCAGTGTAGCTAGATGTTTTTAGAGGGCTCCATAAATTCTATTTTTATTCAGCTTTTTCCAGAATAATCATTTGAGTGTTGAAAATATCAAACTGATAAAGGACAGAGTTTGAAGATTGTCTATTTTTACAGCAGATAGTTTCTGGAGGGCGTTTGAAAAACTAATGAATCATAGAGTTAGAAAAGGATCTAGTCAGAGCTTTTTCGAATCTAGGTTTGGTGGTAGATGGGCCCATTTCTTTGGTACTCTGGACTTTACAACCTTGGGAGGTGCAGGTTTTGCTTCTCAAAAAATATTGTTTAAAGATTATTTGAAAGAATTTGGAAGTCCTATTGATTCCCAAAAAGAAGGACTTGACCTAAGTTCCTATGATGGATTATCACTATCTATCTTAAAGGGAGATGGTAAGGCATACTGTCTCAATCTCTACAACAGTATTGGGGAGGTGGTGGATCCAGAAACTGGAAAGCGGGAAAGTGTTATTGAGTTCAAATATAGTTTCACTCCTGATCCTAGTTTTAATAGTGAAGTTGCTCAACTTGGAGGAGATTCTGATAATTTGGCTCGCTCCCAGGTGTACATCCCCTTCAAAGACTTTTTGCCCTATTATCGTGGTCGCCTTGTTGATGCTGAGATCATGCTCGCCAGAGATCCATCTTTTTCTTCTAAATCCCTCATCCTGGACTCTTCCAACATCAAGGCTCTTAGCATGATGTGTCAGTCCGGGTTTGGGAAGCAATCTGGCTTCTTCTCACTCTTTTTGGAATCTATACTTGCCTACAAAAACTAACACCGACTTAAAAGGTCTACTTATATTCTGACCTCAATAAATTGCTGCCACCAAATCAGAAACAAAGCACAATCTAATGTTTTTAAATGCGTCTAGGGAATTTCAAAGCAAATTAAAAACAAAAAGTGGTCTTTAGATTAAGGCAATTTTTAGTTTTCTTCTGTAACTTAAAACATTCAAAATCTATTACCTTTGAGTTATCAGCAATGATTAACCCCTTTAGAAAGTAAAGTGATATCCACCTTCAAGAATACAGATTCACCTTTATTCAAAGTAAACCGGTTTATCAACATTAAGCTGAAACAAACTACTCTACAATAGTATAGCTTTGTTTTTCTCCAGAAAAGAGATATCTTCATTTTGGGTTGTTATTGATATAAACAGCTAGGAATCAAATAGTTTAAACCAATAAAGTTTTTTACCTGGCTCTTTTCTCTTTTTACTTTCAAAATCTAAAATATGTCTCAAAGCTCTCTGTTGCACCATGACTGAATGTCACATCTTGTATTAATAATCATTCAAAACCAACATCAGATTTAGAACTGCCGCTTAACAGTGTATCGATGATTATTCAACCTTGCATATATAAGTTTCTTATACCAATCCTTTTATCTATTTTCCCATCAAAACACTATATTTAACTACCAGAAAGCAACCAGTTTGCCAACTATTTATCATTTTTTATTTATCTTGATACTAGTATCACTTTTGAATTTTAAAATCAGTACAGGGTTTAAAAAAATATTTATAGATATAATGACTGTAATATGGTTTAATATCTACTATAATACAAGAAATAAAACTATTTTTTGTTGATGACTAAACTTTTAAAGTGGTAGCAGTATTTTTTGAAAATACCAAATTTAACTGAATATTCATTCCAACAAAATATTTTAATAGATGCCACAAAAAAAGATAGTTGATGTTGAGTGTCAAGATTTTGGGTTCTTGAGGTATTGTTTTTATTAGAGGACATTGGTAATATATGTTGATAGGGGACTGTATGGCAACAGTCTGTAGCTACCAATTGGGTCTTGGGATAATGCTACAGCTTGGCAGAGTCCTAAGGCCGTAGGAGAAGGAAAATGGTTCTGCAGATAGACGGCAGTGTGCTCTATCTGGATACAACTGACTACTAGGCGTCGGCTAGTAGTGATACAATGATTAGAGATCCTTAATCTCTAATCCTAAGGGTGATTATTTCTTTCTGCTCAATCTCTAATCAGGAGAGCTCCTTATATAGGGTGGATAAGCCCTCTTGTCAGATAGATATCTGACACATCTAACTTTTGCTAGCCAGTCTATCTGTTCCCCAGACTGCTAGCTTCAGCCCCCAGAGCTAGGCAGCTATGCCAGTCGGCATGGGACTACAATTGATTACCGGACCTCAGCTTACTTCACCAGCGTGTTGGCGGCATCTTGTTTCCAGTTTATGCATGTGCAAGTTTAGTTCCGCGTCTTAGGGTTTTCGCATCATGCATTATTCACTTTAACAACCTTCTATATTAGTCATAGGCTTCAAAGCATCTGTAGGTGCAAATGTTTAGGCATATCCTCTTCCAGTAGGCTCCTGAATACTTCATCTTATTGGCTGCTAGACGCTTTTGTGATTGTGGACCCGGCCTAATCTAATATGTGTCCTAGTCTCGGATCAGGATCAATCTTCAGAGTAATGATCAGTCCATCAATTGGCCAAATACTAAAGGACAGATAAGTTGATGCTTTTTAAGATCAAGCCAGCTACATGGCAATTGACCGTATAACCAATCAACAAAGGGGAATAATGGTCAAGTTTATTACATTATTCCAGAAGCTTGACATTTCCCCTGGCTAGACTTGACCATATATTCTCCTCTATACCAGAGGCCTTTGCTATGAACAATACTTTGAACTACACTAGCAAGACAGATGCTAGACAATACATAGCGGAAATTTCTGAAGAAGAGCGCAATGTGTTCTACAGCCTTCCTCTCAAGGCCAGACGAGCGTCAATCTGAGGACTTCAAGATGGGGACTCAGAATCAGCGTTCACAGGGTTAGAAGACCCTTCCCCGTCAGGGACACAAGAAGGCGGCCAACAGTCAGAGGGGACTGCTGCGTCTTCCTCTGGAAAGCGTCCTATTGAGGAACCCGCCAAAGAGCAGTTGCCTAAGCAGGCTACTCGGGTCTCCAGCCGGGCAACTGAGGGGCAAGAGTTGGATGCAAGTCCAGCCAGGGATCAGTATGACATCTTTGGGGGAACACAACAATATGTGTTTAACCAGTTCTGTCTGGGGGAGGAAGGCTTCTCTATCAGAGAGCTATTCTAGGGGGAGGATATCATTCCTCTATTCCTTTTTGTGGTGACCCAGAAGCGGCCCAGATTAGACTTGAAGAAGAGAATCACAAATACTGCTGGTGGGTTCTACGCCGTAGACGACTTGTCCTCTCAGCAAGATCTCTTGCAGGAGTTGACGGGCCTTTTAGCGGACCCAGCGGTTGTCCGTGCGGTAGATATGCCAATCTTGGGGTTTATCCTTGACTTTGGTCTTGACGTCCTTAAAAGTTGGATTCTCCCTTTGGATCCATTCCCTGAGGTATATGGTTCTTTGGGGGTTGAAAACTCTTATGCGCGGGATAGCCGCATTTTTGGGCTACCAGGAGGGCCAGGGAGGCTCTTCATTGTGGCAACAAGAAGACGGCGCTGCACAGAATGGCCTTGTATGGGGATCTACTCTTGACTCTGGACTTATGTTTGCCTATGGGGACCTTTGACAATATGGCAGCCCACTGGGAAAAATACTGTAACAAGATAGATGGTATTCAAGCTCCTTTGCCGTGTATCTACCGGTATATTTCTGACTTCATGCTTGATTGCATGGTCCTTTTGTGTTGCTTCCCTTTGGATGCCAGGCTTTGGCAGCTGGATGCTCAACAAGTCTCCATTCCTATTCCGCTAGTGCAATACTCGCAGCAGCTGCTTGCAATGCGCAGAGTGTGGTTGCAGGTGGCTACCACCTTCTTTGTAAGAGGGTGTTCTTTTCCTTTTGTTCCTATCTGGAGCGTGACCCGCTTGGGAAGACAGCACAAGGCTTCCCAGCCCAATGCTAAGGTAGTTGAGTGTACCGCCCCATTGACTCAGGAGTCTGATGAGGGCCAGGATGAGGAAGATGAAGATGAAGAGGACTCAGAATACCAAGAAGGCGACCCTTAGCTTCTTTTTAATAAACACCTTTTTTCTATACTTATTTTTAGTCATTGTATAAAATTTATAAGGTTTAATTGCTGCCAATAGTAGGCATAGTAAAAAATGGTTTAAGGAATCTGGCATGTACTCAATTTATGAGTCGTCCATCTGCCAGATTCTTAATGGTGTATGCGTCCTGTGAGGTTTTTTCTATAACCTCGAAGGGACCCTTCCATAAGCTATCCAACTTATGGGATTGACCCACGACCTTGTCGTGGTAGGAAACATGGCTTCCTACTTTGAATTCCATCAAAGGACGGCGCTTTGCATTATCGGCTATCTGGCCCTTTGTTCTGGATAGGGAGGTTTCTGAGAAAGCTTCAGCTTGAAGCTTGATCAGCGTCTCGGCTAACTGAGTTAGGTACTGCTGATAAGTCATATCTTCAGGATTACCCATGGCAGAGTACAGGATTGGCAGAATGGCAGGGTGGCGTCCATATACTAGTTGGAAGGGCAAAAACCTAGTGGTGCTGTGGATGGAGATGTTGTAGGCAAAGACCACAGCAGGCAGGAACAGGTACCATTCTGAGGTATGGGTATCTGCTAATTTCCTCAGGATGGAGACTAATGTTCCATTCACTCTCTCCACCATACCATTTGGCTCAGGATGGTATGGAGTGGAGAGGACTCCCCTCACTCCCATGAGCTCGTTCAGTTTGGGAATGACATTGGCGGTGAAATTGGTGCTGTTGTCCGTGAGAATGAATTGAGGACATCCATGTTGATGGATGATACTCTCTAAGATGAAAGTGGCGGTCAACTCAGTGCTTACTTGCTGTAGCGGTTTGGCTTTGGCCCATTTGGTCAAGTGGTCAATGGCCACTATGATGTATTGGAGGCGTCCTACGCACATTGGGAGTGGTCCTACGGCATCTATGCTTACAGTGTGCCAAGCAAATTTTGGTTCCACTTTCTTGTACTGATGGCAGCTCACAAATGGCTTCTTTTTCTGACATTCAGAGCAGCAGGAGAGGGTCTCTTTGACGTCAAACAGGAGGGACTCCCAATAGTAGTGGAGCTGTAGCTGAGCGACTGTTTTCCTGAATCCCCCATGGCCTACCGCCTTGTGGGCGGCGAGTATGATTTCAGGCCTATCTGACAGACGAGGGAATAAGTACTTTTTACCTTCATGATATTTGTAGAGTTTATTGTTCTCTACCCGACAGTCTTTTCTAAGCTCCCTTAGAATGGCCTGGACTTCTTCCAACTCATCTTTGAAGGTGGCCTTCACCATCTTATCATACATGTTGTCCGCTTGAGAGGATACCAGTGCCACAGTAGGTAGGCGAGACAGGCAGTTGGCATTTTGGTGGCTGGCTCCAGGGCGGTGGACTATCTTGTAGTCAAAGGCCTGGAGTTTCAGCGCCCATCTGGCAAGGCAACCTTTGGGCTCTCTGAGATTCTGGAGCCAACTGAGGCTAGCATGGTTGGTTACCACAGTAAAATGTACACCATGCAGGTATACCCTAAACTGCTTATAGGCGTATATCACAGTGAGACATTCTCTTTTGGTGACGGTGTAGTTTTGCTCATGGACATTAAGAGACCTGCTGGCGTAGGACACAGGATGCTTGGCTCCTTGGTTGTTGTGTTGGGATAACACTGCACCCAGTGCTGATAATGATGCGTTGGTGTGGACAATGAAGGGTTTGTTGAAGTCCGGATACATCAGGACAGGGCTTGACAAAAGACTGGTTCTAAGAGAATCAAATGCAGTCTGACACGCTGCTGTCCATTTGAAGGTAGCCCCGTTTTTGAGAAGGTTGAACAGTGGTTTGCCAGTTTGAGAGAAGTTGGGAATAAATTGTTGGTAGTAGCCCACCATCCCTAGAAAGACCTGTATATTGTGTTTGCTTTCTGGTCACTTCATATCTGTGATGGCCTCAACCTTAGCAGGTTGAGGGCAAAGTACCGTTGTATCTACAACAAAGCCAAGGTATTCAAGTTGGTCTTTAAAGAATTGGCATTTTCAAGGCTTTATCTTCAGATTGGCGTCAGCCAGCCTTTTGAATACGGCCTCTAGATGATCCAAATGTTCATTGAACGTCCTGGAAAATATGTTAATATCATCCAAATATACCAGAACACAGGACAACTTAAGGTCCCTAAGAATTGAATCCATAGTTTGTTGGAAGGTGGCGGGGGCGTTACACAGTCCCTGGGGCATGCGGGTTGGCTGGAATAACCCTTGAGAGGTTATTATTGCGCACTTCTCCTTTTCTTAAGGTGGTAACTCAATTTGCCAATATCCAGAAATTAGATCCATGGCGGAGAAGTACTTGGCTCCGCCTAACTGGTCTAGGGCGTCATCAATCCTGTGGGAGCGGGTACAAATCCTTCTTTGTTATCAAGTTGAGCCGGCGGTAGTCAATCACAACCCTGTTGCTTTCATCCTTTTCCTTGACTATAAGCATAGGAGAAGCCCAAGGGCTCTTGGATGGTACAAGCATGCCCCTATCTAAAAGCTCCTTGATCTCCTTGCTCACTACCTCCTTGCTGGCTTTGGACCTTCTGATGGGCTGTAGGCAAATGGGCTTCTGATTGCCAGTGTCGATGTGATGGGTGACATCTGTAGTGCATCCTAGATCAAAATCATCTTCTGTAAAAATGCAGCAATATTTTTTGAAAAGCTTGCTGGCCTTTTTGCGTTCTTCCTCTTGCAAGGAGGATAGGTCAGCCAAGGGAGTTGTTGCATAGGCGGAGGCTTTGACCTGGTCTGGGAGCCCCATGTTGGAGAAGTTGCCGATGCAATGGAATTCATCTAATTTAACTACTGGGAGGAGGTGTACAAAGGCAATTGCTTGGTGTTTCTTGATCTTCAGGTCAAATTCCTGTAAGTTAGCCAAAAGAACATGAATTTCCTATTGTTCTGGAATGATGATTCCAGGGGCGACACATAATTTGAAGTGAGAGCGGCTCCAAGGCTGATGGATCTCCCTGTAGAGCCCTTCAGGTATGTCTAGGGTTAACCCAGAGTTGATGAGCATCTGGGTGCCGCTCCTTAGCGTGAAGGTTGACCTTGACTGTAGTGGAATGCCTTTGTGTTCCTTTATTTGCTTAGGCAGCCACTTGCCCTTTTCCCTTTGATATGGTATGGTACCACTACCACTCTGTCCTTTTATGCCAGGTGGATACTCTTGGTTTCTTTTGGGGGCATCTTCTCCTTAGAGTAGTATAGTGGGATTGTCTGACTGAGAAGCGTCAAGGTGTCTACTTCCATGTCTATTTTAATGCTGTATTTGCAAAGAAATGCCGTCCCAATCAGTATATCATAATTCTGACTGGGCAAGACCACAGCAGGCAAAGAAACCACTATCAACCCAAATCTCATTGGCAGTGAACTGTATGCCCCAACCGATGTAGTGGTATGGATGCCTGCAGTACCATAGACCTTGGAGTGGGCCACGTCTGGAGCCAGACCCAGTCTTTTCACCAGGCAGGTGGAGACTATATTGATGGGGGCCCCACTATCTATAATGGCCTGTACTTTTACCTTGTTTACGGAAATATCAGCATAAGTACATTTGGTATAAGATTTGGATTGGAGGTTTAATAAGTGGATACCCAGTGGTCCTGGGGTATCAAAATACTGGCGGAGGCTCTGGCCAATCTCAGGGAAGTTGGCTTTGATGGTCTCTAGTGGCATAGAGAATTGCACACCTTTCAGTGGCGGCAGGTTGCTGGACACGTTTGGGTTAGAACCAGTACATACCTCCTGAACTTGAGCGGCGTAGGGCTTGAAGACAGTCGCTATTGCGTTGGTGTTGATTTTCCTGGGGCAGCCTCTCCCTCAGGTGGGGATTGCATACAGGTTGTCCGCTACTAGTTTATGAATAGAGTCCTCCTCAAAGTCCTTTTCCGGTAGGAAGAGATCAGGGAGGGGCTGGTCAATGGCTGTGGGGGTGTCCGTGGGCTTTGCCAGGATGGATGTAGATTTTTTGTTGGCAGGCATAGAGACCAAAGGGCTAACCTCTTGTTGCTGGCTGGCTGTTCCTCAATTGGGATCTTTTGGAATAGGGAGGGGATTGGCGGGACCAGTATATTCTGTTACTGGCCTGCCTTCCCTTTTCCCTGTTTGCTAGGTTTGGCTACTGTGACCACGTTGACAGAGGCAGGACTAGGCTTTCCTCCTTAACGGTACGCTGCAAAGTGACCTCGCTTTCCACACTTATTGCAGTTGCCTGAATTGCAATAGGATTTATTCTCTCCTTTGGGCTTATCTGAGTCAGGTGTGGAATTGGTCAGCTTGGGGGTTTGGGAGCGTTCCTTAAAGTTATTAAAACTTTTACCTGTCCGACCCTTGTTAGGTGCATCAAACTGTGACCCAAGTCTGCTAAGATAACTAGTGATTCTCTGAGTGTCATTTGACTGGTCAAGGACCAGGAACATCACGTTGGCAAGCTCATAATAGGGTTGCAAGGCTCTTCTCATAGTGATGCGGAAATCCAAGTCAGAAAGTACTCTGGCTCCAAGGAGGATCTGAGCCTCGTGATAAAAGCAGTTGGCAAAGTTGGAAACAGTCTCGTATTTCTTAAAGGGAATATTGCTGAACTCCGCCTTCCTGGCCTGGAGTTTTGTCTTGCTGCCAAACTCGGCAATGATTGCCTGCTTGGCGTCTGCGTACATCCACTCTTCTTGTGGTAGGCAAGGCATGATAACATCTATGCTGGCGGGGTCCAGGGAATTGATGAGGGTAGTGGCCTTCATGTGATCCAATGACCCTCTCATAGACATCTCAAAAAGCTGTACAAATTTTCTAATATTTCCATTGCAATCAAATTTGGATAAGTTCAATGGCTTGAACTTGTGGTTGGGTACCAGAGTCTCCTCTATTGGGGTTACCACTGGTCTTCTAGTGGGAATGGAAGGAAGTCTGGTGGAAGTCATGGGCGTGAAGGGGGGCAGTGCTGCTACACCCATAGGCACATTGTGTGTATACTGAGAGCCATTGCTTTCCCAATCAGATCCCAATTTGTGGAAATAGTCAGGAGAGGAAGTCTTCTGCCATTCTGAGGAGGACGCAGGAAGGGGGGACAGAGCTTGTCCAGAGCTGCTACTGCCTGCTCCACAAGCTTGTGTCTCAAGTTTGCTCAGTCTTGTAGCAAATTTGAGATCCATCTCCTTTCTGGCTGATTGTTCTTGTACCAGTTGTTCCAGAAGGTTGCTGTGATTTTCCTCCAGCAGGAGAACTGTGGGAGTAAGTGTATCCTGGCGTTGCTTGTCCTTCATGCGTCCTTCCTCCAGGTGAGCAATACATTCACATGCGGACTCAAGATCCTCATAGAGCAAGCTGGCCAGTTCCCGTACACTTTTGATGGTCTCCCAAAGATTGTTCTTGTTGTCCACGTAGGCGTTGTGGTACAGGCAACAGTCATGAGGTTCCGAGGCAATCTCCTGGGAAGAATTGCCCAACTGGGGAGGGAACTTACCGTTTCTTAGACTGTCTAGTCTGCTTGCCAGCTTGTTGACGTACACCACCAACTCATTATACCGGTTGGTATTTCTCTCATCAGCGGTGTCCATTATGAAACAGATGGAATTTGCATCTGGAGTCTCTCCACTTAGTGTCGCATGTTTGGCCAATTCATTGACCTTCCAAGTTAGGCTAATACAGTGATTGGTTACGTCGGTGATCCACTGTGGCATGATGCCAGTGCTTTCAAAGCAGTTGGCAACAACTTGCCTGACTTGAGAGTTGAATTGCTGTACTATCTCATCCACTCTGAAGTGGGCATGGTTGGTGGTTTTGAACAGGTTCCTAAGAATACCCTGTAATGAGTCAAAGCTGGTATTTAACTTATTGATGGTGGCTATGTGGGCTTCCTGCAATTCATTGCGGCTGGCTCCTAGCTCTGTGAGCTCCAAGCTTTGCCTTGCAACAAGTCGTTGCAAGTGTTTAATGCTTGGGCGAACAAAGTAAGAGAGGAAGTCTTTGACTTGTCCCTTCTCCTTGTTCAGTAACTGGCTGATCTGCATACTGTTAGCCTCCTGGTACTGCCAATAAGCAGTCCAGAGGTTGGCAGCATTCAGATTATAACTAAACAGAGTGAACTCTGCTTCCTGTTGATCCCCTTTATGTTGTTGACCGTGCAGGAGTGCGCCTAGCATAGCGCGAACCTCTTCTAAAGAGTACTGGAGAGGTTGATGCGGTCCAGGTGCGTAGGCAGGGTCCAGGTGAAGGCAGTCATCCTGGAGCTCAACAGCTCTATGTGGCGTGATTTCCAAGCGGAGACTAGTGTCTCTTTTGGTGTCACTAGTATCCATACAACCCCCCATACTTATCAACAAAGCTGGGGTGGGAAAGAGGCAAGGCAGCGCCTTGACTTGACTCTGATGGCAGCTCGAGTTTGTAGTGAGCACCACTGTCAAGATTTTGGGTTCTTGAGGTATTGTTTTTATTAGAGAACATTGGTAATATATGTTGATAGGGGACTGTATGGTGACATTCTGTAGCTATCGATTGGGTCTTGGGATAATGCTACGGCTTGGCAGAGTCCTAAGGCCGTAGGAGAAGGAAAACGGTTCTTCAGATAGACAGCAGCACGCTCTATCTGGATACAACTGACTACTAGGCGTCAGCTAGTAGTGATACAATGATTAGAGATCCTTAATCTCTAATCCTAAGGGTGATTATTTCTTTCTGCTCAATCTCTAATCAGGAGAGCTCCTTATATAGGGTGGATAAGCCCTCTTGCCAGATAGATATCTGACACATCTAACTCTTGCTAGCCAGTCTACCTGTTCCCCAGACTGCTAGCTTCAGCCCCCAGAGCTAGGCAGCCATGCCGGTTGGCATGAGACTACAATTGATTACCGGACCTCAGCTTACTTCACCAGTGTGTTGGCGGCATCTTGTTTCCAGTTTATGCATGTGCAAGTTTAGTTCCCCGTCTTAGGGTTTTTGCATCATGCATTATTCACTTTAACGACCTTCTATATTAGTCATAGGCTTCAAAGCATCTGTAGGTGCAAATGTTTAGGCATATCCTCTTCCAGTAGGCTCCTGAATACTTCATCTTATTGGCTGCTAGACGCTTTCGTGATTGTGGACCTGGCCTAATCCAATATGTGGCCTAGTCTTGGATCAGGATCAATCTTAGGAGTAATGATCAGTCCATCAATTGGCCGAATACTAAAGGTCAGATAAGTTGATGCTTTTTACAATCAAGCCAGCTACATGGCAATTGACAGTATAACCAATCAACAAAGGGGAATAATGGTCAAGTTTATTACATTATTCCGGGAGCTTGACATTGAGTATATACTTCTTAAAAGTATAATAAACACAATAAAGGGGAAAAATAAGAAGAGGATGATAATTTATTGAATATGGATTTAGGATAATATATAGTATCATAGAAAGCCACATACTGTTCATGCACGTCATGAGAGTCATGAGGCTTATCCAAGTAATGTTCCTCTTAAGTCATGTGGCTTATTCAAGTTGTGTTCTGCTTAGGATTTAGAATGTTTGATTCCTGTGATAGATGGCTAAATGATAGTAGTGCCACCAACTTAATGATTAGTTGGGAAAGCATTCAGCAAGTCACTTGGAGAATTAATTTCCTGAGAGGGAGTAATCAAAGATGTTACAACATCTCCCCCTGGGGTGCTAGGAGGTGGAACCTTGGGAATTTTCTTGAGAGTGTTGGGGATTTGGGCTTGGTATTGATCCAATTTTGCGGTGGGTACCAGAAGTTGGGAATTAATTTGTGCTGTTCTTGCTTTACACTGGCAGAGGTGGTCATGGTGCATGAGTTTGAGCTATGCTTGAGCACCAATGCCTTTGATGGGGTAGGTGCTGTTTAACTTGAATTCCATGACAATGCCTGGTCCTCATAATCCTGGATCCAACTTGTGCATGTTGTGGTTGACAACTTAGATCTTGTCTCCAACTTTGTCAGGGATCCAGTCTCGGACAGCTGGCCCACTGTTTTTGGGGGTAACTTGGGCCCAGGTTTTTGCGGGCAGGTCCCACCACAAGAGAGGAGCTAACTTTAGAAGGTAGGAAGCAGACTTCTCCACCCAAGACCATGGGCCGGCAGCTGGAATGATGGTGTTCACCACCCCCGTGAGGGTGATGTACACTATTCCAAAAAGCTTTCTGGTATGGTTGGTTGGGAGGTCAGGGGAGGAGGCTGGCATTGGTTTGGGTGTTATAGGCGGTTTCATATAGATGTTGTAGGCTGGGAGATGATTGAATTTTCCTCTAAATAGTTTGGGGGTAGAGAATATTCACAGGCCTTGGCAGTTGTATCTGATAGCGGATTAGATGCGGGCTAATGGATCAAGTTTGAGGATTTTCTCTGATGTATAATCTTTATATTCGAGCTTCAATAGATAATTGGTGAAGTGAACGGGCCCAAAGGGAGCACCAGGTGGACAGAAAACTGCAGGCAGAGGAGCAGAAGGGCCGGGAGATCTTGAACTGAACTGATAGACAACAAATACAAAATATGGCAGTAGCTGTATAAGCCAAAGTAACATAATCTTTATTCAAAAATGGCAATAAGTTTGGAGCGCGAGGTCCTTTGGTCTATATAGCACCCCACCTTCAAACTTAACATTTCCCATGAGAGTTCATCAGGGCATTGGGAAAAGCAGGGCCGGGGGAATTGGATACTCAGGTCTAAAGCAAGCAAAATGGCACTTGGCCCAGGAGTTCTTTCATTGGTCAAGGATCTCAATTTGGCTACCTGATTATCTGGTTCTAGCGTCGTGGTCATGGGGCCAGGTTGCAGGCCTGTGCCTCTTTCCTGGGTTGACTCCTGATTGGTTACTTGAGAGGACTTCAAACTCATGAAATTCACATAGGCGCCATCTCTGCCTTCATTAGGCAATTCAAGAGGCTTCTCCTTGGGCGCCACCATGGTTGAGCTGGTGCTGGTATTCTGGCTTTGAGACTTAGCGGGAGCCTCAGCTTGCAGGGGCTCAATCCCAAAAAAACACGGGCGGGCGGCCTGCGGTCCATGGGCCCATCGGCCCGGGGGAATTCAGGGTCAGGGTTCAAATCCCGCTCCTGGGCCTGGGTTTCCAGAGGGGCAGAATTGTTAATCCTGAAGAACTTGAAAGCATTCTTGTTGCAGTGAGATTGCTTTTCTCTCAAATTTTTTCCTTGTTCTCTTAGTTCTTCCTGGCGTGCTGCATGTCAGGATCACTATTATCTGGTACTTTCTTAGGAAGAGGTAATTGTGGTCCTGTGGTTGTACTAACAAGGGTGGGCTTTTTCTCATAGACAAGTTCATATGGGCTTTTGCCTGGGTTACAGTTGACTTGTGTTCTGCATACCATGAGTGCTATCAATAACATGTCAACTCAGGCTTTTGGATTGTTAGCAGATATAGTAGTTTTTAAGCTATGACGGCAACCAAAAATACTTCAGATTTAAACAAAATAATTTCAAATTTGAACAAAATCCAAGCCGCATGAGATTCAGGATTCAATCAATTTAAAAAATTTCAGTTAATAAATGAACTGTCAAACAAAAAACAAAATTTTACTAGCCTATTATACAAAATTATATTAAACATCAAGCGGTGTAGTTCAAACCACAAACAAAATGAACTGACACAATAAGTGAAATGGATGGATGCTGTTCCGGAGTATATTATAATCTAATCAGGATTAATATGAGGCACCAACAGAAGGACTAAAATGAAACAAAATTTGAGCAATCTAGAAGCAAGATTACACAAGCAATAAACAAAATGGAGTCACACAAGATGTGTAGTATGAGAAGCCTAAAATAGAAAAGTAACAGTTTACCAGCCAATCAACAGCTATCCAATTTAGTAACAGAGTCATTTTATTTATTTTCATGGCTCCTGATTTTTATGAAATGGTTTTAGAACCTTTCAAATGTGGACTCAAGATTACAATAAAATAAACCATTAAATTTTAAAATTTCTAATTTTAGTGATTTTATCCTAGGTTTTTTACAATGGTTTTTACTAGCAACATCTTCAATGGCGCCAGCAGCCAAGCCAGCTTCAATAAAGGCAAGGCTCAGGGCGTGAAGGCACCCATTTATACCCAAGCCTTTGAGGCAAGTAACAAGGAAACTGACTTGTACCTGACCACTGACCCCTATGTCTTTGACTTGTTTGAGAGTCACTTAGTGTCTAGCTCTGCCCCTGCTCCCATACCCACTCTCACACAAGCTGCCTGTCAACCAACCAATCAGGATGACAACCTTGATTTGGAAAAACTTCCTGCTGCTAGCCAACCTGCCCTCCTTACAGCCAATCAGGCTTCAGCTCCTGTGGCCCAGCACCCTAAACAACAAATCATCACCATCAAAATTTTTCAGGAAATTGTGGCACTCAACCTACAGGGTCTGTCATGGGACCAGATTGCCACCCAGTTGCAATTTGCCTGAGCCACAATAATGCGGGAATTCAATAGCTTAATTAATAAGAGAAATCTGATTGGGACAGCCAAGAAGCCAAAGAAGGCCCCCAAGTCCAAATCAATGAGGCATACCCAATAATGCTTGACCTCCTCCAGCGGGACCCCAAGCTTTCCCTAACCCAGGTCCGCAAACAGCTCACGCACCATAACATATGGGTCTGCAAGCGCATGGTGCAGCTCTGGATGCACAGAAAGGTGGCTTTTATACGGGTTCTTATCAATTTTGCCGGCGACCAATAGGATGGCACTGAGGATTCCCCGTATGATATTGACATCAAGGCAACCCTGGTCTGATGCCTGACAAGTTTGTCAGATGACATCATTTTCATCTCTTACTATAAGCTATTCATAGCTTTTGACAATTTTGGCGCGCAAGGAAGAGCCACCACCCAAAAAGGAAGGAAGACGGTCAAGAAGAGGACATTTATTAGTGCATTCCTGGCTGTTTCAACCAAGGGTTTTTTCTACTATTAGACAAACCCTGATTTCATCAATGGCTACAAGTACAGCCACATCCTTGATGGATTACTCAACTCCTAGGATGGCTCAAATTCAAAGCATTGGGTTTTCTTGAGCCACCAGATGGAGGGTAGCTCCACCGCCCTTGAGGTCATCAAGCAACACGGGCACCAGGCCTCTGTGTACCCAGCTGGCCACGCAGACATCCATCTGGCTGATGTTGTCTTCTTTAACATTGGATCCACACTACAGGAGCACTGTTCTCAGACTTTCAACAACCTCTATATTGGGGCCCTTGATCACAATTCTCTCTTTGGCCACCAAATGGTGGCGGACTTGTTTGCCCAAATTGTCTTCCACGTGAACATGAGCAAACAATCACCCAAAGATAAGCGCCTCCCACCTTGTGCCACTGCCACCTATCAGCCCATCCAGCCACTGCGGACAAGGAATATGACGAGCATTATATGGCAGCCATAACGTGCAATTCTCCTACCCCTACCCCCTCCACAACCACCCCCACCTTCCAGCCCCACCCACCCAATCCCAGACCCCCCAGGCCAGCACTTCCTTTACGTCTTCCTTTCTGCGCTATTCTGCCTACTAGGCATCACTCTTTCCCACCCCAATAAACCCCCTGTTGCCAAACATTTTCTATTTATATTATCTTTATTTTGAATTTCAATTGTTCATGTCCTCTTTGTTTATAGTTGGTTTTATTCTTTATGTTCAGCTTATTTCTATAAAATCATATATTTACTATGTCGTGCATCTAGATCCAGAACACAGTTATTTTTAGTACCCAAACACAGCCCCATTTGAAAATATTAACAACAATTTGATGATCAGCTAAATTTGAATTAGAAAATTATAGGTTAACTGTTTTTAGATAAAGTTGTTGCTGATCCAAATTCAAAACCTTGATGATAAACTTTAAGCCAATTAGGAGCTGAGTGAAAAAGTGATTGCTGTGACATAAAGGGGCATTCAATAATTCTTTGATGCATGTGCGCTAATTAATATGATTGGCTGGATCTTTTGCTACTGTGAGTCATTGTCGCTGTGGCAAGTTGTTGATGGACTAGTGCCCAATCAGCTGCTGGGTTGGCACTAGTCCACCAACAACTTGCCTAAGCAGCAATGGCACACAATGGCAAAAGATCCAGCCAATCATAATAATTAGCGCACAGGCATAAAAGAATAGTGAATGACCCTTTATGTCACAACAATCACTTTATCACTCAGCTCCTGATTGGCTTAAAGTTTATCATTAAGGTTTTGAATTCAGATCAGTAACAACTTTATCTAAAAACAGTTAACCTATAATTTTCTAATTCAAATTTAGCTGATCACCAAATCATTGTTAATATTTTCAAAAGGGGCTGTGCAAATGCCAAAAATACTATGGCAATTATGGAAGCAATGCCAACACAAAGCAAACAACACATATTAAGATGAGCGTAAAACATGTACACAATGGGTAAAAAGATAGAATGATGTAGTAGATGGGAAAACAAACAGGAATAAACAAAGAGGCAACAGTATCAGAATAATACAGATTTTATTGGGGTTAAAGCTATAAAAACACATGAAAAGGTTAGTAAAAAATCAATGAGAGAATTAGAGAAGCTGCTTAAAGACCTTGACTCTGCAGTTGCAGAGATCAAAGAAATTGACTGCAAGGTCAAAGCCAGAGTGATTTCTGCCATCCTTCAAGGGGACAAAATAGACAAGATATCTGCAAAGGCCCTTATGACTAAAATACCAGACACCCCTGAGAAGACAATCAAGTGCCTACTCAACATTCAGAAGACGGTGGTTGAGGGCTTGCAATTCAAGTCCTTTGCCCTCTCTGTGCCGTCTGTCTGGACAGACAACCCTGAGATGTATGCACATCTCAAGCCAGCAAAGCGCGCCAGGAAAGATGACACTGAATTGCCAGCACAATTACTTGTGCCAATAATGGCAAAGCCTGCTGAAGCCGCCGGCAAGGAGGAAACCCGCAAAGGTACATAAAAAATTATAATTAATAAAAATTCCAAAATAATTACCTTTTTTAGAAAACATTGACGGTGAACTCTGCCAGGTCCTGGTTCCTTTTGTCCCGCCCACCTTCTATTTGAATTTTGCCACTCACATGGCCAAACAGCTCTATCTGTCCCCCTGTCTTGCAGGAGCTCAAAGACAGGGTTTGCGGGTCCTTTCTGATGTTGCGGGAGGCATTGGCTGAACTTACACATGCCAAGGGGGCATCTGAGTGGGCAGTTACTGCCTACAAGGATGCCTAATTGGTCCGCCTGGACCGGGTTAATCTCAGTGGAGTTTACTGTGTAAACTACATTGATCTTGTTTGGGACATCCTGGCAACGCTCCCATTCAAGAATGTACCAGAGATGGGCCGGGCTCATGCGGCTGCTTGCTTCTGCTACCCCTTAGAGCACACACTCTCTTACCTGCTGGACAACTTTGGGCGCGCAGTGGCAAAACTGGCTGTTGCAGATGCAACAGCCATAAAGAAGACAAAAATCCTCCTGGCAGACTTTGGGCTGGCCTGGAGTGCCAACAAGACGGGGGTGCCACAAGCAATGGAGCTAACTTTTGCAAAGACAAAACACGAGAAGAAGATCAGTGCAGTTTTTAATAAATTGTACAAGTTTACTGAAGCCTTTGCTGGGCAAAGGCTTCATCTGGTGGTTTACCTGGGGTATCTCTTCTACTTTGGAATGGGCACCAGCATTGAGGATCTTGACAGGGTCCTTCTAGGGATTGACAAGGCCAGGCTCTCCCTGCGCAGAAAGAAGGTCCCTCCGGGTTATGACTTGGCCAACCACATTATCCAGGACGCCCTGGTCCTGGCTGGGATATACAGGTTTGCGGCCCTGCCTGAGAAGCTGCTCCTGAACTCCCACCTGACCCTACTCCCTTTTACCAGCCACCGTGAATATTTTAATAAGGGAATATTCACTGTCCACGGTGTGGCAGTGGAGGCTATGTGCCACCTCCATTCCAGGGTGGGTACATATAGAAGAACCCATTATAGACACTCTTAAATTTTTCTATATATCAATAAACATCTTATATACTCTAGTATATTTTTATTATTATAATTTTTTTAAAGTCTTATTTTAGCAAACAAGATTTGCAAAATATATCCCAGTGAAGGACTTAATAAAAGCATAATAATATATGTCAATAAAACCTACTTCTAATTTTTACACTTTACATATAACTTTTTTAATTTAATTTTATATTTATTTGCCAAAAGAGATATTAATGTGTTCATGTAATCCAGTATCAAGCGTTTGGGATACCCTTAGATGCCACAATAAAAAATGATTATAAATAAATTACTAACCTTCATTGATGGTCCTGCTTAATGTGATTGCGGGATTGGAAACATCTAAATATAAAATGATAATTAATAAATCTTGAATAGTAAATTAGAGAATATAAAAAGTCAGACAAGCTAAGCCTTTAATTGATTGGCTGTTTGGCAAGGCACGCGGGGATGAACAAATCAGCGTGGCCATAGAATTTAGCCACAGTCTCAGCTGGGAGGGTATGGATCCTGGCCTGCAGCAAATCAAAGAGGCCCTTGGTCCCAGTTGAGGTCCATTGCTTGACAACTTGCTTGAGCCACCCAAAAAACTTCCTCAATGGGATTTAGGAAGGGTGGATAGGCAGGGAGGAAGAGAAGGCGCAAATTTGCTGTGGCCAATTGCTGGGGGCCCATTGCAATACTAGTGTCAATTATTGGGAATTACTCAAGAATATCTGCCACCTTATGGAGACCAACATTGTCCAACACAATGACATTGATGAAGCCCGGGCTCATACGTCTCTGGTGCTCCATGACCAATCAGAGGAATGATAGAAAGGTACAGCTGTTGTGAGAACCCAGTATCCTTAGATACAGCTCAATCCCCTTTGGACTGAGGAGTGCCACCATTGAATAGGCTGTGGCGCGGACTGCAGCACGCCAAGCTATCCTGTCATTAGAGCCTTTTGGGACATACCCATATGCATTGCGCATAGACAAGGTGAATGCTGATTCACCTATATAGTAGAATTTCTCTGTCCCTTTGTTTTTGAGTGCAGTGTAGGCCTCATCATAGTTTTTCCAGGTCTCAACATTGGTTGGGCCATTCCAAATGTACGGAGATACCCCAAGTTTTTCCAGGAAAAGCACATTCCCTTCACTAGATGGTAGTAAAAGGAAATTGAGGCCTCAACCCCAAAAGTAGATTTAACCATGGCCTGTATACTTGCCAGTTCAAGATGGCAGTCCCGGGTTATCCACTGGCAGATTGCCCATTTGTGCTCCTTTGTGAGCATGGTAGAAACACGCATGGATTTCTCCGCGGCAAGGACTCAACCTGTGTTAATGAACTTGTTGAAGGTCTTGCTGGTGTACTTGGGATCCACCCCAACAAGGGCCGCAGCTGCCTTGTAATTGCCCAATTCACGCATTAGCTTAAGCAGGATGATGTGTTTGATGTTGGGGATGCGCTTCTGGGCGGGCTTTTTAGAGGTGGGGATTGACTCATTGGCATTGGGCACAACACAGGGCATGGGTACCTTGTTGTAGAAGGCTGCAACCTTCTTGAGCACCAACTGTCCCTCATCAGTTCAGTAGAACTCAGGCTCCTTGTCCTCTTCCTGATTGCCATCACTGATGTAGGGCTTGTAGCTAGTATCAAGTACAGGCTTCACCTTCTCCAGCATGGCTGACAGGACCAACTCTTGCCGGTACACAATGGTAAACACATACAAAGTAAGTTCTACCTCCTTGTTTCTACCTTTCTTTGTAGTGGTGACTTTGGTGGGCTTCTGGGCCAGCTTGGGGACCCAAGGGTTGACGCTCTGCACCCTAGCAGCTTGTGCTCCTTGAACTGGCTGTGTCAGTGCAGCATGACTATGGAACTCTTCTCTCCCGTCTCCTCCTTGAGTAGGCACTTGGGTTGCACTGACTTGCTTTTTTTACCTGTGGGGGCAACCACAACTGCGGCGCACAACAGGTGCATTGTTACTCAGTTGTTGTGTTCCTTCCATTTTAAATTTAATAAAATACTGAATAAAATGTAATTAAGGTATACCCTGGTTTTGATTTTTGCTTTTTATCTGAATATGGTTATTTAATTAGAATACAGACTACCTAACTACCTGTTTATACATTTTTCATCTCTCAATTAGTAGTTTTTGGTTTTACACCACCCATTTTAGAATCACTAAATTAATTTCCACCTATTTTCCTAGATTTCATGCCATTTTTAAGCACTCAGAACAATGCTTTTATAATTTATATTTATGATCCTGTGCCTTGTTTTAGATAGCTAGGTATTATTATTGTTTACAAGTCATTCTACACAAAAGCTGGGTATTTTTGCTTGCTGGTTGGGTTACCTTTGTGTTTTGTTTTTGGATTGAGTTTTGACTCACTGCGCCTGGATGCAGTTTGTCCCCAATCCACGTAGTAAACATACATACATCAAAGGTTGACTGAACCCATTTTTTTCGTGAATCCATGTATTTTGTACTTTATTTTGGATATATTTGCTTGGTGTTTGATTTGTTTGTTGTTGTGTTGAGCCATTTTGTCTATTAGCGCCCCAGATCCCTGTTAACAGAGTGTATGGTTTACGCTGATCTTTGGAGCTTGCTTAAATCTGGGTCCATTTTGTTTAAATCCGAGTTATTTTTTGCTTAGCGCCATAGCGTTGAAAGCTACTGTATTGACTAAAATAAAGTGCTGCTGTTTTGATACGATCTTCAATAAAAGTTTCCGTATAGGCTTTAAACACCAATCGTGGTGGCTGGAAGAGCTTTTGGAGCAGATAAGTATAAGCTATATAGTTCAGTGGTAACAAAACTATTCTTGCTGGGTATTATCCATTAATCAAATAATAGCTCAACTTTATTCTGGATTATTCTTCCTGAAAGCAGCAATTATACTGTTCAACATTTATTTCTTGATGTATAGAGGTTTTATTGCATGTTACATTACTGGTAGGTGTTTTATTGAATATTTATTGGAGAGTTGGTTTAAAAATTGTATAGTGTATAGCTATAAAAATATCTACCTATCCTGGATAAGGTTCTAAATTGTCATTGAGGCCATTATTTAATCGATCAGAAAGCTGTGGCTTGGTTATAGTGCTGTTGCTATGAATTTACTCTAATATTTTTATAGTTTAAAATTAGGTTTAATAAGGCTTTAAATCATACTTAATTATTTGATACTTTATAGTAAGGTGTATTATAGTCTAATTAAGAACAAGAATTAAATTATCTTGGAGTCACAATTAGGGGTAACATTAGCCAGAATAATAGTTTCAGTATATTTAAACTCTTCAAATATCCTTTTCACTTATATGGCCTAGAGCTGAAAGATATCATAGGCTAAACCAAAACAACCCTGTCAGCTAATGAGGTTTGATTTATTAAACTTGGCTAAATATTGTCAGTACTTTATATAATAGATCAATAAGCATTGTCTTTGCTTCCTTCATTTTACCTATAAATATGCTATTTAAGCCACAAATCCAACAAAACAAAAAACCAATATAGATTACTTCAAATCAGAAAGTTTTAATAAATTCTGAATTTAAAACCCCCTTCACACACATTGTGCCTGGCCGGCTTTAGGTTCTTGACACTTGGTACCAGGGGCACATGGCCCAAAGGTAACAGCACCCAGGAAACAGATACCAATCTTTCCTTGCCCTTCACAGTAAATCCCACCATCATTACATCCCGCACCAGAAACAGCTTTCTTGGGATCGCTGGTTTCTTTGCTGGGATTTTCTGGTTGCTTGTCATAGCAGGGGTTGGGAATAGCGGTTGGTTTATCATCCTTTGGTTCAGCATTTGGAGGATACTCAGGTACATCTGTCATATTGCGGCTTCCATGATTCCCATTGGCTCCATCCATACTGTCTGAAGTGCTCTCGCTGCTGATGGGAGGTTGCTGTTGGGTACCACTAGTATCTGTAGGGTAGTTGGACATGTTATTGTCACTACCTTTCTTCTTATTGTCTTCTGTATTAGATTCAGAAGGGATTTTGTTGTTGATTGGGTTTTCTTTTGGAGTTTTTGGGTAGTCAGGAGTGGTTTTGTTACCCTTTATGTCTTGCTGGTCTCCAGTATTGTTCTCATTTCCTTGGCCAGTGGTAGGTTGATAAGTGCTGGAGCCCGAAGAAGAAATGGTAATTTTTGGCTGGGCGGCAAAAAGATCTTTGCCAAAGTCATTGGCAAACCCTTCTGGGAAGCTATGTACCTTCTTTCCAGGGACATTGAAGTTGGCAATCAGCAACTCAGGGCCAGTGTAGGAAGTACCAGAACCACCAGTGATTTCAATATCAGCACAGTTCATGTACAACTCCCGATTACCCACACGATTGTTCCAAACCCACGCAAACACTGCCTTGCCACTTGGGAAGTTTTTGGGGATCTGCACAGTAAATCTTCTTTCAGGTTGGGGGCAAGTCCCAAACACAGTATGGATGGTGACAAAATCCTGCCCATTGAAACTCAATGCAAACTGGCAGTGGCCTCCATTGTGGGGTGCCCCTCCTTCAATCGCCACGTTAATAGCCTGACCAGCAGTGTATTTCTTGGAGACAGGGCCTGAGGGGAACCCGCGGCAAGGGTAGGAAAAGCCACCTCCTAGAGGGCTTGTCATGTCGTAGTCAACATTTGTGACGCCTTTCAGGTGCTTGGAGCGTCGTGGAGCAGGCTCCGCCATCTCCATGTGGGCAAGCGCAAATTGCAGAGTCAAGAGAGAAACCAGCTTCATGTTTTGTAGTTCTTCAATGTATGTTTCCAATCAATTTTTTTGGTTAAATACATCCCAGATCCCTGAACAAATGCAGAATAGAAACTTAATGCTGTCCTGCATGACATTCAAGAATTTTACGAAGAAGTAGATATATTTCCTACAGCTGTCGATGCACATTTCAATGAAGGGAATTGATATAATGCTATCAATCATCATAAAGCTGTCGAGTGGGGTTTAAATTCCTATAAACCCCATTTAAAATAAAAATATTCTTTTAAAGACATATGGTTTATCAAACATGATAGGCTATCGGTAGTCACATTCTGCTAAAATATGTTTCAATAATAGTGCAGGGTTTATTCACTGGTATATCAGAATAAACAATATAATCGTAATAGAAATCCTACACCAATGGGTTATGGAGTGTGGGTAGGGAACATTTGAATAGACTATTAATAAACTCCTAGTTAAAACACGTTACTGCGTCTGCTTGCCAGCTTCAAGTGTACTTGAAACCATACATCTCTTAAAATGTAAGTTTGTTCGTGTTTACCGAATGTAAGAACAAGTTCAGCACTTTTCTTCTTAAACGTTTGATTTTAAATGAAAGTTTATAAATCCTAATGCACCACGAGTCCAGTCCTACTTTGAGGTATTGGATCATCTGTTCCAACCAGGCTGAGTCATTATCGCTGCTATGCAGTTTACTGCTACATGCAGTGCTTCGTACAATCCTCCTGAGCTTGCAACTGTGGGACACCTCCACAAGTCGGAATCTTTCAGTTCGAAAGTGGCCGATCGACGGCGCAGCGCTCGAAACAGTTGGAGTCAAGGTGCGAGGGCTAGAAGTAAGCAGGATTCAGGTAATCTATAATTCCAATACTATCGCTCCAGAAAAATCCTGAAACCCCCTAATTTATTGTGATTTTATCTAAATCCATAGGAATATTGTACATATCTTATCCATCTAACATGGCAGCTTTGAACTCATGGCCTACCAAGTATATTTCCAGCCAAGCTGTCTCTGAGAGGTCCTGTCCCAATGAAGTTTACTACAAATCGTCTCATGCCAAATTCCAGTCAATGATATGATAGAGATATTTAAAAGACATATGAAATAAACCCCATTTTAAATTAACTTCAACAAGTGCGAATCTTTAAATTATTATTTTATCATATTTATATTTGACAAAAACCATTCCATCAATTGAATCTGATCATTAAAATTTACAATTTTTCTTTCCAAAATTGTACCCCTTGTTGCAACTGAATAACTTATAGTTCAGCACGTGGATTTTAGAGGAGATTAAAGCCCAATGGGAGACAGAAAAGGGATTTTTTTATTAAGATGGTCCTGATGCCAAAGTGGCTTATGGAGGGGGAGCAAGAAGAAAACAATGGAATGCTATTTTTATCAAATAATAGATTTGGCTTTTGAGCATAAGGCCGTGACAGAAATAGAAAGATAGTAGCATCCAAAATCAAAAAGGTGAGGGGTAAAGCTCTACATCCCAAATTCATTAAAGATAAGCCAAATACAGGGACAAGAATACTGTCTAGTAAAATTTCCAAAGGCAAACTTTTGATTGAGCAGAATATTCAATGCTAACCATAATACGGCAAGATAAAGTGCTTGTGAGAGGAGCAAATGAGAATATGGATATAATTATGGATATTGGGAGACAGGAGTGTGCTCCAGTTCCATTTCTGCTTAGGAGAACTTAAGATTGGCAGAGTTCAGGACAAAGTTCATGGGACATTTACCCAGTGGCTGGTACCAAGACAGTGTGATGAATCCAGGTCCAACCAGTCAAACTTACCATTATCTTGCCCTTGAATCTTATTGCCATTACCTTCCTGTGACAAAGCTTCAAGAAGCTTTGCCTCCAGGGAAGCAATTTTATGGGGTAACACTTTATTATCATCCCTCCAACAAGCCATGATCTCAACACTCTTTTCCTCCCTTGCTCTTAAAGCCTCAATTTCTCAATTGGCCATTGCTTTCACTTGTTGTAAAATCTCGTCCAATCCAACCAACAGGTTCCAAGAATCCCACACATAGATTTGGTTTCCATGAGATGGGGTTTTTTCTTTTGAAAAGTAATTGGAATACAATTCTTCAAGAACAGCTTTTACTTCCACCAAAGCCTCCTCAGGCACAGTCTTGGTGACCTCCAGACTTGCCCAAGCTTCTTACAGCAAACTTGTAGGAACTTCTTTCTTGGCAGCAGCAGTTTCTACGCAAAGTACTCTAAATTTTGCTATTTCAAAATTTAACAAAGAAGGCATAACAATTGAAAACTAATTGAGGGGAAAGCGTCAAAATTGACAATATATCTTTATTAAAATTTAGCTGTTTTCACCTATATACTATTTGGGGCATATTTGACTAAAACCCCCTCCAATTCCTGAATCAACCTATGATTAATCATGTGGTCTATGACATTTGAGTCATCCAAACCTAGATCTTTCCCTAAAAGATCTCCTATAATTCTCACCCTATGAGAATTAACCTACAATGAGAAAGAGTCACCTGACACCATTCATCTCAATGTAACAACTTGGCATAGAGTTTCCTCAGCTCTTGGCACCAAAACCCTGTGGAATAAACAAATTCCAAAACTCAGCTATCAACGTTCCAACTGGGAACCAGATGATCAAGCATAAACCCCTAGACATCATTGCCTTTATTTAGTTATCTTTGCATTTAATGGGTTTTTGTGTTAAAAACTCATTAAAACGCTTTGAAACTTGAACTAGGTGCCACCATGGCGCCCAGGAACTTTCCCAAGCAGCGCCTCAGCACCTCAGCACCTGAAAAATTTACTGGGCGGCGCCTCAGCACTTTAAAACTCAATTAGGCAGTGCAGTGGCGCTTCTAACCTAATTAATTTGCCAAACCGGCGCTTTTAGCCCAAATTTAGGGGTTTTCTTATGGTTAACCTTAACCAAACTTCTTGACACAGTCAAGGCAATTAAGATAATTAAATCCTCATTAATTTTATTTCCATGAATTTACTAATTAATATTCCTGGTTAAATAAATTGTTTTTGAGACACCTAGTCCCCAAGATTGCTTTGGCCAATCTTGCCTCAATTTTACTAGCTAGCCTCACCTGGCTAACCACCCATAATCTATTATTTTATAAATATAGATACCAAGTTTCCAGGAATTGTCATCTGAAGAATTCCTGTCAAACCTATCTACATGAAATAAATAGCAAAAACATAACAACTTTATATTTTGGAGTATTTATTTGGCTAAATACTTGACATTGACTGATGTACGGTCACAGACAGCTAACAATCAAGTAAACATGAGTTTGTGTAAAAGCCCCAGCAGGGGATGCATTTCAGAACTTCAAAAGTAGATATAAATGTAGGGTTTATTTCAGAAAGTTTTGTCAGAACTTGCAGGAAGGACTCAACTCTAGCAAGTTGAATGAAATCAAGACCTGTATGCTTACCAAACTCAACTAAGATTCCCATTTCTATGACTGCCATCTGAACTCAAAATTGATTAAGCTTTCTGTTTCCATGACCATCATCTAGACCCCAACTTGACTGAGCTTCCACTAATTTCAACTGTGATATATCTAATTAGAGAAGAAACCTTTAAACTCAATTTATTGGCTTCTTTTTGCATAATGATAGTGTAACATGTGACTTGGAGATTATAGCAACTTATTTCAATCAGTTCCAACTTAACAGACAATTTAAACCGGTGCTGAATCAACCAGCACCTGCTTTCTATCAGCTTTTTTGTCTAGATCATTTGAATATGTTGACTTTTGGCCTGTTTTACTTTTTCCTTTGGATTTCCAATTGGGACAGGCAATACCTGGCATTACGGAAGCTACTGTGACAAAAATATTGTGACTTGATACTGTTGATGTACAAGGATCAAGTATGCATGAGGATGATAGTGTGGCAGATTGTCAAGCGTATAAACAAACTTTGCAGCAAAGGGAAGGGTGAGGGTTGTCACATATTCAAGGTTAGAGGGCTCAAATCTTCTCCCTGAAAAATCCCTATTAGGAGGGAAGTGTCTATATACTGTGTAGAAAGCCATTAGCTACCCGGGGGTAGTATATGTGGTACTGATCAAAGTAGGTATTTGAGAGTTTGGTAACTGGGGTTTATGATCACCCCCAAAAACTAATTGTGATCCTGTTAATTGTATGTTTGGATATTTTTTACATTTTTAATCATTCTAATCCCAAAAAAACACTCAGAATATTGATTTCCTTTTTGTATTTTAGATTGTATTCTTAATTAGGATCATCTGGTAACAGTATTATAGATTCACTCATTTGATTTGGTATTTGATTTATTGTTGTCTGTTTCAGTTGCTATTGGGGGTTGTTGTTGGATTGAGTTTGTAACTTTTGTGACTGAGTTTCATGATTTCACAAAAAACATAGTAAGCATGGTAGATATGTTCTGTGACTGATGCTCATATGTTCTATTGTTTGGTACACTTGTTGTTGAATTATTATACATTTTCCCCAGTTTGAGTAGGTTGTTGTATGACAGGACATTTTTGACAAACAGTGCACATTTTCTGTGGAATTAGGTCCTATTTAGATCTAAAAAGTTGAAACATGTTTTGTGACTGAACCTATGCGTTCTAAATTGACTAATATATGTTTATCTCAACAGGTTTGAAAATTGCTTTATAACTGGTATGGATATTATACATCATATAATTTTCAGTTTACAGTAACTATTATTGACTACACAGTGTGCAATCAATAGACAATAAGTTTTATTACACACACTATATCCCACTGATATTGAATCACCTCAGCACCACCCCTGCCTAGGAGGCACATATACACACATTGAACTAACAGAGGCGCAAATGGCTTTATTAATACCAAATTTGTAACAACATTACACAGAAATAATTATTGGTTAAATTCCAGATTGATCCAGCCATTATACAGTGTATATTCCTCAACTTGACCTGTCATTTTAATAAGCAGAAGTTGTACCTTCCAAAAAAGGATCACTTATTAAATCCTAAAAGGACTTCCAACACTTCTATTCTCATTGGCGGAGAGACAAGGTTTGGAAAATACTTGAGCTTCAGCCACCTATAAGGGTGATGCCTTAGTGCCATCAGAGGCACATAATAGAGCAGCCAATTGATAGTTTCCAGTAGGCTAGCTCAAGAAGAGAGTAGTCTGTAGCTAAAGCGCTATGCAAGCCTTGAGAAGGCCAGTAGTGATACACATGTCAAGGAAAGCCAATAAGGATAGGTGTAGCCATCAAGAATAGACCTATTGAAAAGGTAGCCACTGGAAACTGTCTGAAAAGACAAGAACAATGTTAGTTGCAGTATGCATAGATACAGACACCTGGAAGGATGCTAAAAATCTCTTAGTTATCTTTGGATAGATTGCAGCCTCTGGCTAGATTGTACTCAAGCTTCAATAAATTTAATTATCTACAAATTTATGTTATACTGTTGTTTTTGGCGTCCTTTTCATAGGAAAGGTAAAGTACATTGGCAAGGCTAACTTTTTTTCTGTAGCTTTGAAAAACAAGCAATATCCACCATTGTTTCACAAATACAAAGGGAGCTGATGACTTGAGTGTAATACAAAAAATAAATAATACTCTTCCCTGTAAGTATATTAGAAATGGAGGGATATGGTATCAAATATAAACCTACCCAGGAAAGAAATACTGTAGAATTAGAGCCTGTTGGGTGAAATATGGATTTCCAGATCTAAATTATATGGTTTATAATTGGAAATGTGATTTTACTTTTTTGCAATTAATTTTTTGGCATCTTATTTAAATTAAGCAAAGTTTAGGATCTTGTATACACATTAAAAATTCTGGTTTGTGTCTTTATATTTCAAGTAGAATAAAAAGAATCAACTGAAACAGAATAAGATTATTTAAAGCCATCCATTATTTTCATTAAGTTTACTATGTTTTTTTTTAAATTCTGGATTTTTAAATCCAAGAACTAAATTTAAAACAATAAATGAAAGCCACTATTAAATTTAAAAATTAATTGCAGTGTCAGGATTGTCACTTTTCTCTCCCTTAAAACCTGGGGCCCAGGTCAAGATTTAAACCATGACCCTGAATCCTGTGGGCCACAAGCCCTAAGGACCAACGGGCCTGCTGCCCACATTTTCCTGGGACCAAGCCCCCTCAAGCTGAGATCAAGCATGATACACTAGATGGGAATACTGGCCAAACCTTGGAAATAGAAGCAAAAACCAAAAGATCAAATACATTGCCTAATGGAGGCAAAGAAATTCCTAAAATTAGCTTCATGAGTTTAAAGTCTACACTAGTGGTCAATCAATAGCCATCCCCAGAAGAAAACACAAGCCAGAAGCCTGCTCCCATGACCATACCTCAAGAACAGAAGAATTGAGTGACCTATTCTTAAGCTTTGACTAATAAGCAAACACCCAGCAGCAGAGCTATTTTGCTGCTTCCAAACCTGGCCACCTGACCTCATTTTTCTTGACTCTATGATGTTCTCCAGTTAGAAAATGTAAAGTTTGGTGGCAGGATACTATATAGACCCTGCACTCAGACTTTATTGCCATTTTTAATTAAAGGTCATGTCACATTGGCTTCCACAGCTATTGCCTTATTTTATTTTTGACATCTATTGATTCAGCACAAAACCATCTAGCCATCCTTCCCTTCTGCCTGCAGATTCCTGTCCACCAGGTTTCCCTTTGGCCCCGTTCATTTCACAGAGTATCCATTAAAGCCTGAGTATAAAGACTATACACCGGAAAAGGTCCTTGAACTATATCCCTTAGCCCACATAAAACCAGCAGTTAAATACAACTGACAAGGTCCCTGGATCATATCCAAGCCCAAACTGTTTAGAGGCAAGTTTAACTTCTTGCCTGCCTATAAACTCAATATGGAACTGATGTGACCCCAAGCCAATGCCCGCGTCCTCAAACAACCTCCTAACTGACCACACAAGCAAGTTGCTCAGGATTGTGTACATTACCCTCACTGGGGTGATTGACACAATAATTATGACCGCTGGCCTGTGGTCCTGAGTGGGGAGTCTATGTCCTACCTTATAAAGTTAGCCCCAATCTTGTTATGGGCCCTGCCCGCTAAACCTGTGGCCCGTGTGTTCCCTGAAAACAACAGGCTGGCCACTCAAGGTTTGATCCCTGAAATGCAGGAACTCAAATATGAATTGAATAGACAGGAAATAATTAAGGGAAACCTAAATTTAGAAACTCCACTTTGACTAAAATAAAGAAAAATAAGTTTTGATTACCATCTCTAGACATAAAAATAAAATAAAATGTAAAATTTTCTAAAGCAGGACAAAGTAAAATATTATACATTTAAAATAACTGTAAGACTTCAGACTTTTTCAACAACATCTGTAGTTATATCAAAGCCTGTGCTCAACCATCACCAACAAATTACTATTTCCCAAGGATACAAGAGATACAGCTAGGATTAAGACAATAGTTTTATTGATGAGCCTAAACAGGGGGAGATTGAATTTCTTGGAATAATAGAACTATGAGGGGTTTATACCCAATTCTATGAAAAGGAGATGATAGGAGAATTATGTTTAAGCGAGATTAACCCATAATTTTAAATCAAAAATATATTTTTTGGAGTAAAATTCTGAAAGCTGGAATCCAGGGCTTTTGGCTGACACTAATTTGGGCTGAAATGGTTCAGTATTTGAGGAAATATAGGTGACCAAAGATGGTAAAGGAGAAACAAACAAACAAACAGAAGTCTTGGCATAAATATCAACAAAATAGGAAATATCAGTTGAGACTGTAATTCTCGGTCCTGACAATAACTAATATAGAAATTGTGACAGTATTCAGGGATAACCCAAAAGTAAAAAACAAAACCAAAAAATATCAAACATAAATTAAATCTAACTTATTTAGTTTTCAATGGACAGCCTACCCCACACTCAATTGGCTCTCAAAAGAGAGTTTGGCATAGCTTTCCCAAGGAGAACCATAGAGAGTTAAGGAATAGACCCAGAACCAGGAGCAGTAGCATCAAATTCAAGACAGTTATCTCAAAGTGTTAATGACAGTAAACTTCATCCCATACCTCAAGCCAATTATGGTAGCCTAAATTCAAGGCATAAGCTCATTTCAAGACCAGTTACCAAAGTGATAAACTCTAAAGTTTTTAGAAACAATGAATTTACCTAAATTTCCTCTCTATACACATTTTTTACTTGCTTTCATTTTTTACCCAGTTGTCACTTAGCCTTAACCCCTAGACCCAGGGTTTTAAGTGCAAGTCGCCAGATATTTAATACAATACATGAGCCCTTTGTCACAGCTGAAGAGCCAGTTGCACCCATTGTGTATACCACAGCTGATGAAAATATTAATCATGAGACATATGCTTTTTACACCAAGGTTCTTATCTGATACATTGACCCCAATATTATGAATGTTGTGGTACCTTTCAAGGGTTAGTGTGGCGCTCTTGCTCCTGAGAGGTCACCATATGGTGTCCTGGGTCAATACCAGGGACTATCTGGGTTAGCAAGCTATTCCTCAAGTGAATGTGTTTTACTTCCAATGCCTTGTACCTGGCTTAGAGCCCTGAAAATCCTTCATCAGTTTTCCTGCTATAATCTTGAAATCAACACCAGGAACCATTAAATCATCATGAGTTAGCCCTTCTAGAGGAGTATATAGCTCTTAGAACAAGGTTTCAAACTACTTTCCCAAGAAGTCCTTTCCTCTGGGAGTCAGGGGGGAGTCCCTCAGACATTCTGGCCCACTAATCACTAGGAGTTTACTTGGTAAAAACCTTTTGTACTGTTTCAAATACAAGTCTTCTTTCCCAACGTTGGGATAGAAGATGTGGGGAAGGAATTCATGATCTTAATACTATAAACTGGATAAGGGTTGTAAAAGTCTTTATTAACAGATGGAAAATCCCCTAGAAATCTTCTGGAAATTCAACCACTAGTAGACTTTTGAGGGCCAACTGCTACTTTGGAAGTCACTAAAAACAGCTCTAATGCTCAGGGGGATATATCTTTAGATTTAAAGCCCAAGGATGTGTTTAAACTTAGAATCTTTTAATTATAAACTGCCTCTAGACCCTGTTTAATCAACCAGTTTTATATAACTTCCCCTTTTCTAGACTAAATCTCCTTTAGGCCAGTTCTTTCATAAGCTTAAAATATCTGCAATCTCACTTTCCTATAATAAAACAAACCTCCAAATTTACTGCAACTAATACCATTGTATTATACTGCTCTTTTTAAATGTTTTTTAATATTTTATCTATTTAGTTAATAAAAAACCATCAGTAAAATAAACTTCAAACTTAACCAATTCAATCCATGTTCTTCAGTCTTCAACATCTATAGTGCCTTGCTACACTTCATGATTATTCAAAATCCTGAATAGGAAGCAAAATTCCACCAAGAGCACTGTCAATGTTTTTCTCCTCAAGTTCCCAACAATTTCCCTTTTTGCTTTAAAATTTGTTGTGTTTGAACTTATCCATTTTCCTCGGGAAATTATTAGTTGCTTTGTTTTCCCTTGTTTGCTTTGATGTTTTTCCCTTGGGTTCACCTAGGATTCAATCACATAGCCATCAGTTTCCCCGTCTCTCTTGGCTTGTAGCTCCTCTGGAAACCCATACCCAGAGAAACCTTGAAGCGCCTACTCTTGCAGTTTTGTTGTGCTGTCCTGCTTTCATTGACATAAACCATTATCCTTGTAGAAACTCATAGCTGTCTGGCTTCACTGTTTGCTGTACTGTTTTGCTGTCTTTTCCATAAAACACCTATTTTAGAGAAACTTCAAACCACCTATGCCAACATTTCCCTGAAACACTTTTCTCTATTCCTTCTCTGCTACACTACTTTGGAGAAATGTTGAAGCATTTCTACAAACTGATACAAATTTATTCTCATATCATATAGTCTCACATAGCTATTAAACAACTTAAAAAGCCCTTAGAGATGAATTTTATCATGGCTTACTTTTAGGCAGTCATCATCTGTAAAATTCCCTACTCAGGCAATACATCTTCCAAGTGAGTTATATATAGAATTTTCTTCATTCAATGGCCTCCACCTAGGTCACCATAAGTAGGCATATCTCATATACTACTACTGTTTTTACTCAGCCAATTGGTTATCTTGACTTCCAGGTGAAAATTAACCAACTTCACTTCCCAAAATCCTCCCAATTATCAAGTTATACAGATGTATCTCTGGAAAGCCATCACAATGATGGCTCTGAGCTATCTATGCTTGCCGAGAAACCTTAATACTTTCTTAAGGCTACCCTAAGTCATAGAAAGAGAACATTTGTCCCCTTCTCATGTAAAGTAATCCCAATGTATTATAATCACATTTGGTATCAGGACTTCAATGCTACCCAAGCACATCTATTCCAGAGTAAACCCCTAGCTACATTCTCATCCCAGATAGCCCCATGATGATCATACTCATTGTTATAAACATCCCAGGGTACCATCTATCTTTCAGGGTCTGTAACAAGAGGCCACAAAACTACCACCCCAGGGCATAGAACAATGATATTAATTATCAAGGCTAGACATATCAATAAAACAACCAAAAGTTACCTGTCTTAGACATACAATCTTTATTTGATCAATATTATGCCCTTGCCTGCAAAACAGCTTCTCATGTGAATCATCACAGGTAGACCCAGCTGTCAGACATTGACCACAAAGGAGTTTCCAGATGCATTTCCAACATAATGTCTCTCAAAGATACCACATCCCAATTTGATACTATAGTAATTATGTGTCCTGGATTAATAACATATATGAAGATACCAACCAATTTTTTTAAAAAAAACCAAAGGCAAAAAACAGTCCAAACCTATGCAGTGTGAGCATAAGAATAAAATAAAGCAATGAATGTTCAGAGATTGTCATCTGGATTTTGTCTCTGCTCAATCAATGTTAGCAATATCTTTTATCCTTTCTGTTTCCCAAGAGCTTTTATATAAAATTATGCGTTATATAGGATTCTCATGAAAGGTATTGGGGGTTCCTCTGTACAATTGAAACATCAAGAAGAATATCAAGTACTAGTACATTCACTCTTAAATTTATTTACCCTGAAGAAGATAGAAAATGACATGTTTTAAATAGATGAATGTTCAATTTCTTAATAAACCATTTTGATATACACATGAGTCAAGAAAACATCTAAGGGCAATATATCATATTGTTCCTCTTTCAGATCCCAGACATATTTTATGGTAGGTTTTCTTGGTCTGTGTAGGCTAGAACAGCATCAAATGATAAAAGGATCTCATAACAGGGGAATATTTCTTGATTTTTTCTTGGTTGTCAAGGAATATCTGTGTATAAGTTATAGTGGCATCATCAAAATTGTAGTGCTTGAGAATGTTAGTCTAAGTAAAGTGGACTTTATGTATCTAAATTTTCACCCATTGCCAAAAATGTCCCTATTTTAAGCCATCAGCTCTCTGAGTGTCCAATGAGACTCCTCTTTCTTCCAGAACATTTCTTCTTTTGAAACCCAATTAAAGAGGTGTTTGGATGGATTAAGAATAAATTATATCAAGTACAATTCAGTATCCAGGATATCTTTTTAATCTCCTGGAGTTATTCTAATAAATGGTGTCACCTTATGTTGTGGCAGAGTTTTACAAACATTCTGAGTTGTATATCCCAAGAGCCCTTGCATCAGAGCTAATAAAATTAATTTTGTTTATCAAGTTTATTTAATTTTTTTTAAACAATATATTCCATTGATTATAATTTAAGACATAGCTTTTAACTTTATTAATATAAAAATGCTTTGATAATAGTATTTATCATAAAAAAGAAACATCCACAATTAGCTAATTAGTTTCCTAAGTTTTTTATTGCTAACATAAACCACTATATCTATATCTTTACCAGTTAAAATTTATATCAAAATATACAATTTTCAAATAAAACCAAAATAAATAATATAATATAAAATAAACACAGATAAAGGCATTAAGATGTCTTTATTTATTTATTTACTGTAAATTCAGAACCTGAACGTAAAAATGCGGGATTGTCAAATCCTTGGTCCAAATTTCAAATCACTTTTGCGGGCAACTCAGCTGAGTGAAAAATAAAATATTTAATAAAATCAACCATTTATTTTTATTTTTTTGGTTTATTTATATTGGCAAATTTCAAATCTCTTGAGCATATAACTCAACTAACAAAAGACAAAACTCAGCAAACAAATGTGGGATACATGAATCAGAAATGCGGGATTCTAATGTACAATTTGAGATTTCCTGTATTTCAATTGAATCATGGACATCATGTAAAAATTAACAAATCTGAAATTGCGGGATTGTCAAATCCAAGAACCAAATTTTAAATCATTATTGCAAGGAATTTGAAATAAATATAATTTATTGGTGTCTCAAAAAGGATGCTAAAGGATATAGAGTGGATTTGTGCTAATTCTTTTAGGAATCATAGGCATTCTCAAAAATCACCCTATTCCATTTTAGGACAGCTAAAATTTAGATGCTTGATTACAGTAGATTTCAGAAGACGTTAATAATAAAGTAGAATTATATTACAATCTATCTTATCATGTTGTCTTTCCTTTAGTGTGTTGATAATGTGCTTGCTATTAATTGGACAGCTTCACCTCCAGTTGCCTTGGCGATAGGAAATCAAGCTGTCCAATTAATAGCAAGCACATTATCAACACACTAAAGGAAAGACAACATGATAATATAGATTGTAATATAATTCTACTTTATTATTAACGTCTTCTGAAATCTACTGTAATCAAGCATCCTTAGTAGCAATACATGAATAAATAGTTAGTAAACTAATGGTTTATCTTTCCCCCCTCTCCTTCTTCCTTGAAAAGAAGTTTGTTTGGCCCCTGGCTACGCTGGGGGCCAAAAAACTTTTAAAAAATTTCTGCATCATAAGGAGGGTAGCTCATGTATCATTATATGGTTTTTATGGTTGCTATATTAGTGATTTAGAGTGCAGAATATTGCATCATTTCCAGTTTAGATATTTTTTATTTCACTTAATTTCATGTCTAAACATGGGTGTTTAGACTGGATTTTTCATTTGATTTTATCCAGAGTGAAGTTTCTTGATTTGGGTTGATTTGTTCTAGTTACTTACTGTACATTCAATTTGGATTCCAGTTCCCACAATTATTATTTGAGTTTACTAGTGGTGTTCAAAAGCGATTTGAAATTTGGTTCTTGGATTTGACAATACCACAATTCCAAAAAACATAGTAAACTTAATGGAAATGGTTGATGGATTTGAACGCTTCAAATCTGATTCCAGTTAATTCATTTTGTCCATTGGAAATATGCTGTTTGACTTGAACTTTGAAAAGTGTCTATGAGTTCCCGCATTTTTAAAAATTCAAATAAATACTCAAAAAATCAATTTAATTAAAAAAAGGCTATCCTGCAAAAGTGATTAAAAATTTGGACCAAGGATTTGACAATCCTGCTTTTTTTGTTCAGGTTCTGAATTTACAGTATTTATTTGAAGAATTGAACACAAAATCATTTATATGGAGTAAGACTAGTTTCAACAACAATCTTAAAACTATGTTTAGAGCACTGCCAATCCCAAATTAATCTATTACCACTGATGCTGACTCCTCTGTAGGCTAATCATTTTCTAACACAATCTTTGTTATTTCCTCTTTCAATAATGCTCTTCTCAATCAAGTCAATATTTTGTCTTTGAAACAGTATGGCATCTTCCAAGTGGTTATATACTAAATTACATAAAAATTAATTTTAATTCACTGCAACCAATTAAAACATAAATATTATATATAGTTTAAACAAGATTTTTTATTTATTAATTTAAGAAATTCAAGGCAATTGGTGTTAAATATGAATTATTATTATTCATGAGTTAAATACCCCAGTATGTCATTATCTGTGAGGGGCATTAATTGTGACCATGTCCACTTCTGAGTGTGGTGGTTAGTTCTTGTTCCAATTGTGATTGGGGTGGCACTCCTCACTCTTGTGGTTTCTGATTGGCATATTGTTGAAACCAAGGTTCCATCCTTGCCCACCAATGTATCTTACAATACACAGGGGGCACTCAAAGAGATACCCCATGACGTTTCTAACAACATGAATCAATCTGATGACAATGTCAAATTTCAGGCACTATCTCTAATTAGGAGCACTTTCAATTCAATGCAATGATCCCTGTGCAAGTTATTCCACAACCCAAACCTTATACCAAACCCACCACTGTGACATCCCCTGTGGACTTGTGGCTTTCCCCATATAGTATATTAATCATAATATTCCTCAATAAACTACATCTTATTCTTATTATTGACCTTTCTATTGGGATGTTGTCTTCCCCAATTAAATACTGAACTATCATTGGTTCAGTTGCAAAATATATATATGGCAGGGAATGTGAAAAATTTAAGTAAGATATTCTTTGGAGAGACATAGTAGCTATAAAGTGCAGCCTGTAAAAATAAATTGGTGAGGACATGCTTCATTGTCTTGCACCTCACAGTGTTTTCATACTCTCTAATGCAAGCTGGCACAAGTTTCACTGACTAAGAAAGGCATTGGGTTTTTCTTAATTGCTTTGATGATGCAATTGAGAATGATATACAGTTAAATTTTAAAAAAAATCCTCTAATTAGTGTAAAAATCAGATAATAAAAATAACCTATTATATATAGACTATTATATTAATATATTCAGTGGTTGATACCTTAAAATCAAATAATCTGGACACCCCTTCCTCATCTTCTGCCCATATGTTGATAAAAGATAAAACTGTTCTTCATTTATGTATTAGATCCAGACCTATCTACCCCCACTTACCCTGACTGTTTTTCCAGGACTCTTGCTGTAAAACTTTTCCAATTTTTTTCTATAGAGTTACCTCCTCCTTTCTGAGCTCTTTTTTATTGTCCCTCCAATTTGCAAGCATTTCTACACCCTTTTCTTACGTAACCTGAATACTTCCATTTAACAATGTGCTGCTGATTTCATTTGTTGGAAGATTTTTCAACGCCTTTACAGTAAATTCAAAGAGTCCCAGGTGTGTATTATATTCCCCTGTACTGATTTACCTTCTTTTGCAAAGTTTCTGTCATATAGTTTTTCAAAGTCAGCTTTCACCTCTGTCAATAATTTCCTAATGGATGACTTTTTCACTTCAAGGTCCCCTCAAGAATCTTTCAGAGACTTCTTGGAGATCTTGTTTTATATCATGACACTCCCTACTGTGAGGTTCCTGGTCATCAGTCCCCAAATTGTATCCTGGTTCATAGCCAGGGACCAGCTTGGAGGAGCCCTCATTTACTAGAGGAGGGTGTTGGCTAGCTAACAGTTTATACTGAGCCTGTAGCAATACAAACTCTTCCAATACTTTTCCTATTACTAGTGTTGCAACCGAGCTTCCAGCCTTGCCTGCTAACGTATCTTACAATACAAAAGGGGCGCTCAATGAGCTGCCCCTTGACGTATCTAACATTATGGATTAATCTGGTGGCAGCAGCAAATGACAGGTACTTCATCCCAATTAGGAGCGTTGCCAATTTGACCCGCTGATCCCCGCATGAGTTATTTCTCGGCTCCAAAACCTACATGGAACTCCTCACTATGCCACCCCCTTGTGGCCTTGTGGCTTTCCCCATATAGTATATTAATCACAATATTCTACAATAAAAAATACCTTATTCTTATTATTCTGTCCTTTCCTATTGGACTGTTGTCTTCCCCAATTCCAAGTACTGAACTCTCATTAGTTCAGTTGCAACAGTGGTAGCAGAAGTAGGTTTACAACCTATTTTAAAAACAAAATTCCCCCCAAGAAAGGACAGAGTACGGGCCGCATGGCTACTCCACAACAAGAGACATTCCTTCCAATCCCCAAGGGGGACATCCCCAAAGGTTATGTCATCTATCAAGATCAGCTAGTTCTTACCAGTGTATACAATTGGCTCCGCCTCAGGCAGTGTGACACTAGCGTCACCCTGCCACAGTTGGACCTGTCCCAACGCATGCTAAACTCCAACTAGAGTCCTTCACTGGCGGTGTCAAAGGAGTTGACATTGTCAGTTGGCTCCAGTCCACCAAAACGCGCCTTTGTATCTGTCAGGTCCCCAAGTCCATGTGGGTTGCCACCGCATCTGGCTGCCTTACAGGGCCCGCCGCTGTGTGGTTCACCAACTGGGCCAGCCAGGAGAGTGATGTCACCTGGGCAACATTTCAAGACGCCGCCAAGTCCCAATATAGTGAAACCTTCTCTCCCATCATCTTGGGGACTCCCCTCTTAGCCATCAAGCAGGCTGGTTCCGTCCCCAAGTATCTTGCCGCGTGGCAACAAGCCCTTGCTGCCGCCCCCAAAGCCATGACTGATGGGAACGCCATGTTGCTCACTCTCATTTTTAATGGGTTAAAACCCCATATCTGCAAGTGGGTCCCTGTTGGCTGCTGCACCTCTATTGACAACTGCTATAAAGCCATCATAGAGGCCAATAACCAGGCTTTAATGGGCTTCCGTTGCACCAACAATGCTCTGCCCCAACCATGTTCTGCACCTAATAATGGCCAAGGTCAAGTGGGCCATTGCCAACCTTGTCAACAAGAAAATGCAACTAAACGCCCCTGCAAGGGGGGAGCTCCAGCTAGCGCTAATTGAAGACCAGGGAAAAGCCTGGGGGTTGTAGCAACAAGAGGCCTTACAACCCCGACTGATCCGTCCTCTCAGCCCTTGCCTGCAAAGAACTCCTGCAACTACAATCTTCACAAGGTTGAAACTCTGGACGTCTTTCAGGTCCATAGTGATGACCCCGTGTTGCAAGCCGCCCACTACTCAAATAAAGTAACACGCTTGTCCTATCCCTTCCATTTGCGTGGGAATACCCACAAGCTACTGGTAGATACCGGGGCCAATCACACCATGGTAGATCAAGTGTTTTCCAACTCCCAGCAATTAGATTGAGTACCCAGCAGATTCAAAGCAGTACACATAGCTGATTCCTGCAGAATTGCCATCACCCACAAGACAGTGCCCTTCTTTGTAAGGATGGAAAACGTCCAGGTTAAGCTCTCTGGGCCAATCATGGCAGACCTCAGCCACAACATAATTGCTGGCCTCAACTGGCTCCAGCATAACCGCCCCTACATTGACTGGGATACCTCTGTCATCACCCTCAATAAAAAGGGGTGGGGTTCCAGATCTACCCCATGGAAATAAACAAACTACTACATGACACTGTGCTTGTCAGAATGATGGAAACAGGCTCATATGATTTCAAGGGGGGAGACTAGACTTTAACCAATTTTCAGTCAAAGTTATCCGTGCAGAACCATCTGCAGTCCCTCCCTTGTCAACATCACCACCACCAGCGCTAGCTGCACTCCTTGAGGAGTACAAGGACGTATTCAGTGAAACACTCAAACAACTACCTCCACCCCAGGAGATCCAGCACGCTGTACAACTTCAAGGATTGTTACCTAAAGTACAACCATTATACTGTCTCACACCAAAAGAAGATGAAACCCTCCACCAGCACCTTGTGGACGCGCTTGATAAGGGCTTCATTTGCCACTTGCTCTCTCCATACGGAGCGGCAGTCTTCTTTGTAGCCAAGAAGGACGGGTCCCTTTGCCTGGTCACAGACTACTGCGCCCTAAATGAGGTGACAGTTAAAAATAAGTACCCCCTGCTGCTGATTGACAGCCTGTTTGATACACTTGCAGGCGCAAAGGTCTTTAGCAAGATCAATCTCACTGCAGGGTACAACCAGGTCCGCATTGCACCAGGGGATGAGGCAAAAACTGTCTTCCGCACACGCTACAGGTTGTTTGAGTGTTGTGTCATGAACTTTGGAATGACCAACGCTCCCTCCACCTTTGCCATGTTGATGAACAAAGACTTTGAGGAATTGATTGGGAAGTGTGTGGTGGTGTACCTTGACAACATCATTGTCTTCAGTCAAGATCAAACCACGCACCTCCAACACCTCCGTGCTGTCCTCAACACCCTTCAGGGAAACCAGCTAAAAGCTAAACCCTCCAAACGTGAGTTTCTCAAGTCAGAGTTACTATTCCTTGGGCACACCATCTCTGCTCAGGGGATAAAACCCAACCTTGCCAAAATCAAGGCAATCACTAGCATGCCACCCCCCACTGATGTGGGCCAAGTGCAAACATTCTTGGACATGGTTGCCTATGTACGCAAGTTCATCCCCAATTGCAGGGAACTAATTGCACCTCTCACTGAGCTCCTCAATACCAAACAGCGCTTCCATTGGACCCCTGCCAGAGACCAAGCCTTTGAGACGTTGAAGCAAAGGCTCACAACAGCACCAGTACTGCAGTTCCCCAACCAAAACTGACAGTACAAACTTGAGACTGATGCCTCTGACAGGGCCATAGGGGGCGTGCTAAGGGTAGAAACTGACAATGGCGTCTTCCTCCCCGTAGTATATGAATCCAGGAAGTCACTGACTTGGAACAACGTTATCCCATCCACAACAGGGAGCTGGCAGCCATTGTACACTGTGTTGAGAAGTGGCGTTGTTACTTGGAAGGTGCAACCTTCCCACCCCGCGTTCTGAGGGACCACAAGTCACTCCAGTACTTCAACATGCAGTCCCATTTGACACACTGCCAAGAAGGATGGGTTGAGTGCCTATCCCCTATCAGCTACGCATCAAATATAAGCCTGGAAAAGAACTTATCACAGCCAACGCTCTTTAACAACTCTATGTAGCATCCATCACTGGAGACGACGGTTTGGACCCAGATTGGCCCATGCTCTACCTGCGCCCTGAGGCGACCCACTACAAGGGCCTTAACTCGTTCACCATCTCCAAGCCAAAGGACAACAAGAGCCAGTTCACCACTGATGCTGGTAACGTCTGCCGCCAGGCAGAGACAGGTGAAAAGACGTGGTACATTCCCACCACACAACAAGGGGACAACATCTTGCACTACCACCAAACCTTGGGTCACATCAGAGGGCGTAATCTCTTCAAGATTATGAAACATAAGGTCTGGTGGCCGCGCATGCGCCAAGACATCTTGGACCTCCTTGAGACGTGTGTGCTGTGTGAAAAGAATACGTCCAAACCTGTACCTGCCAAGTCTGTCCTACCCATAAAGGCTATGGAACCCTTCAAACAGTGGGCCCTCGACATTGTGGGACCGCTTCCCAAAGACAGACTGGGTAAGAAGTATATTATCACTGCTATCAACTACTTCACTTGTTGGCCAGTGGCCTGGGCCACAACCAACCACACTGCCACCACTGTTACCCGCTTTATTGGCAAGGAAATTGTGGCTTGCTTTGGGCGACCCAAACGTCTCATCACAGATGGCGGGCCCAAACTTGTTGGACACGTTGTGAAGGGATACTGGTTTAAGAACGCACTCCAACATATAGTCACGACCCCCTACCATCTGCAAGCCAACAGATGTGTGGAATGGTTAAATGGCTCCCTGGTTCAACTGATTGCCAAGCTCTCACAAGAGCACCCTAACACTGCATGGACTGAACACCTTCCCACCGCCCTACTGATCCTGCAAGCAAGAATCAACAGGGGCACTGGGTTCAGCCCTAATACCCTGGCCTTTGGAACACCTGACGGTCTGACAGGGGTTGAACAGGGGAAACTACGGTCCAAGGTCCCCAACAAGCCCCCCTTAGTGCCAACTCCCTCCCTAGACCAATGGCATGCCAAAGCCCAGGAGATCAAACATAAGCAGATTGCATGAGAGACAAGACACCTCAAAGCTAGATACACCATAGGTGACCCCGTCTAAACTCTCAATCCCAATTCTGCCAAATTAGAACCCAACCACCTAGGGCCCTTCAAGGTAGCTGTTGTCTATGACAACCACACCTACCAACTTGAGGATGCCCGGGGGAACACCAAGAAACTTTACCACAATTGCTTGTGCCCCTGCCGTGCCATCCCCACACAAAGGTTGTTCATGCAGACCTTCTGCAGACTCCAGTCCTGGTGTCTGACAACAAGCAGGGAGCAAGGAGGGTGTTGCAACCAAGCTTCCAGCCTTGCCTGCTAACATATCTTACAATACACAGGGGGCGCTCAATGAGCTGCCTATTGACGTATCTAACGTTATGGATTAATCTGGTGGCAGCAGCAAATGGCAGGTACTTCATCCCAATTAGGAGCGTTGCCAATTTGACCTGCTGATCCCCGCACAAGTTATTCCTTGGCTCCAAACCCTACATGGAACTCCCCACTATGCCACCCCCTTGTGGCCTTGTGGCTTTCTCCATATAGTATATTAATCACAATATTCTACAATAAATGATACCTTATTCTTATTATTCTGTCCTTTCCTATTGGACTGTTGTCTTCCCCAATTCCAAGTACTGAACTCTCATTGGTTCAGTTGCAACACTAGGTGGGCATCCCCACCATGCACTTGTACTTCAGCTGGGGCCAAACCTTCTGTGGGTCTGTACCAGTCCTTAAGCAACCTAGTAAACTTATTTCTAATGAACTCCTGACCCCTATATGTCATTTCAAGGTGTCTAGTATACCTCTTCCACTCCTCTTGAGAAGTTTTACTGGTGGTGAACCTCCTATAACTCTGACAATAGGTATCTTCCTCCCCTTAGATAGGGTAAAATATGTGGGGTAATTCACTTATGGTTGTTATCTGTACTAATTAGAACTTTGGGCAGGAGTTGTGATAGGCTTTTATTCACAGTTATAGGAAGATTCCCTTAGAAACCTTCTGATATATTACCTGGGGGTCTGGGAAACAATAGGGTTTTGCCAATACATTGTAATTCTTCAACAATATCTTGGGCTCCTTGAACTTGGATTTGGGCTACTTTACCTTGGTCTTGGACTCCTTCACTTGAGTCTTGGACTCCTGCACTCCACTTCAGCTCCAGCTCCTTTATCTCCAACTCCAGCTCTGTTATCTTGGGCTTCTACACCAGTATCTTGGACTCATGCACCTTTGTCTTATGCTTAAGTCCTCTGTGTAGTCCTTGTGGCCTTTGGAATCCACTTGTGTCAGTCCTTGAAAAGCCTCAGACAGCTTCCCCTTTTATAGCTCTTTGTTTCATACCAAATTCCTTCTCAGTACTCTGGGTTTTCAAAGTTTAAACTATCCTGTTTTTCTCTCTCTATAATATATTAAACTTTTTTACTTACTTCAGCCAATGAAAGCCCTGTATTTTCTGCTTCTGCTCCTCATTTTTTAGGCTTTTAATTTTCAGTCAAAGCCCTCAAAATACTGATCAAACAGGCCTCAACCTTCAGCCAATCAGACGCTTGGATTCAATGGTTTTGTTAAAATGTTTGCCTGAATGACTTACTTTTGACTATGGTTCAAACCTGGCGCTGCCTTGCTCCAAATAAACAACTGTTCCGTGTTTTGAACTGTTTTGCTGTGATTCCCGTCACGTTTCTCTGGCAAAACTTGAGCGCTTCCGCCTATGTTTTACATAGGGGATTTTTGAACCCTTGATTTTTCAACATTTCTCCAAGTTTCCCCGCATTTTCTAGCATTTCTTGACTTTGAACTTGCCTGTCTCTCAGTTGTTCTCGGCAAAATTCAAACACCTGTTCTCACAGTTTCTCCGTTCTGTTTCCAGCCTCTCTTCAGCTCTTTCTTTATTCAATCAACTCTTAATAAAATAAAGTTTAAACAATGTAAGTTATTTCTTTTACTCTCTCTTTTAAAACATATGATAATTAAATATTTCTTTCTATCATATTTCTGGCAGCATTAAATCATTTTTTAACTGCTTCTTACTTATTATTTCCTCTCTTAAGAAACCAAAACCAGCATTCTAGCTCATTTTATCATTCCAGATAGTCCTTTTAAGCCATCTTCCAGTTCCTCAGCTTGTCCTGCACCATGATCTTCTGATCCTTAAGCCAGTTCCTCAACAACATCTTCTAATCCTTCAGCTATTCCTCTAACCAAATCTTCTGGTACTTCAGCCTAGCCAGCAATCAGTCTATCTTAGTCATCAAACAGTCCATTTCAGTCATCCATCAGCCTAGACCAGCCCTTCCATTCAGCAATCAACCAGTTCCTTCAGTCAACACACAGTCCAGTCAACACCATGAACCACCTAGGTTCCAATCCTCACAATGAACCATCTTGGTCCCAATCCTCACAATGGTCTCTCAGTCCCTCAACTAGTCTTCACTGTGATCATACAGTCCTTCTTACTAGTCTTCACTGCAGAGCCTGAACTACCTTGATACTATGATCAGCCCCCAATACCAATACCTCAGACTCAGACTCAGACAATAAGTCTATGGGGCTACTGGTACTTGGCTGGGCCCCTTACAAGTGTCCTCCACCTAGGCCATTTAACCACAGACAATCCTCATGTCTGTGCAGTTGTCTTTACCACCCAGGTGATTAACCCTGAGCTTTCAGTTGCAAAGTAATCAACTTTACTTCCCAGAGGCCTGATAACATCAAGTTCTGCAGCTGCTTCCCAAGCAACTACCCTGGTGACACCTCTGAGCAAATCCATGCCCTCCAATGATCACTTTGGGACCTCCTCAAAGCTCTAATGGCAACATAGACAAGGACACCCTACCGGTCCGTTAGGTAGAGTGCTTGCTTACAGACCTCCTGTGAGCGCACAAGGGCAAGTAGAGCTATCTTATCTCCACCCCCTTTCCTGGCAGCCCGTGTTACCCACCAGAGTATCCACTCCCCACCCCAAGCAGCTAATGGTCCCTGCCGGGTGGAGAACAACCAACAAGCTCACAGCAGCCAGCAGTCCCTGCTGGGTGAGAACACCTAACCAGCCCCTAGCAGCCAACGGTCCCTGATAGGCTGGTTCAACACTTGCCCCTAGTAGTCCCTTGTTACCTACTAGACAGGCCTTACCTTCCCTAGAAGCCAATACTCCATACTAGGCATATACCTGTCTTAAAACCACAACACACTATCAATTCTCAGCATTGCCTCTTTATTTGAAGCCAAATTAACCCTTACCTGCAAAACTGCTCCCATGTGGATCACCACACCTACCCTTGTTACGCCAATTATTTTACTAAAAATAAACAGAAAATACATCATAAAACTCAAAATAGAATGAAGGGAAAGCAACAGTTACCAACTAGATAGATTTATTTTATTACATTTATTTCTGTTATATACCAATTGGGGTATATTTGGCTGAAGCTCCCTCCATTTCCAGAATCTCACCTGGATCCCTAACATGTGATCTATGACCTAAGTGAGTCATCCAATCAAAATCTTTACTATAAATACATTCCCATTATTACCCTATAAGAACATGTCTTTGTGCATTCCAGTATCACCTGATTCATTTCGTAAACATGTACCTTTATGGATTGAAGCATTCCATACTTCTGGCCCATAACCCCTGTGAAATGTTCCTATTTCTAATCCAAGTTTTTGTTGTTCCAGCTGGGAAAAAGCTGATCAACCCTGGATACCTGGACACTGTTGTCTCTCTTTATTAGTCTCTATAATAATAGCTCTGTTGCTCTTAGTACTACTTCATTTTTTGATATCAACTTAGTGCCACTGTGGCATTTTTTCACCAGTTAACCTTAAGTATCCTCTTGAAACTGTCAAGACCATTGCTGCCCTATAGTTAAATCCACATTTACTAAATTCCTGGGTATTCATCAATTGATCTTCCTTGTCAGGAAGCCAGGCATAGTTAGAGGCATTGTTTGACTTGGGACAGAGTACAGCCAGGCCAGAAGGCAATGCCCACCGTAGGATGTGTGCTAACTTGATAATATAGGATGCAGATCGCCTAAGCAAAGACCAGGGCCCTGAGTTGGGCACCATGGTGTCTATCATTACTGTCAAAGTAATGCAGAGTACTCCAAATAGTTGGGTGGACATAGTCTCAGCTGAAGTGGGGGGTTCCATTGGGCAGTTGGGCCGTGGTGTTAAGGGCAGAGTCATGGGGACAAAGTATGCCGGTAGATAATTTTACTTGTCTTTGAACAATAAGGGCGGCACCCCAATCCTCTTTCCTTCACGTCCTATGTATTCAGTTTCTCTAGTCCTTGCCAAGGGATCAGCAATGAGGATGGTCTCCAAGTCGTACTCTGCGTAGGCAGAGTTGGGCGGGTATTTGGTAAAATGCACAGGTCCAAAGGGGGCTCCTGGGGGACAGTATAGTGCCTGGAGAGGGTTAGCAGGTTGGTCTCCAGAGGGGGAGGTTGCCTGATGGCCTACTTGGCCAGAGTTAAGATGAAAGATCACTTAGACTAGATAAGGTAAGATTTGTTTGAACTAAAGGTTAATAAAACTTTATTATTGAAAATGACAATATGGTCATCACCATACTGCCAGGGCTTTTATACCATGGGTTTTGCTTTGTCAGTTTTTTCAGGGTTCAGGTTTGCAGACAAGGCACTGGTGGGCGTGGATCTTGGCTTAGAGTCTTGAGGGCGGCAGATCCAGGTTGTACCTGCTCTGGTGGACAGAAGTGACAATGCTTCATTCCTCCGCTACTGTTTGCCACATCACCTGAGCAGTTCAATTGTACTACTCATTCTGGACAGAAGACTGGCAGCTGCTGGTAGTTATTGGCAGATTTAGCAGTAGGTTTTGTTTTAATCTCCTTAAGGCAAGCTACAACCTCTGCATAGGTCTGGGTCTTTGGTGGCGCAAGGTTGGCAGAAATCTGGTGACCATTTGGGGAATTGTCCTTGGGAGACTGGCAGGTCTCAGAGTAACTTGTCAACTTGGGTTTGCAATTTAACAAGTCAGCGGGTTTCTTTCCACTTTGTGTGACTTGAGTAGTTTTTGGAGGATCAGAGTTCAATTCCAGGGTCTCCAATGTCAATTTTGAACCTCCAGTATTGACTCTTGGCAGGTTGGCAGGTTTCTGTTCCTCCTGGTTGGGGTCAGCTATCTCTGGTGGTCCAGGGTTTGACCCAACTGGCAGTTGGGCGGACTCCTGTCTGCTCTGGTCAACATAATGCTTTTCGCAGGACCCAGGTTTCAGTTCCCAGGTTTTCAATACAAGTATTGAAATGTCATTCATGACATTCCTGGCTAATTAATTGATTTGTGAGATAGCTAGCCACTAAGATTAAAAAGGCCAATCCCTACTTTAATCATGTTGGTTAGTGCAGCTTAATTATCTGTGGGGATTATATCTAGGGCTGTGGTGGATATGAAATGATGGCTGCTTTATAAAAAGCAGCCAATTGTCTCAGATCTGGCTACGATTCTGGAAAGTTGTTCTGGCTACAATTTTTCTGGAATCAGAGCCTTACATGCCCACTAGGAGATTCTTTTCGGGATTTTTTAAAATAAAAAATTATACTTTTTTATCAAATTTTAAAAAAAATTAAGTGCACAGATTTAAATTTAAATGATTTCAGGAAATTTAATTTTCATTAAAAAATATATTATGTCCCTGCTCTTCCGGAGGAAAAAGCCGTCTCCAACCGTTTTTATTTTTAAAGTTTGGATTCCCTAAGTAAGGGGAATCCAAAAAATGAAAACCTGACAGTTGCGTTTTTCCTCTGCTGTAGCCCTAGACATGACCTCACGGGAATAGCTTGGCTGGAAATATACTTGGTAGGCCATGAGTTCAAAGCTGCTATGTTAGATGGATAAGATATGTACAATATTCCTATGGATTTAGATAAAATCACAATAAATTAGGGGGTTTCAGGATTTTTCTGGAGCGATAGTATTGGAATTATAGATTACCTGAATCCTGCTTACTTCTAGCCCTCGCACCTTGACTCCAACTGTTTCGAGCGCTGCGCCGTCGATCGGCCACTTTCGAACTGAAAGATTCCGACTTGTGGAGGTGTCCCACAGTTGCAAGCTCAGGAGGATTGTACGAAGCACTGCATGTAGCAGTAAACTGCATAGCAGCGATAATGACTCAGCCTGGTTGGAACAGATGATCCAATACCTCAAAGTAGGACTGGACTCGTGGTGCATTAGGATTTATAAACTTTCATTTAAAATCAAACGTTTAAGAAGAAAAGTGCTGAACTTGTTCTTACATTCGGTAAACACGAACAAACTTACATTTTAAGAGATGTATGGTTTCAAGTACACTTGAAGCTGGCAAGCAGACGCAGTAACGTGTTTTAACTAGGAGTTTATTAATAGTCTATTCAAATGTTCCCTACCCACACTCCATAACCCATTGGTGTAGGATTTCTATTACGATTATATTGTTTATTCTGATATACCAGTGAATAAACCCTGCACTATTATTGAAACATATTTTAGCAGAATGTGACTACCGATAGCCTATCATGTTTGATAAACCATATGTCTTTAAAAGAATATTTTTATTTTAAATGGGGTTTATAGGAATTTAAACCCCACTCGACAGCTTTATGATGATTGGTAGCATTATATCAATTCCCTTCATTGAAATGTGCAACGGCAGCTGTAGGAAATATCTTTACTTGTATAATGTTGGAATGACATGTAGGACATCATTAAGTTTCTATTCTGTATTTGTTCAGGGATCTGGGATGTATTTAACCAAAAAAATTGATTGGAAACATACATTGAAGAACTACAAAACATGAAGCTGGTTTCTCTCTTGACTCTGCAATTTGCGCTTGCCCACATGGAGATGGCAAAGCCTGCTCCACGACGCTCCAAGCACCTCAAAGGCGTCACAAATGTTGACTACGACATGACAAGCCCTCTGGGAGGTGGCTTTTCCTACCCTTGCCGCGGGTTCCCCTCAGGCCCTGTCTCCAAGAAATACACTGCTGGTCAAGCTATCAATGTGGCAATTGAAGGAGGGGCACCCCACAATGGAGGCCACTGTCAGTTTGCATTGAGTTTCAATGGACAGGATTTTGTCAACATCCATACTGTGTTTGGGACTTGCCCCCAACCTGAAAGAAGCTTTTCTGTGCAGATCCCCAAAAACTTCCCAAGTGGCAAGGCAGTGTTTGCGTGGGTTTGGAACAATCGTGTGGGCAATCGGGAGTTGTACATGAACTGTTCTGATATTGAAATCACTGGTGGTTCTGGCATGTCATAAACTGGCCCTGAGTTGCTGATTGCCAACTTTGATGTCCCTGGAAAGAAGGTGCATAGATTCCCAGAAGGGTTTGCCAATGACTTTGGCAAAGACCTTTTTGCTGCCCAGCCAACAATTACCATTTCTTCTTCGGGCTCCAGCACTTATCACCTACCACTGGCCAAGGAAATGATATCAACACTGGAGACCATCAAGACATAAAGGGTAACAAAACCACTTCTGAATACCCAACAACTCCAAAAGAAAACCCAACCAACAACAAAATCCCTTCTGAAATATGCCTGAAGCCAATAAGAAGCAAGTTAGTGACAATAACATGTCCAACTACCCTGCAGATACTAGTGGTACCCAACAGCAACCTCCCATCAGCAGCAAGAGCACTCCAGACAGTACGGATGAAACCAATGGGAATCAAGGAAGCCGCAATATGACAGATGGACCTGAGTATCCTCCAAGTGCAGAACCAAAAGATGATAAACCAACCACTATTCCCAATCCCTGCTACAACAAGCAACCAGAAAATCCCAGCAAAGAAACCAGTGATTCCAAGAAAGCTGTTTCTGGCGCGGGATGTAACAATGGTGGGATTTACTGTGAAGGGCAAGGAAAGATTGGTATCTGTTTCCTGGGTGCTGTTACCTTTGGGCCATGTGCCCCTGGTACCAAGTGTCAAGAACCCAAACCTGGCCAGGCACAATGTGTGTAAAGGGGTTTTAAATTCAGAATTTATTAAAGCTTATTATATTTGAAGTAATCTATGCTGGTTCTCTCTTCTTATTGGATATGTTTTTTAAATAGCATGTTTATAGGGGAAATTAAGAGAGCAAAGACCATTTTTATTAATTTCATTATATCTTATAAAGTACTGATAATCTTTATCCAATTAACATAAACTAAACCTCATGAGTTGATACAGTTGTTTTGGTTTAAGCTAGGATATCTTTCAGCTCTAAGCCACATAAGTGAAAAAAATATTTGAACCGTTCTAATCTACTGAAAACATCATTTTGGCTATAGTTACAGTAGTTTTCAAAGCTAAGGCGCTAAGCAAAAATAACTCAAATTAAAAAAAGACTCATATTTAAGCAAATTCCAAGTCAGTTAAGTTTCCGATACTGTGAATTCAGAACCTAGTGGTATAAATGTGGGATTGAGATATCCTTGGTCCAAATTTCATTTCACATTTGCCGGCAACCCAGCTGAATGAAAACCAAAATGTTCAATAAGATTGACCATTTAACTTGATTTTTTTTTTGATTTATTTAAATTGGCAAATTTCAAATCTTTGAGCAGATAACTCAACTAACTAAAGACAAAACACAACAAGAAAATGCAGGATACATGGATCAGAAATGCGGGATTCTAATATACAGTTTGATCTTTCCTGTATGCCTAAAAAATCATAGACATCATATAAAACTTAACACATCTGAAATTGCAGGATTTTCAAATCCAAGAACCAAATTTTAAACCAAAATGAGATAATTTGAAATAAATTCAATTGATGGGCATCTCAAAAAAGGATGTCAAAGGATCTAGAGTGGATCTGTGCTAATTCTTTTGGGAATCACAAGCATTCTCAGAAATCACCCAATTCTATTTTTGGACAGATAAGATCTAGATCCTGCTATTCACCAACATAACATACTTAACAATAAAATTGAATAAAATATACACTCCTTCTATTGATTTTATTCTTAAAAAATCTATTATATATTCTTTCAATAACAATCAAGTAAACAAGCTGTTCCCTGGCCTTGACAAAATCATGCAGTGCTATACTGGGCCTTCCAACAGTATAGCCCCCATCTATGGCAATCCTCATCCTACAGGATCTTCTCCCAGAACTACCCAAGAGGGAAACAGCGCCCATATTGACACTTTGTCAACATGGGCACTGTTGACTCAAAAATTGAAAACTACTATGTTTCTTGCTAGTTGCGCTAGCTCAATTCCCATTTTTTAAAGCGCTCAGGGGTGCAAACCCGGAAACCACTGCAAAATTGTGGTCATTTTGACACAATTTTATATTAAGCTTAATAAAAAACTTGATTTGACCCAATTTTCCCTTTACATTTACTAGTAAAAGTTTGTTTACTTATTAATTTGGTTTCACAACGTAAAAGTGTCAATGTTGACACTTTATAAGCCTAACTTATTTTTATATCAAAACTGAAACATCTACAATAAAAGGTTTGTGCACTTAAAAATATTTTCTTATTAAATCAATATATTGAAAAAGGTATTGCACATATAGCCAATTATTGAAATGTTTATGTTATAAATTTATATGTGGCACTTATTCTGTCTTAAATATAAAATGGATTGGCGGCTAACAGTGATCCCATAATTTAAGTGTGAGTTACTATGTAATTTACTATAGAATTTATTATTGATAAAAATTTCAAAAAACAGAAATGTAGTCTATTTGCTTGTGATCATCCACCAGGGTGGATTTAATAAAATTAGAGTGGTACAATTAAGTTTAAATTACTATGCCACCTCCTATTGAAGATGCCGTACTGTAGTTTTAAAAGCTATGGCGACAACCAAAAATACCTCAGATTTAAACAAAATGATTTCAGATTTGAACGAAATCCAAGTTGCGCAAGATTCAGGATTCAATTAATTTCAAAAATTTCAGTTAATAAATGAACTGTTAAACAAAAAAAGAAATTTCACTAGCCCATGATACAAAATTATATCAAACATGAAGCGGTGTAGTTCAAACCACAAACAAAATGAACTGACGCAACAAGTGAAATGGATGGATGCTGTTCCAGAGTATACTATAATCCAATCAAGATTCATATGAGGCACCAACAGAAGGACTAAAGCAAAAAAAAAACTTGAGCAATCTAGAAGAAAAATTCCACAAGCACAAAACAAAATGAACTCACACAAGATGTGTAGTATGAGCAGCCTAAAATAGAAAAATAACAGTTTAACAGCCAATCATCAGCTATCTAATTTAGGAACAGAGGCATTTTATTCATTTTCATTGCTCTAGATTTGTATGGAATGGTTTTGAGAACCTTTCAAATATGGACTCAAGATTACAATTAAAATAAATCATTAAATTTTAAAAGTTCTACTTTTAGTGATTTTATCCTAGGTTTTTTAAATATGGTTTTCAACAGCAACATCTTCAACGTTGCCAGCAGCCAAGACAGCAGCAGCCAAGCCAGCTTCAATGGAGGCAAGGCTCAGAGCGTGGAGGCACCTGTTTACACCCAAGCCTTTGAGGCGGGTAACAAGGAAGCTGACCTGTACCTGACCACCAACCCCTATGGCTTTGACTTTTTCAGTAGTCACATAGTGTCTAGCTCTGCCCCTGCTTCCGTACCCACCCCTGCACAAGCTGCCCACCAACCAACTAATCAGGATGGCAACCTTGATTTGGAACAACTTCCTGCCACCAGCCAACCTGTCCCCCTACAGCCAATCAGGCTTCAGCTTGTGCAGCCCAGCGCCCCAAGCAACAAATCATCACTGCCCAAATTCTTCAGGAAATTGTGGCACTGAATCTACAGGGACTGTCCTGGGAACAGATTGCTGCCCAGTTGCAATTTACCCAAGCTACTGTCATGTGGCAATTCAAAAACCTGATGAACAGGGTGAATCTGATTGGGACGGCCAAGAAGCCCAAGAAGGCCCCCAAGTCCCAAATCAATGAGGCATACCCAATCATGCTTGACCTCCTCCAGCGGGATCCCAAGCTTCCATTGACCCAGGTCCGGAAGTAACTTGCACACCATAACATATGGGTCTCTGAGCGCAGGGTACAGCTCTGGATTATGGGAAGGTGGCTTCCATATGGGTTCTTACCAATTTTGCTGGCAACCAATGGGATGGCACTGAGGATTCCCTGTATGACACTGCCATCAAATCAACCCTGGTCCAATGCCTGACTAGTCTAACTGATGATGCCATGTTCATCTCATATACAAGCTATCAATAGCTTTTGATGATCTTGGCAAGCAAGGAAAAGCCGCTGCCAAGAATAGAAGGAAGAAGGTCAAGAAGGGGATGTCCATTGGTGTATTTCTGGCTGTTTCACCCAAGGGTTTTGTCTACTATTGGAAAACCCCAGATTTCATGGATGGTTACTCATACAGCCACATCCTTGGTGGATTACTCAACTCCTGGGATGGCTCAAATTCCAAGTACCAGGGTTTCTTGAGCCACCAGATGGAGGTTAGCTCCACTGCCCTTGAGGCCATCCAGGGACGCGGGCACCAGGCCTCAGTCTACCCTGCCGGCCATGCAGACGTCCATCTGGCTGATGTTGTCTTCTTCAACATGGGATCCACATTACGGGAGCGCCTCCCTCAGGCTTTCAACAACCTCTATCTTGGGTTAATTGACCACAATTTTCTCTTTGGCTGCCAGATGCTGGCTGACTTGTTTGCACAAATTGTTTTCCATGTGAACATGGGCAACCAATCATATAAGGATAAGCACCTTCCACCCCGGGCCCTGCCACTTACCAGCCCATCCAGCCAATGACCAATGAGGAATAAAACAAGTGTTATATGGCAACCATCATGCAAAATCCTCCTGCCTCCACCCCCGCCACCAACACCCCTAACCTGCAAGCCCAATCCACCCAATCCCAGACCCCCCAGGCCAGCACCACCTCTACGTCTTCCTTCCCACGTTATTCTGCCTCCTAGGCAGCACTCCCCCGCCTCAATAAACCCCCTGTCACCAAACATTTTCTATTTATATTATCTTTTTTTAATTTCTTTTGTTAATGTTCTCTTTGTTTATAGTTGGTTTTATTCTTTATGTTCAGCTTATTTCTATAAAATCATATATTTACTATGCCATGTATCTAGATCCAGAACACAGTTATTTTTGGCGCTTGACATAGCCCCTTGTGAAAATAGTAACAACAATTTGGTGATCAGCTAAATTTGAATTAGAAATTTATAGTTTTAACTGTTTTTAGATGCAGTTGTTACTGGTCCAAAATTAAAACCTTAATGATAAACTTTAAGCTAATCAGGAGCCAAGTGATAAAGTGATTGTTGTGACATAAAGAGACATTCAATAATTCTTTGGTGCATGTGCGCTAATTAATATGATTGGCTGGATGTTTTGCCATTGTGTGTCATTGCCGCTGTGGCAAGTTGTTGATGGACTAATGCTAACCCAGCAGCTGATTGGGCACTAGTCCTTCAAAAACTTTCCACAGCAGCAATGACACACAATGGCAAAACAACCAACCAACCATATTAATTAGCGCACATGCACCAAAGAATTATTGAATGACCCTTTATGTCACAACAATCACTTTATCACTTGGCTCCTGATTGGCTTAAAGTTTATCATTAAGGTTTTAATTTTGGATCAGTAACAACTGCATCTCAAAACAGTTAAAACTATAATTTTCTAATTCAAATTTAGCTTATCACCAAATTTTTGTTACTATTTTCACAAGGGGCTATGTCAAGCGCCAAAATAATATGGTAATCAAGGAAACAATGCCAACACAAAGAAAACAACACATATTGAGATGAAGATAAAACATATACAAAATGGGTTAAAAAGACGGGATAAGGTAGTAGATGAGAAAACAAAAAGGATTAAACAAAGAGGCAACAGTATCAAAATAATACAGAAATTATTGGGGTGAAAGCTATAAAAACATAAAAAGTTTAGTAAAAAATCAAATGAGAGAACTTGAAAAACTACTCAAAGACCACAACTTAGAGATTGCCAAAATCAAAGACATTGACCACAAGGTCAAAGCCAAAGTTAAGTCTGCCATCCTCACTGGGGACAAAATTGACAAGGTGTCTGCAAAGGCACCAATGACAAAAATGCCAGACACCCCTGAGAAGACCATTGTGCATCTTCTCAACATCCAGAAGACAGTGGTTGAGGGCCTCCAGTTTAAGAGGTACAATCTTTCTGCACCATCTGTTTGGGTTGACAACCCGGAGATGTATGAACATCTCAAATCCGCCAAGTGTGCCAGGGAATAGGATACTGAATTGCCAGTGCAATTGCTTGCGCCAAGAATGGCCAAGCCGGCCAAAGCTGCAGGTAAGGAAGAAACACAAGAAGGTAACATAAAAAATAAAATTAATAAAAATTCTTAAATATTACCTGTTTTTTAGAGAACATAGACAGTGAACTCCGCCAAGTCCTGGTCCCCTTTGTCCCGGCCACATTCTATGCCACTCATGTGGCCAAGCAGTTGTATCTGTCCCCCCTGTCATGCAGGAGATGGAGGACCACATCCACAGGTCCTTTCCTAAGTCCAGGGAGGAATTGGCTGGGCTGACACATGGAAAGGGGGCATCCAAGTGGGCAGTTACTGCCTACAAGGATGCCTAACTGGTCCGCCTGGACCGGGTTAATCTCAGTGGAGTTTACTGTGTAAACTACATTGATCTTGTTTGGGACATCCTGGCAACGCTCCCATTCAAGAATGTACCAGAGATGGGCCGGGCTCATGCGGCTGCTTGCTTCTGCTTCCCGTTGGAGCATACCCTATCTTACCTTCTGGACAACTTTGGGCGCGCAGTGGGGAAATTGGCTGTTGCAGACGCAACAGCCATCAAGAAAACTAAGATCCTCCTTGCGGAATTTGGGCTAGCCTGGAGTGCAGATGAGACAGGGCTCCCCTTGGCAATGAATCTTACCTTTGCAAAGACCAGGCACAATAAGAAGATCAGTGTGGTCTATAATAAATTATGTGAGTTCACAGAAGCCTTTGCTGAACAAAAACTTCACTTGGTGGTTTACCTTGGGTATCTTTTCTTCTTTGGGATGAGCGTCAGCATAGAGGATCTAGACAGGGTCCTTCTGGGAATTGACAAGGCCCGGCTTGCACTTGATGGGAAGAAGGTCCCCCGGATATGACTTGGTGGACCACGTGATACAAGACGCCCTGGTCCTGGCAGGGATTTACGGGTTTATAGCCCTGCAGAAAAAGCTGCTCCACAGTTTGCACCTAACCCCACTCCCTTTCACCAGCAGACAGGAGTTTTTTAATAAGGGCATATCCTCTGTCCACAGTGTGGCGGTGGAGGTTGTGCGCCACCTCCATTGCGGGGTGGGTACATAACAAAGAACTCACTACAGGTGTTTGCAATAAATTCTCTCTTCTAATAAATTTCATTACAATTCATATTATTTTTATTATAATAAAAATTTCTAATTCTTATTTCAGCAAACCAGTTTTGCAAAATATATCATGGAAACAGGTTTCATAAAAGCATAAAATAATACATTAATAAAATAAATTCCAACTTGTACATTTACGTTTAATTTTTATAAGACTATTTTATATTTATTTGACAAAAGTGGTATAAATATATTTGCGTAATTCAGTATCAAATTGTTTGGGATTACCTCATATAGCATAATAAAATAATATAATATAAAATAAATAAATTACTTACATCTATTGATGGTCCTTCTGAATGTGATTGCGGGCGTGAAAACATCTAAATATAAAATGATAATCAATAAATCTTGAATAGTAAATTAGATAATATAAAAAATTGGACACACTAAGCCTTAAATCAATTGGCTGTTTGGCTAGGCACACAGGGATAAACAAATCAGTGTGGCCATAGAATTTGGCCATGGTCTCAGCTGGGAGGGTGTGGATCCCGGCCTGCAGCAAATTAAAGAGGTTCTTGGTCCCAGTTGGGGTTCCTTGCTTGACAACTCGCTTGAGCCACCCAAAGACTTCCTCAATGGGATTTAGGAAGGGAAAATAGGATGGGAGGAAAGAAGGCGCAAATTTGCCGTGGCCAATTGCTGGGGGCCCACAGCAATGCTGGTGTCAATTGATGGAAATTCTTTAAGAATGTCAGCCACTTTGTGGAGACCAACGTTGTCCAACACAATGACATTAGCAAAGTCAGGGCTTGTGAGCCTCAGGTGCTCCTGGAATAATCAGAGAAATGATAGAAAGGTCCTGCTGTTATGCAAACCCAATATCATTTGGTAGAGCTTGACCCCCTTTGGACCAAGGAGAGCCACCATTGAGTAGGCTGTGGCGTGGACTGCAGAACGCCAAGCCATCCCGTCATTGGAGCCTTTGGGGACATAGCCATATGCATTGCACATAGATGAGGCAAATTCTGATTTGTCAATATAGTAAAATTTGACCGTCCCCTTGGCTTTGAGGGCAGTGTACATCTCTGCGTAGTTTTTCTGGGTCTTGATGTTGGTTGGGCTGTTTCTGTTGTAGGGAGATAACCCAAGCTTTTTCCAAGAAAATCACATTCCCTTCACCAGATGGTAGTAAAAGGAAATTAAGGCCTCAATCCCAAAAGTAGATTTGACCATGGCCTATATATTTGCCAGTTCAAGATGGCAATCCTGGGTTATCCACTGGCAGATTGCTCATTTGTGCTCCTTGGTGAGCATGGTAGAAACATGCAAGGATTTCTCCGCGGCAAGGACACAACCAGTATTAATGAATTTTTGGAAGGTCTTGCTGGCGTACTTGGGATCCACTCTGACAATGGCTGCAGCCTCCTTGTAGTTACCAGATTCACACATTAGCTTGATCAGGATGATGCGTTTGATATCTGTTATGTGCTTCTGAGCGGGATTAGTAGGCTCAGATGAACTGGGATCCTGATAGGTGACAGGCTTGCAAGGCATAGGCACCTTGTTGTAGAGCATAGCAACTTTCTTGAGCACTAACTGTCCCTCATCAGTTCTGAAGAACTCAGGCTCCTCATCCTCTTCCTGATTGCCATCACTGATGTAGGGCTTGTAGCTAGTATCAAGTATAGGCTTCACCTTCTCCAGCATGACTGACGGGACCAACTCTTGCCGGTATACAACGTCAAACACATACAAAGTAAGTTCTACCTCCTTGTTTCTAACTTTCTTTGTATTGGTGGGCTTCTGGGTCAGCTTGGGGACCCAAGGGTTTATGCTCTGCACCCTAGCAGCTTGTGCTCCTTGAACCAGTTGTGTCAGTGCAGCGTCACTATGGAACTCTCCTCTCCTGTCTCCTCCTTGAGTAGGCACTTGGTTTGCACTAACTCTGTTCTTTGACCCGCGGAGGCAACTGCAACCGCGGTGCACAACAGGTGCATTGGTACTCTGGTGTTTTGTTCCTTTCATTTTAAAATTTAATAAAATATTAAATAAATTTTAATTAAGTTACTTCCTAACTTTATTCTTTGCTTTTATCTGAATATGGATATTTAATTAGAGTTTTTCCCACCCAATATCCCAATTATAGATTTTTTATTTCTTAGTTAGTTGTTTTTGGTTTTACAACGCCCATTTTAGAATACCCAAAATAATTTCCACCCATTTCCTCAGATTTTATGCCAAATTAAGCACCCAACACAATATTTTTAAAATTTATGTTTCAGATCTTGTGTCTTATTTTAGATACCTTGGTATCATTCATGATTACAATCCATTGCACACATTGCATGCGTGATTTTGTTTACGTAGTGAGTTGCTATTGTGTTTTGTTTTTGGTTTGAGTTTTGAATTGCCTTGGTTGGGTGTATTTTGTCACCAATTCACATAGTAAACATATACACACTGAAAGTCAACTTACACCATTTTGTTTGTGAATCAATGTATTTCCAATTGTATTTTGAATGGTTTTGCTTTGTGTGTGAGCCCTTAGTTGCTGTGTTGACTCATTTTGCCCATTAACGCCAATAAACCCTGTTAACAGAGTGTAATTTTAACCTGAGAGTTGGATTTTGTTTAAATCTGAAATCATTTTGTTTGAATCTGAGGTATTTTTGGTTGTTGACATAGCTTTTAAAACTACTGTAAGTGGCAAAGTTGACACTTTACCTTTTTGATATCTAACAACAACTTCTTAACAACTTTACATAAGTACTATGGTAAAATATTATGTTCCCATCCCCAAATATTATTTTTTAATAAAAAAACTTAACTTTGATTATTTTTTACTTATTTTTATGTGTTCTTTAAAATGTTATTATATGAAAAAAATACATAGAAAACATTTAATATTCACTTGTTTTCTTAAATTCAATTAAGTGTACTATGAAAAAAGCATAGTAAAATTTCAAGAAAACTTTGAAAGTGCCTGTCAGGATTTTGGGATATTGACTAATTAACAAATTGACCCAATTATTGCAGGCCAGCTGGCAATCACTCTTTGGAATGGTTTCAACAGAACAATACAGGCCGTGGGCTGCAGGATCAATGAATCAATGACCAAATCATATCCTGGCGTTAACACATTCATGTATTGCAATTAATTAATGGATTATGCAATTACTGCTCATTAATTAGTCCACCTCAACAAACCACTTCAAACATGCTTCCCATAATAATTACTATTCTAAACTTTAATTATATCCTAGAGCAAGGGCCATCATATGGACCATCCTCTGAAACATTTCTAAAAGAGTTCAAAATGGACTGGGCTGTAAGGCCAAACACTCTAAGATAAAAGGCTTTGAGCCTATTGTATTAGAGTAGCTCTGATTAAGTGAAACAATCATCTCTGTGAACTAGTAGCCATCACTGGCTAGATAGCCCTGGAAGTGGCCCAGGTAGACAGAAAGAATACCAATCTATGGAAGATGCCAATTTAGCCTTCCAATAAAACCACCTCAAAAAGGCCAGGCCTCCTGCTATGTTGTCCTAATGCTACTTCAGTCTCTTCTAGTGTTGTGAGCTAACTTGGATAGCACGTGTGCAGACGGGCTGCCTTAAAGCCAGTCCATTAGAATAAAAAGACTGATGATTCCTTATTTGACTTGATGATTGATCCAAGCCTTATTTCCTTAACGTGATCCTCTCTTAGGCTTTAAGTGGAGAGCAAAAGATGATACTGTTGACATACAGTATAATTTTCTATAGAAAAATATAGAGACAACAGCTTATGAACCTATATCCAAAAATAGGAAGAAATGTCCCAAATCCTCCGGGTCTTGGGCCTTGTCAGACTTTCTACTCCTGATGACAACAAATATTCCAGGCCAGAGGTTACACCAAAGTCACAGGTAATATGTACTTTCCTAATGTTAGAAAACTTAGGATATCCTCTGGAGGATGATAAAATACCATGGTCTGCAATTTTCTGACAGTGCTAATATTGTCTTGGCAAATTTCTACATTTTTTCTAATTGTCAGTGGGAATTCAGCTTTTTTTACCAATCATCATTAATAATGTTGCTGCTTTTCACTTCTCATATATGAAACGTTATGTTTTACATAATAAAAACTTTTGACATTAACATGTTGTATTTTTAACTTTTCTCTTTCATATTTTGTAATTTTTAAAATAAAATTTATATCCAAAGCTACTAATTTTAAATCTTTCTTTTAACTTTAACTTGTTATTTAAAACTCTAATAAAAAGAAACTTAAACAATATGTTTACTTTTTAAATTTCACCAAAAGCATTATAAGTATAACTTTTTGATATGATGATTCTTATTGTTATTTTTTGTTTTTAAATACAAAGCTTTATCTCAGAACTTGTTACTTATTAATTTAGGACAAGAATATTTCAAAGCAACAGAATGGTACTAAGTGTCCCTCCAAGCCCACCTAATAGGTTAGGCTGATTGACCACAAACAGTCAGGCTAATCATTGAACGCAGATCATTACATTTACACACTGTAGAATCACTAGGCTGATACTCTATTAAGTTTAGTAATTATACACCATATAATCACTAATATATTATGATGGATACGGCAGTTACACACTGTATAATTGTTAGTCTATTAAGATAGATGCAACAATTATACGCTGTATTATCTTTGATTATCATTCTGAGGTGTCATTACATGCCGTATAATTACTAGTTGATATAGCTACTATACGCCATATAAACGTCAGTCAATATAGTGATTATCATTGATTACACAGTGTGTGATCACTAAATCATCAACTGTATATTGCCCATACCATCCTGCTGGAAGTTGTATCAACTCAGCCTTACCCAGCCTGATGGTGTTTATGAGCATATCAAACAAGTGATGCACAAAGGTCATGGAAATACCAAGTTTGGGTCAGCATTACACGGCGTATAATCAAGCTTCCTATTGGTTTGGGTTAATATTACAAGGTGGATAATCCACGGGTTGATACTGGATCAGATCTGCTATTATATGGCGTATAATCCCTAATTCAACCTGTTGCATTAATAAGCAGAAGGCTTGCCAGCCAGAAAAGGATCACTGATTGAGCCCTACAAACAGAAAACTGAAATTCCACCTTCCAATGTGAGAGGGCTGAACAGGGACAATTTCTAAGCATCAACTAAGCATGGCAAATCTTCACAGTGCAATAATAGACGTGTAGGATACAGCCAACCAGAAAACAACAGTAGGCTAGCTCAAGAAGAGCGTAAGCTGTAGCTGAAGTGCCATGTACACCTATAAAGGCCAGTAGCAACACATATGCCAAGGACAGCCAATCAGGATAGGCACAGCCAGTAAAAATGGACCTATTGCAAAGGTAGCCACTGAGAACTGTCTTAAAGGACAAGAACAAGGGTTATTGCAGTATATATTGATATAGACGCCTAACAGGACAACAACAAGTTCTTAGTTATACCTGGATAGATTGCAGTCACTGGCTAGATTGTACTCCAGCTTCAATAAACGTAATTATCTTCAAAGTTATATTCTATTGTAGTCTGTAGTGCTCTTGCATAGGATTAGGTAAAGTACATTAGCAAGGCTAACATCTATCTGTAGCTTTGAACATATCAGCAATAACACAAGTTGCTCAATACCACCAAAAACAAAGCAGAAGGCATCATCATCCAAAAAGGCTGCCTTCAAGCCTTCCCCAAAGCCCTCCCCTGAGCAGAGCCCAGCTCACTTCACTGGGGGAGAGAAATCTGATGGTTCCCTTATAAACCACAGTTTTTATAATTCAGCTTTAGATGAGGAGCCCACCAAGAATAAGCAATCAACCCAAAATTCCCCTCCCAAGAATAAGTCTCCCACACATGAGAAGCACTACAAAAAGCCCCCTTCTTATCCCCCGCCAAACTCCCCCCTTCAAGCTCATCTGGGGATGATTCAAAGCCCTGCCCCAATTACTTCCCTGGCTTCCGTCATGCTCCTGATGGCCCTTGGGACCCTCTTGTTGCTCATAATATCTGCAATGCTAATGACAATTTCAAGTTTTCTTCCTTGTTGTCCAAATGCTTCCCAATCATGAGTGTGAAGGGTGGGCCAGCCATGGTAGTCAATGGATACATATTTTCCTGCAATAACACCAACCAGGGCTTCAAGAGCCGGTGTTAAACTGTGAGAACGCTTGTACCCAGTACAGATCAACACTGAGCACTGGGACAAGGTCCAAACTATCAAGGACAAACATACATGCATAATGATAATACCACCATCTCTTGCCTCCTGAAGTGGTATCTGGTGCAGGTCATGCCCACCTCCAAGGACCTTTCCCCACCCAGCTGGCTGTGCTTGCCTATAAATACCTCTCCCCCACCAACCTGAAGAGGGTGCCAACACACAGCCAGTTGGTGAAGTTTTTTAGCAATGGGTACAAGCCCTCAACCCCCTGGCCAAGAGTGCCACTACCATCAAATACCTGGTCCTCATCAATGCCCTCAAGAAAACTGAGGATGGTGAGATGTTCCTGCTGCATTACAATGAGAAGGAAGTGGAGGATAGGATCATTGCCTACACCACAACCCAAAACCTGGAGAAGCTCAACACTGCTACTACATGGCTGTGCAATGGCACATTTGCAACCTGCCCCACCCTTTTCAAGCAGTTTTGGGTCCTGCATGGGCAGTTCAATGACCAGTTTATCCCTCTTGTGTTCTTTCTCCTTCCTGGTGCCAAGACAGAGGTCTATGCCAGAGCTTTCAAGATTGTCTGGGATGCTTTGAGCTCCCTTCCCACCAACCAGCTCCCCCCTCCCACCCACACCACAAGGGTCAATCCCTACTCTGCTGAGAAGGATGAGGCAACCTTAGCCGCTGAGCAGCTAGCTCATGTGCGCTCACTTGGGCCAAAGGTTATAATAATGGACTTTGAGCAGGCTCAGTTTTGAGCCTTTGAGGCCACCTTTAATGGAGAAGTTCAGGGCTGCTTCCCCCATTTCAGGCAGGCTTTCATCAAGCATCTCAAGAGCAATAAGGGCCTCTTTGAGAAGTATCTTGACAATAGTAAAGGCAAGTGCTGTGTTGTCATCACCCAGTTTGCTACCTTGGTTTTTGTGCGGCCAGAGCATACTGGAATTGGTTTTGAGGCCATTATGGAGGATGCTTACATCAAGAATCACTCCACTATTTTCAAGATCTACCTTGATTACTTCAAGAAGCAGTGGGTTGGAAAGAAGGTGACTGCCAGGAGAGGGAATAGTGGGGCTACTTCCCCTTGGAACTGCCATAGCGCCAGCCTTAAGAGGGAAATGAAGACCACATCTAGCCTGGAGGTGTGGCATAAACACCTGAAAGCAAATTTTGGGGGAACCCCCAACTTCAACAAGTTCTTCCTGAAGCTGCAGGAGGTGCAGGCCTGGAATGTCTCTAAGCTTTGTGACATGGCTAACCAGGTGGCCCCCAAGAAGAGGAGGAGTAAGGAGCAAGACTACCAGTAGGATGTCTAGAAGGTAGTCAAGAAAAAGTATAAGGTGGCAGAGATTAAGAAGTACCTCAAGGGTGTGGCTACTACCCTTGATGGCGGCTTCAATTAGCCTAATAAACTCTGCTTTGCTTTGCATTTATGTGTTTCACTTTTGAATATTTATATTTATTTATTTTTTGGGTTGTACTATCTTTTTAGGTATAAATGGTAAGTTTCTGATACAGTTTCAATGTAGTTTAGTAAGAAATATCTTATATTTTGTTAATTTATCTTTAAAGTATGAGATATTTTCAGTTGTGCTTAATAAAGTATAAATAAATTAAATATAGAACTTTCTTATTTTTATAGCTTATTATATTGTGTTTAACTTTTTTTGTTCATTGGATTATTAATTTTTATGGGGAAAAATAATTTATTAATAAAGAGTGCAGTTTACAAAGTAAATTGAAAAATGCTTGCTTATATTTACTTATTCTTATTACTTATGGTATTTTTACTGTATTTTTGAACACTCTGGGGTCGTTTTAGTATAATAATGTATTTAAAAAAATTATATTAAAAATATTCAGGTTAAAGTGTTTTGTTAATTAAAAAAGTGTCAATATCCAGGAAACAACATTATGTAAACCCAGGTTGTCACTTTACTATAGTGTTGACATGGCCACTGTCAACATTTTTACTGTCAACATGGCCACTGTTGCTCCCTGGAGTGTTTTCTTTCTCCTGCTTTATCAGGCATGGCCCCGTTTGCATGTCATGTACAGGCAGCTACTAAACCAAATTTGTATTAGCACTGGAATCAGGAATCAAAGATCAAGCCAATGAATCACCCAAGGGAATGGTAATCATATACTGTTCAATCAGATATCAGCATTTGGGTCTTAAGACAGACACATTTTTTTCCAGCCAATCAGCTTGCAAGACACAGAAGAAATCTCATTACCCCAAAAATTGTTCTGGAAATGGTTGAAAAGGGAGGGATGCTTATGTCCCTTAAGGAAATAACAACCACAATGGGGTTTGCTAAGTCCACTCTGGCTGCAACCCTACAAGCTCATTCCAACTGTGATCCCATCCCAAGAAGACTCTTACTGAGGCCTGCACATCAACTGAAAGTGAAAAATTGCACCTTCTAATGTTGGCCATCATGGAACATGATCCCCAAATGCCCCTAGTCCAGGTTTTTCTTCAACTGGGACTCCATGGCATTTTCACAAATAAACAAATAGTCAATTTGTGGATGCACAGAGTTTTAGTTGCCGCAATAATATTGATAAAGCAAGTCCTTGATGGGTTCAATATGATGGACACTCAACCATAAAATACCACAACTTTCAATTTTATCAAAGGGAGGGTAATGAGAATGTGCAATGACAACCTCCTCTTGTCCTGTGCCAAGAGTTCCCAAGAATCCAAGACTTTGGAAAAGTGTATAAAAACTGATGTTTACAAGCATGGCCCAATTTGTATCAATTTTTTGGAGTTTTGCTGACATTTTCCCAGTGAGATTAAATTATTACTCTGCATTGTCAAACACAGCAGATAGGTATGCCTACCAGACAGAGCTCAAGACCATGCTGGAGGAGTGGGCTACCCCAAAAGCCATCTGCACAGTTATAATGAGTGCTGAGATGGAGCAGTGTAATAAGTGTACAAGGAAATTACAACTGTTGGGATACATGTTGGTCCTAACCCACCAACCACACTGACATGAATCTTGTGGATGTATATCTTTAAAATTTTGGTTCAGCTATCAGGCGCTTAAAGCCTGCCACCTACAAGAAATGTGCTCCCAAATTGAAAAAGGGTACAAGCTTTTCCCTTCTGTATTTGTCCAGGACTTATCAGATCTAATCATCTTCTATGCAAGTGATAGTGATAAGTCCAGGAAGAACTCCTGCCTTCTCCCACGCTCATCAATTTGTTTTTTCAAGCCAGCATATAAGGCAGAAGAAGAAATTGAGCAATTGAAGCAATCAGCTCTTGCTGCTGCTTCCAAGTCAACAAACCCTGCCTCCTCAACTACCCCATCATGACCAAGCCACCTGCCTTCCAACCCTGACCCCCAAGCCAGCACCTAATCCCTCCCTACTACCTCTGATGGCGTCTCTTTTACAGGAGCAGATGATAGCAACGTACATTTTACCCAATCCCTCCTCCATTTGAGTCATTATTTGTTAGATTAAGCCAAGGCGCCAGCTTAAGCATTTTAAAGCCTTTTACCTTCTTTGGTATCATTTAAGTCATAAACTTATGTTTTTTGAACATTAATATAACTATAAGTTTACTGAAGAAATTTTTAAAAGTGTAAAATATACAAATAATAAAATTAAATCTTACTTTTATTACCTGTATTTTTTGCTAAAACCCTTTTTTCTATTTTAATAAGCTAAGAATCAAATATATGAGTTTCATGGGAGAGTAATAGCAGCCCCAAAGCTATAATTGCTATTACCCTATTTTTGGCTCATATAATTAATTTCTTAGTTATTTTTAGAAAAAAAAATTTGTTGTATTTAAAAGACTATTTACCCTACGTGAAATATAAGTTTTTGTAATGAGTCCAACTTCATGAACATGCCTACTAATCCTTTAGTAGTATCAGCTCCTTTTTTCTCTATCATCTGTGCAGAACTTTATACAATACTTTAATTTGAAACTCTTTAACATCTTCAAATGTCAAAGGTGAAACATACAGCTCACCATCTTTCATTACATATGAAAGGTTAACATAAAAGGCTTTGACTTCAAGCTAGTTTTTTAGGCCTAGATTTTCTATCATAGATGTAAAAAAAGGTTTTTTGGGAAACATCTGAATTATTTACAAGTGACTCATATAAACCCTTTCTTTCTTCCTCTCTCTCAAAAACCATTTTGAGATCAATTATATTTTTTATATACATATCCTCATCCTTTTGTGTAAATATTTTAGATAAAACACCAAAATGACCATCAACAATACTTTTGTCATGAAACTCTACAAATATATTTTTCTTAATTGTTCCCTTTAAAAATTCTAGTTACTGTAGATTCAGAACCTGAACGTAAAAATGTGAGATTGTCAAATCCTTGATTCAAATTTTGAATCACTTTTGCAGGATAGCTTTTTTAAAATAAATTGAATTCTTTGTATTTTTATTTGGACTTTTAAAAATGCGGGAGCTTGTAGATACTTTGCAAAGTTCAAGTCAAACTGCACATTTCCAATGGACAAAATGAATTAACTCAAATCAGATTTGAAGCGTTCAAATACATTAACAATTTTCATTAAGTTTACTAAGTTTTTTGAAATTGCGGGATTGTCAAATCCAAGAACCAAATTTCAAATCACTTTTGAATGCCACTAGTAAAATCAAATAATAATTGTGGGAACTGGAATCCAAATTGGATATAAAGTAAGAAGCTAGGACAAATCAACCCAAATCAAGAAGCTCCACTCTGGATAAAATCAAATGAAAAATCCAATCTCAACAACCATGTTTAGACATGAAATTAAGTGAAATTTAAAATTGTCTAAACTGGAAATGATGCAATATTCTGCACTCTAAATCACTAATATAGCAACCATAAAAACCATATAATGATACATGAGCTACCCTCCTTATGACACAGGAATTTTTAAAAATGTTTTTTGGCCCCTGGCTACACCTGGGGCCAACAAAACTTTATTTCATGGAAGAAAGAAGGGATGTAAAGATAAAACACAGTTTACTACACTATTATTCATGTATTGCTATTAAGGATACTTGATTACAGTAGATTTCAGAAAATACTAATAATAAAATAGAATTATATATTACAATCTATTTTTTATCATGTTGCCTTTTCCTTGGTGTTTTGATAGTTCATTTGCTGTTGATAATGTACCTTCATTCTATTGGATTATTTCCCCTACAGTCACCAAGGCAACAGGAAATCAAGTCGCCTCTGTGACCACAGCTAGTCTTGCAGAGGTGACTTGATTTCATATTGCCTTGGTGACTGGAGGAGAAACTATCCAATGAAATGAAGGTACATTATCAACAGCAAATGAACTATCAACACACCAAAATAAAGGAAAATTGATGAAAATAGATTATAATATATAATCCTTTTCTTTATTAGTGTTTTCTAAAATCTACTTTAATCAAGCATCTAGATTTTTGCTGTCCTAAAATGGAATAGGGAGATTTTTGAGAATGCCTATGATTCCTAAAAAGAATTAGCACAAATCCACTCTAGATCCTTTGACATCCTTTTAGAGATGCCCATAAATTATAATAATTTCAAATTACCTCATTTTTGATTTGAAAATTGGTTCTTGGATTTGACAATCCCGCAAATTCAGATTTGTTAAGTTTAACATGTGTCTATGATTTGTTTGAAAAACAGGAAATCTCAAATTGTAAATTAGAATCTGGCATTTCTGATTCATGTATCCTGCATTTGTTTGCTGAGTTTTGACTTTTGTTAGTTGATTTATCTGCTCAAGGGATTCAAATTTTGCCAATTTATATAAATCAAAAAAGTCAAATTAATTGGTTGATTTTATTAAATATTTTAATTTTCACTCAGCTGAGTTGCCCGCAAAAAGGATTCAAAATTTGAACCAAGAATTCAACAATCCCGCATTTTTATGTTCAGGTTCTGAACTTACAGTAACTCTTTAAAAAGATAACATAAGAATTTATAAGATCTGAAATGATTACCATTATCAGTCCAAACTTTTATTTTTTTAATATTCTTAAATTTATCTTTTTTAAGCAGACTTATCAAACACTGACCTAAAAACAAAAATTCATGAGATAAAATTTCAGATAAAAGGCATGATACTAATATTTAATTTTCTCATTTTCTTTAAAAGCAATAGCAAATCCTAATAAAGAAATAGGTATTTTCTCATATAAATAATTATTTGTCTCTATAGGACCCCCACCTATTTTAAAGTTTTCTTTATAGTCTATTAATATAACACATGAATCATCATCAAGATTATTTATATCACTAATATATTCTTTATTTTGATGCTTATAAAACTTTTCATGTAGGTCAATAGATTCCAAATTTTCTTTAATAAATTTAGGCAATGGCAACTTCTTTATACTCAAATCCTTTTTCTTCATTTCTAATGATTTTTTCAAGTTTCAAATATTACACATATCAGTTTGTTTTTTTCTTTTGATTATATTATTAGGAATAAACATATAGAAAGTGGAAAGTGAAATAGAAATATTGTTTTTTATTTTCATATTTTCATAGCTTTCTTTTTTGTATTCAAGAATGAGTATTTATTTATGAAGTATTCACTCAATTCTTTTTATGGTTCTTCATAAATTTGATCCAGATGATTTTTCAGTGATTTGGCTGGTTGGAAATGATTTTTTTAATATATTTTTTAAATTTTTATACTTTCTCTTACTTTACTGAATCCTTTTTTCCTTTTTTATTTCTTGAGTTAGATGATATTTTTTTACCATTCTTTATTTTTTAGAATATAATACTCATTTTTTTTATTTCAAACCCACAATCCCAAAGCTCTTTCAAACTGTAGCTTGATGTAACCAATGCTCTTAGGGAAGGAAGGTGCTTGACAAGGGATTATGACATCAATTCCTTCTGGTTGTTAAGGAAATCATCTGTCTTGGAATTTTGTATGACAGGTAAGAAGGTAATTTTTCCAAACTCTTTTTTTAATAAGAAATGCTCAAAAAAGCTGTTAAGATCATTGCCAGCAGTAAAAAGAAATGCTTGTTTAAGCATTTAGATTCTTTTCTCTTAGTAGAAGCCCCCAGTGAGAAGAAGGGTGTCATCTGAGGTGCAAACTTGATAGGTTCCATAATGATAGTGGTTGGGTTCCTTGGCTTGGTTTAGGCAGTTCTTGTTTGTAAATAGACATGCAGTTATCAGAGGGGAGCAAAGGTATGGATTGTAAAGCAAATTTCTGTAAAGTTGAGATGTTTAAATACCATGTTAGCTTAGTGTTTGCATTACAGCCATAAATTCCCAACTAACCCCCAACTTATCTCCGTAATTTATCAATATCACCCCTGAAGTCAGATATCATTGTTTATTTACCCCTTTTTATATTCTGGTTAACTGTCAATATCTTGGCAGATAGTGCTTCAATCTTGCTAAAATTAGTATCATTAGAAAGCCCTTAATATCAGCTCTAAGAACATAGCTGCAACTTTATAAATCAATAAAAATTTAGTATCTTTATGTGGCTTTGAATTTAAGCGTACAAAATTATTTTTTGAAATAAGATAAGCTAATTAACTCTTAAAGTATGATGTTTTAATAAGTAAACTATTTTTAAAGTATAAATCACTATTTAGCTTACTTTTAATAAACAACTCAAAACCTTTTTTTAAAGGAAATGTAGTCTATTATAACTTTCAACAGTTTTTAAAAATGAACTTTATATATCTTAAATCTATCAGAATAAAAATGTTATTTTTAATCACATAAGAATTTGCTTATATAATTAATGTCAAAACCGCAGGCTCAACCCACCAGCAAGGTTCCAACCAAGCGGGTTTGTGACCCACAATCCAATTATCCAGTCACCCAAAGCCAGACTAGGAAGTCAACTCAAATTACCAAATCCAACAACATGAACAGATGATGATCCTTCACAGTGGATACCTTGATTTGGCGCTTGACTTGTTATCAGGATCAAGCCGCCCCCTTCTTTCATCCAGCCGTGTGATCACCAATCTTGTTCCTACTATCCTTGATTCACATGAACTATATAATCACTATCTCTCCAATAAAGATTATTATCTAGCTTCTAAATATTTTTCCCCATATAACTCTTCTAAAATAGCACAGTTACGACATTGGTAGCACAGGTAGGTTCTCTATCCTACCTTATCTTGAAAAATTCTGCCTGTTGCCCGCACACGCCGTGGCCAACAAATCCTTGACAGAATTATTTCTGGCCTCCCGCCCAACTGGACTCTGTATACTCCTGGTACCAAGATACCTGATGGGGTTGTCCTCTACCAAAACACGGTGATCCTGCTACCCGCCTTCAACACCCTGTCCGCCCAAGGGTTCTTTCAGGCACCTTCCTCAATGCCACAACCAGCTGACAAAACCACCATGCCTGCCTATGTTGCACAAAGACTTTGCAGCGCTGCCTTGGAGCCTTTTGCTGGGGCCAACAACAATAATGCTGCCGCATGGATCCAGTCCGCCCAAAGCAAGCTGGCTCAAATGGAATGCCCACAGCAATTCTGGATTGCGGAGATTTCCATTTGCCTGACCCATGACGCTGGCACTTGGTGTGACAAGTGGCACAAAGAGCACACTGACAAGAACTGGGACACCTTCAAACAGGTCTTCTAGGCAAGGTTTGTGCTTAAGGATACAGCACTCATGATCATATGCCAAGTAAAGAACCTGACTCAGACAGGCACTGTTAAAGAACTTACCCGTGCCTACAAGGAACTCTGTCTCTGTGCCCCGTCCAACATGGCCTTTGACACCCCAGCTACACACCTCATGTACTACAATGCCCTCAAGTTGCATGTAATGAGACATGTGAACCTGGACCAGGTAATCAACCTGCAAAGTCTGTACTATGAAGCGGAGAAAGCAGAACAAACATCCAACACTCTACACAAGGCACAGACTGGGAAACAAGTAAGGCCCAAGGACTCCCATCCAAGCAGGCGCTCCTCTCAACCACCTCCTGGAGGCAACGGCAACAACAACAACCAAAAACCCACGGGTTTGAATGGGAATGGAAATGGAAGTAACATTCAGTCAAATTGCACCCATTTTTGTGTCACTGCCACCCAAGGCAACCAAGATGAGGGAAAAGCACAGGGAGAGCACTAAGCAAGCCAAGCTCTCCCCACGCAACTACTGACTTGCCCAACAATAAATACCAACCCAAAGACAGGGACCAATGCCCAATGATCCAACTGCCCTCAGAAGACCTGGTACTATACAAAATTGCCAGACATCCCAATAAATTGATGTCTTACCTTTTCTGCTTTTGCAGCTACACAGGTTCAGCACTCCTGGACTTGGGCGCAGATCAAACTTTAGTCAACAGCAGCTTTGTGGATAAATTCAAGCTGGCCATTAATCCTTTGCGGATTAAAAACGTGGTCCTGGCTGATGAACATCACATTGCCATGACAAAGGAAACTGCCCCCTTCTCTGTCTTGATTAAGAACTTCCACTCCACCATCCCAGGTCCTGTCATTGACTTCCCTAAGTTTGACATTGTACTGGGACTAGACTGGTTACGGAAAAACAACCCCCACGTGGACTGGGCAACCTCTGTGTTGACCATCAAGCGTGAAGGTGTCAACCATCAGATCTACCCTGACTCTGTGGACCAACTCCTACGTGACCACGTCTTTATACGCATCACAGAGACTTTGGACGAGAAGGAAAGCCTGAAAGCAATTGACTGGGATTCCTGTCAGTATGAAATCATACACTTCAAGGACCACCAGGATGCCTCCACGCCTCAAGATTGTGACATTGTGGCCCGTCACCCAGAAATCTTTAAAGAAGCGTTACCTGGGCTACCCCCTGAGAAGCACATCCAACACTCTATACAACTCAAGGGGGCTGTACCCAAGGCACGTCCCATCTATCAACTGACCCCAAACAAGGACAACATCCTGCACGCTTATCTCAAGGAGGCACTGGAAAAAGGACTTATCCACCCCTCACAGTCTCCCTTTGGGGCTGCCGTATTCTTTGTGGCTAAAAAGGACGGTACCTTATGCCTGGTCACGGACTACCGCGCCTAAAAAAAGTCACCATTAAGAATTGTTACCCACTGTCACTGATTGACAACCTCTTTGACGCCTTAGGGGGAGCCGCCGTCTTCTCCAAGATTGATATAACTGCAGGCTACAATTAGATTTGTATCAAGGAGGAAGACATCCCCAAGACAGCCTTCTGCACTAATTACGGTTCCTACAAATGTGTGGTACACAACTTTGGCATGACCAATGCCCCGTCCACCTTTGTAACCTTCATTAACAAAGTGTTTACGCCACACATAGGCAAACAGGCCCTAGTGTACCTGGACAATATTATTGTCTATAGCCCCTCAGTGAACAGCACCACAAGACCTGGAGGAAGTCTTTGCGACCTTGGCACGGCACAAACTGTTGGCCAAGTCCTCCAAATGCCAGTTCTTCTGGGAGCAGCTACCCTTCTTGGGACACATAGTCTCAAAAGACAGCATTAAACCCGACAGTCAAAAGATAAAAGCCATCTGCAGGATGCCACCTCCCAAGGACAAGTCAGAACTACACACCTTCTTGGGAATGGTGGCCTATATACAACGCTTCATACCCAACTGTGGCATCTTGACTGCCCCCTTGTCTGCCATAACAGGCGCCAAGTCCAAGTTTGTATGGACCCCCCAACATGACCTCTGTTTTAGACGTCTCAAAGAAAAGCTCACAACAGCGCCCATCTTACAATATCCCAAACAAGACAGAGAGTACCAGATGGAAACCAACGCCTCAGATGCATCCATTGGGGGAGTACTACAAATTAAGAATAGTGACAGTGACATCCTGCCTGTAGCCTACAAGTTGCGCAAACTGACAGATGGTGAGTGTCAATACCTAATTCACAACAAAGAACTACTGGCCATTGTACACTGCCTAGTCAAATGGCGCTGTTACCTGGAATGACAGGAAGAATTCACAGCACTAACCAATCTTAAGTTGCTCATCTATTTCAAGACACAAGCAAACCTGCCACGCGGCCAAGCGTGGTGGATGGAAATATTAGAAAGGTTTAACATGCTCATCCAATATAAGCCCGGGGCAAACTTTCCATGGCAGACGCCCTGTCCTGTCTGTATGTCCGCGCTTCTAGGGGAGAGAATGGGCTCAACCCAGACTGGCCTCTCCTAGTTCTACGTACAAAAGACAAAGGATTCACTGCAGGCACAACCAATATCATAAAAGAAACAGTCATCAAGAATGAACATCTCTTTGCTGATGTTTACAGGACTCTTCACAGAAAGATATCAGATGGCACAACCATTCCCTACATCCCCACACATCAACGAGTCAATACCATTCTTTGCTACCACAGAGATCTTGGATATACTAAGAGCCAAAATCTATACAAATTCCTAAAGCATAAATCCTGGTGGCCAACCTTATACTGCAATGTCCAGGAAGTGTTAGAACAGTGCAAGGTCTGCAAAAAGTTTGCCAAAAGCAAAACCCCACCTAAGTCTGTACTCCCCATTCAAACCCAACTACCGTTTAAAGTATGGGCTCTTGACATTGTGGGTCCCATGCCAGGAAAGCACAACAACAAAAAATACATCATCACAGCCATTGACTTTGCGTCAAGGTGGCCAGTAGCCCAAGCAGTGAAGGCACACACCAGCAACAACGTCTGACAATTCATTGGCAAGGAAACAATCAGCAGGTTTGGAAAGCCAGAACTCCTGATAACTGATGGAGGCAAAGAATTGACCTCCAAAGACACCAATGTATACCTCACCAAAAATGGGGTCAAACACACCATCACAACACCATGCCATCCACAGGCCAATGGACGTGTGGAGCGGCTTAATGGTAGCCTTGTGCAAGCCCTAGCCAAACTCACTGCCAGGAGACCTGAAGACTGGTATAAGCAGCTATCAACTGCATTACTTGTGTGCCAAACCCAAGTGAACAGATCCACTGGAAAAAGCCCGTTTGAACTGGTATACAGCACACAGCCAAATATCATTCAAGCATTGACAGGACCTAAGTTGGAAATTCCAAGTCAAGTCCCCCCTTGCTCAGATCCTCAAGTATTAGAGGCCAACAGCAAACAAACAGCCAAAGAAAAGGAACACTTACAAAAGACATTTGTTCCCATCTGCAATAGACATGAAGTTGGGGACAAAGTCTGGGTCATGAATGTTGACAAGAGCAAACTACAACCTGAGAAAGTAGGGCCAGCAATCATTCTAAAGGTAAACAACAATAACACTTACCTTGTGCAAGGGCTTGAGAAATGCAAGCAAGACAAGACCTTACACCACAATTGCCTACAACCCTGCAAAGCAAGACAGAAACAACGAGAAACTGCCCTGCCTGCCACTGAGCAATAACTGATTCAATACGGCACCCGGGCTCCTGACAAACTCCCTGACAACCTGCCCCCAGAGGAGGCCAATCTTCAGCCGGGGGGGGTGTCAAAACCGCAGGCTTGACCCGCCAGCAAGGTTCCAACCAAGCGGGTTTGTGACTCACAATCCAATTATCCAGTCACCCAAAGCCAGACTAGTAAGTCAACTCAAATTACCAAATCCAACAACATGAACAGATGATGATCCTTTACAGTGGATACCTCAATTTGGCGCTTGACTCATTACCAGGATCAAGCCACTCCCTTCTTCCATCAGTCATGTGATCACCAATCTTGTTCCTAATATTCTTGATTCACATGAACTATATAATCACTATCTCTACAATAAAGATTATTATCTAGCATCTAAATATTTTCCCCGTGTAACTCTGCTAAAACAGTACAGTTACAACATTAAAATTGTATCTTGTTTTTATAGATACAATGACTAAGATTATTTTTATCATTTAGTTTAGGTAAATTTTAACCTTTATAAAATTTAATTAAATAAAGCAAGATTTTGATACATCATTTATGTCTGAATTATATATATTATCTCTAGCATACAGTATAAATATATAATTTTCTTAAATAGTTATATAAAGCTATTTTTTAATACTAAAAATCTTAAAAATTTTAAAAAAGAATTTTTTTATCTCTTATAAGTTCTTTTTATATATTTTCTATAAAATTTAACTTAAGAATAAATTACTTGCACTAAATAAAATCACTGAAATTTCAATAAAAGATTATAGTTTTCATTTAAATTTTAGTTTTAGTTTTAGTTTTTTATTAGATTTTTGTATAAAATTACTATAAATATTTATAATTGTTTTATCAAACACGTAAAAAAGCTATCTGCTCTCTTTTTAAAAAGAGCAATGCAAGAATTATTATAATTTAAATTAAATATTTTTTAAAAAAAGCCAAGCTTTTAGGCAAAAATTTGATTTTCAACAAAATATTATATCAGTTTTATCATATTTTTATGTTGATCTTTTTAGAATGATGTCATTTTGTGCTAATCAGCTTTAAAGAAATAATGGTATATGAAATAAGATTGTTACTAGCTTTTAATACAGTTCAATTTATCTGTAAGTAGAAAATGCTTAATTTAATATAGGTTTTTATATTATAATGATTAAATTTAATTTATTTTGATGAAGTGTTGTAATTATAAAATTTATTGATAAGAAAACTAAAACAAAATTTAAAGTGTAAAGTAGCACAGTTAATAGAAAAAAGATTAATCTTTAAAATAATGACCCCTTTGTCCCTTTATGAGTAAAATAAAACGGTTCTTTTTACAACTTAATAATTGGCATTATTTCTTTCAATTCATAATTAATAATACTTTATTTTTACATTATTGATATCCCCAATATTTTAAAAAAAGTGTTGTGCAATTGATATAGTAGCATATATATTTGCATGAATATTTTACTGTAGATTCAGAAGCTAAAGGTAAAAATGTGGGATTGTTGAATTCTTTTGTGTGAGCTCAATAACTTACTCAAAATATTTTTTATCTTTTTACATAAAAAAGTAAGTTGTTCTGGGATGAAAATTACTTCATTAAGTTGGTGAATTCACACAAAAGAATTATGCAATCCCGGATTTCCACCTTTAGGTTCTGAATTTACAGTAACAATAATAAATCAAGTATCAACAAATGTAAATAGTACATTAGAAGATTGCAGCTAGACATTGACTCTTGGTATGTAGACATTCTGTGCATAAAATAATACATTATTTTTAATAAAATTTATTGTTAATGTGGTACTTTTTATTGTGATTTTATAAAGTAGTTTTAAAAGCTATGGCAACAACCAAAAAATGTTTCAGATTTAAACAAAAATGATTTCAGATTTAAGCAAATTCCAACTATCAGGTTAAAATATACACTCTGTTAACAGGTGTTTTTGGTGTTAATGAGCAAAATGGGTCAACACAGCAATGAATTGCTCACATTCCAAACAAAACTATTCAGAAAAAAACCAAAATAAATGGATTCACAAATTAAAAGTTTTGAGTAGACTTTCAGTGTACATATGTTTACTATGTAAATTAGTGACAAAATACACTCAAGCGCGGTGAGTCAAAACTCAAACCAAAAACAAAACACAATAGCAACTTAAAATGTAAACAAAACCACTCAATTGCTGTGTGCAATGAATTATAATCAAACATGATACCAAGGTATCTAAAATAAGACACACAATCTGAAACACAAATTTTAAAAATATTGTGTTGGGTGTTTGAATTTGGCAGTAAAATCTAGGAAAATGAGTAGATTTTTTTTGAGTATTCTAAAATGGGCGTTGTAAAACCAAAAATAACCAACTAAGAAATAAAAAATCTATAATTGGGATATTGGGTGGGAAAAAAATAATAATTGAATATCCATAAACAGATAAAAGCAAAAATTAAAATCAGAGAGTAACTTAATTGAAATTTATTTAATATTTTATTAAATTCTTAAAATTGAAGGAACACAACAACAGAGTACCATTGCACCTGTTGTGTGCTGCAGTTGTGGTTGCCCTTCCGGGTCAAAGAATAGAGTTAGTGCAACACAAGTGCCTACTCAGAATGAGACAGAAGAGAAGAGCTCAATGATGAGGTTGCACTGACACAACCATTTCCAGGAGCACAATATGAAAGGGTGCAGAGCATCAACCCTTGAGTCCCCAAGATGAACCAGAAGCTCACTAAGGTTACCACACCAAGAAATTTAGAAACAAGAAGATCAAGTTTACTTTATTTGTGTTTGACTCCGTCTACCACCAGGAGTTGGTCTTAATAGCCATGATGGAGAAGGTTAAGCCTGTTCTTGACACTAGCTACAAGCCTTATGTCAGAGATGGCAACCAGAAAGACAACAACAAGCCCAAGTTCTATAGGACTACAGAGTGTTAGCTATTGCTAAAAAGGTTGCTGTGTTCTATACCAAGGTGCCCATGCCTTGTGTTCAAGTCATCAATCAGGATCCCAGATTCAAAAACTCCCACTAAGGCTACCCAGAAGCTCATTCCTGATATAAAACACATCATCCTTCTCAGCCTTATGTAGGGATTAGGTAATTACAAGATGGCTTCAGCCCTTGTCAGGTGGATCCCAAGTACATCAGCAAAGCATTCAATAGACTCATAAATACTGGGCAAGTTCTTGCTGCAGAGAAATCCTTGTGTGTTTTTACCCTGCTCACCAAGGAGCACAAATGGCAATCTGCTATTGGATAAACTAAGACTGCCATCTCCAATTAGAAATATACAGGCAATGGTCAAGTCTACTTTTGGGGTCAAGGCTTTGATATCCTTTTACTACCATGTGGGTCATTATTTAAAATATTAATATGTTTCCTATTAACGCTGCTACTTTGCACTTTAAAATTTTGTTTTGATTTTCTTATTAATAAATTTTAATATTTACAACACTTTCATCAAAATAAATTAATTAAATCCTTATAATATAAAAGCCTATATTAAATTAAGCATTTTCTACTTACAGCTAAATTAAAATATATTAAAAGCTAGTAACAATCTTATTTCATATACCATTATTTCTTGAAACCTGATTAACACAAAATGCCACCATTCTACAAAAATAACATAATTATATGATAAAAACTGGTATTATGAGTTTTGTTGGAAATCAAATTGTTACCTAAAATATTATTTTTTTAAAAGTATTTAAATAAAAATAACTAAATTTTGAATCCCTCTCTTTAAAAAGAGGGCAGATGGCTTTTTTTACACATTTGATAAATAAATATTAAATATTTTTAGAGTTAATTTATACAAAAATCTGGTAAAAGGTTAAAATTAAAACTAAATTTTAAATTATAACTATAAGTGTTTATTAAAATTTTAATAACTTTATTTTGCATAAGCAATTTATTCTTAATTAAAATTTTGTAGAAAAATATATAATAAGAACTTATAAGAGACTAAATGTTTTCTCAACAAAATTTTAATTATTTAACATTAATGAAATAGTTTTATATGGCTATTTATGAAAATTATATTTTTATGCTGTATGCTAGATAATATATATATATTTTAATTCAAACATAAAAAAGATGTGCAAAAGCTTGGTTTAATCAATTAAACTTTTGAGAGATAAATTTACCTAAACTATATGATAACAATAATGCTAGTCATTGAATCAATAATAATAAGATCATATTTAGTTATATAAGTGTATAAGTATGTGTGATTAAAAATAACAGTTTTAATTTGATAGTTTTAAGATATTTAAAGTTCATTTTTTAAAAACTGTTCAAAGGAAAATAGACTTAAGTTTCTTTAAAAAAGTTTTGAGTTGTTTATTAAAAGTAAGATAAATAGTGATTTATACTTTAAAAATAGTTTACTGATTAAAACATCATACCTTAAGAGTTAATTAGCATATCTTATTTCAAAAAATAATTTTGTACACTTAAATTCAAAGCCACTTAAAGATACAAAATTGGTATTGATTTATAAAGTTGCAGCTAAATTCTTAGAGCTGAGATTAAGGGCTTTCTAATGATACTAATTTTAGCAAGGTTGAAGCACTATCTGCCAAGATATTGACAGTTAACCAGAATATAAAAAGGGGTAAATAAACAATGATATCAGACTTCAGGGGTTATATTGATAAATTAAGAAGATCAGTTGGGGGTCAGTTGGGGATTTATGCCTGTAGTGCAAAAGCTCAGCTAACATAGTATTTAAACAGCTCAACTTTACAGAAATTCACTTTACAATCCACACCTTTACTCCTCTCTGATAACTGCACATCTATTTCCAAGCAAAAACTGCCTGAACCAAGCCAAGGAACCCAACCACTATCAATATGGAACCTATAAAGTTTGCACCTCAGATGACACCCTTCTTCTCACTGGGGGCTTCTACTAAGAGAGAAAGAATCTCTATGCTTAAACAAGCATTCCTTTTTACTGCTGGCAATGATCTTAACAGCTTTGTTGAGCATTTCTTATTAAAAACAGAGTTTGGAAAAATTACCTTCTTACCTGTCATACAAAATTCTAAGACAGATGATTTCCTTAATAACCTAAAGGAATTGATGTCAGAGTCCCCTGCCAAGCACTTTCCTTCCCTAAGAGCATTGGTTACGTCAAGTTACAGTTTGAAAGAGCTTTGGGATTGTGGATTTAAAATGACAAAAAATGAGTATCCATATTCTAAAAAAATAAAAAATGCTAAAAAAGTATCATTAAATTCAAAAAATAAAAAAGGAAAAAATGATTCAGTAAAGAAAGAAAACATAAAAAATATTTTAAAAAATCATTTCCAACCAGCCAAATCACTGAAAAATCATCTGGATCAAATTTATGAAGAACCATAAAAAGAATTGAGTGAATACTTCATAAATAAATACTCATTCTTGAATACAAAAAAAGAAAGCTATGAAAATATGAAAATAAAAAACAATATTTCTATTTCACTTTCCACTTTCTATAAGCTTATTCCTAATAAAATAATCAAAAGCAAAAAACAAACTGATATGTGTAACATTTGCAACTTGAAAAAATCATTAGAAATGAAGAAAAAGGATTTGAGTATAAAGAAGTTGCCATTGCCTAAATTTATTAAAGAAAATTTGGAATCTATTGACCTACATGAAAAGTTTTATAAGCATCAAAATAAAGAATATATTAGTGATATAAATAATCTTGATGATAATTCATGTGTTATATTAATAGACTATAAAGAAAACTTTAAAATAGGTGGGGGTCCTATAGAGACAAATAATTATTTATATGAGAAAATACCTATTTCTTTATTAGGATTTCCAATTGCTTTTAAAGAAAATGAGAAAATTAAATATGAGTATCATGACTTTTTATCTGAAATTTTATCTCATGACTCCTTGTTTTCAGGTCAGTGTTTGATAAGTCTGCTTAAAAATAATAAATTTAAAAATATTAAAAATATTAAAGTTTGGACTGATAATGGTAATCATTTCAGATCTTATGAATTCTTATATTATCTTTTTAAAGAGGTACCTAAAATTATAAAAGGAACAATTAAGTTTAATAGATTTGTTGAGTGTCATGGCAAAAGTATTGTTGATGGTCATTTTGGTGTATTATCTAAAATATTTAAACAAAAGGAAAATAAATGTATATAAAAATATAAATGATATTAAAATGATTTTTAAGAGAGAGGAAGAAAGAAAGGGTTTATATGAGACACTTGTAAATAATTCAGATGTTTCCCAAAAAACATTTTTTTACATCTATGACAGAAAATCTAGGCCTAAAAACAGCTGGCTTGAAGTCAAAGCATTTTATGTTCATCTTTCATATTTAATGAAATATGGTGAGCTGTATGTTTCACCTTTGACATTTGAGGATGTTAAGGAGTACTCCAAAATAAATTATTGTGCAAAGTTCTGCACAGATGTCAGAGAAAAAAGAGAGATGATACTACTAAAGGATTAGTAGGCATGTTCATGAAGTTGGGCGCATAACAAAAACTTATATTTCACATAGGATAAATAGTCTTTTAAATAAAACAACTTTTTTCTCTAAAAATAACTAAGAAATTAATTATATGAGCCAAAGATAGGGTAATAGCAATTATAGCTTTGGGGCTGCTATTACTCTCCCATGCAACTCATATATTTGATTCTTAGTTTATTAAAATATAAAAAAGAGTTTTAGCAAAAAATACAGTTAATAGAAATAAGATTTATTTTTATTATTTGTATATTTTACACTCTTAAACTTTTCTTCAGTAAAATAAGCATTATATTAATGTTCAAAAAACATAATTTTACAACTTAAATGATACCAAAGAAGTTAAAAGGCTTTTAAATGCTTAAGCTGGCACTTTGACTTAATATAACAAATAATGACCCATACTGTCCATGTACGTCATGGAAGTCATTGGACTTATCTGAGTAATATTTTTCTTATGCCATGAGGCTTTTTTAAGTTGTGTTCTGTTTAGGATCCAGAATCTTTGGTTCCTGTGATAGATGGCTGAATGATAGCAGTGCCACTAACTTAATGATTAGTTGGAGAATCATTTGGCAAATGCTCAGGAAATTAATTTCCCAAGAGGGGGTAATTGAAGATGTTGAAAGATTTTAAAACCACTAAGATATTGGTGAAATTTTAGAAAAATAGCAGAGTTAAGTTAAAACTTTAAGTAGTAATATTATCAGAATCTTTCTTAAGGTAGGTTAAGTTTGACTAACATCCAATTAATATAAAAAATTATCATGCTCTGTTTGGTAAATTTGAGCTATCTAAAATAGCTAATTCTATTAGCTAAATTTGTCTAAACTAAAGTATAGATAAAATATAAAAAACTAAGGCTATAAAAGCTTATTAAACACCAGCTTTAAACGCCAAATAAAGTTATTCAATGTATAAGTTTTAAGTGTAAGGTTAAAAAAATGTATTTATTTATTTCATATTGGAAAAATAATTAGCCTGAATAATTAAGCTAAATGATTCATACCAATTAGATAGTGAAATCAACTTTGGGAGTCCATTATGTAATTTTATCAATGAGTAAAACCCATTGAAGACAAAAAAAACAAAGTAGAGCTTCTAGTTTATTACACTCTGCAAAAATTAATCCCCAGAAAAAATATTGTCTATTATTTCCCAAATGAAATTAGTTAATGTCAGTTTTCTTAAAGGGATTGAAATATACGACTTGGTTTTACCCTTTTTTATTTACTATAAATAAAAAATGAAAACAGATTCCAAAAAAAGTCTAAATTAAAATTACTTTAAAGAGTATCAATACTCATATTTTATAAAAAAAATAAAAAAATGAAAAAGATAAAATTTGCTTTAAATCTTTTTGCAACGATAGACAATTATAAAAAATAATAAAAAACCATTCAGCTATAATTGTTTTATTGGAAGTTTAGACATATCCCTTTTTAGAGGAAAGAAACAGGGATTTCAGGCTGGGGGCTGAAGTTTTCTTTTTTGGTCAATTTTTTGGAAACTGCAACATCAGTGACTTTGAAAAAGAGATGGGAAAACAAAGTCTTCTGTGAAACAATGAGGCTACCAAAATCCTTCCATTGTTCAGCCTTCATAGTCAATGCAAGGCGTTGGGGAGTGTTCCAGTCCTCCAGAAGGGAAGTCAATTCGTCCTGGGTTTTTAGATTACTGATGTCAAACTCAAGGACAGCAAATCTATTAAGCTGATCACTAACTGTTTTGGCCCTAGTGCCCTTGTATCTGACTACCCTTCTGCTGTATACATACTCAATGATATCAGGGCGCACTTTAAATCCACGATATACATCAGCATTTGCTGTTTTCTTGCATGACTCTCCAGCCTTCTTTGTGTAAAAGTCATTTGTTCTGATGTAATCTCTGGCACCTACATCCCTAACTGACATTTGTGTTGAGCTTGGACATACGCCATTGCCAACTTGATTTCCTGAGAGGTTGTAGCTGAAGACTCCGGCAGCGAGAAGAGTGAGAATTGATTTCATGTTTTTTGATTCGGAAAGTGTAGTGAGACGCTTTTAAACTATTTTTCAAGCAAGAAAAGCCAAATTTCAAATCAAAGCCCGTAATTATTCCAGCCATCCCCGTTCTATCGTCATATGCTGTTTTTCGGAATGAAAAATCTAAATACGCTTTATTTGAAATGCGAGTTTACCAACGCAAATCATGCAAATGAAATAATTCTGGTAAAAGCGGCAACAAGCTTATTGGTCGCTTTGTATTTGATTGTGATATTGGACTCAGTTAATTGACCAGTTGATTGTCAATCAGGGGTTCCATACTTTTCATTCCATCTAATATAAATACTAGACTAAATATCACTTTTGGATGGCGCAATTAAAGCATGGCTCCTAAGTGAAAAAGTAAATATTTGATCTTTAAACATTATTTTGAAACGTGATATCTCAATAAATAACTATAAATTACCTTATTTTTCTACCGCATTTTTTACCTTAGCACTGTGGATTTTCTTTAGTGATTCAACTGAAATTGATTTTTTTTAAAAATAGGGTACCCAACTAGCGCCCTTGAAAAACTACATCATTAAGATTTCATAGCATGATTTTAAATGAGAGTGAAATAATGCTTTTAAACTATAGGTTGATTAAAGGCTGTAAGCACGAAACATAGGTGAAAATATTCCTCTGCACACCGACACAAGGGCAAACCTAAGCCTAGACTTGTTCTATGTTGAACTGCAGCACTTGGTTTATACTACATTAATAAATCTCTAGCTAGAAGCTTTGTATATGAACCTATGATGAGTCCTACGCAGGGACCTGGTTGGTAAGTCAATAAAAGTTGGCTCAAAAGGGTTAATTGTTTGATGGAGTTCTACTTTGGGGCTATCAGTCTCACGTTGAATTAGTAATACTTTGGGATGCTCCTGCCAGGTCCCAGCTAGCTACTAGCTCTGGGCTGCTCAGTCCAAACAATTTCACTTAGTTTTCAAATACGTTTAAAATTAATCTTTGACTTGAGTGGCTCAAAGCCAGAAGTCAGCTGAAACAGCCCAATCAATCTATGGGTTTTTAAGTGTCATGATCCCTTTTACAAGCAATTGCAGGGTTTTAATACAATCTTTTACACTCTTCTGCTGAAAAAATGATAAAAATTTATATTTAATCACTCTTCTTTTTTTATCTCAAAATTACTCGCATCAAGGTTGCCTTTTTAACATCACACTAATAAAAAGAACTCTTAATTGGTTTTATATTAGTAGGAGAGAACACATTAGCCCTGGTCACAGAAAATGGCATGCTTGCCAAACTAATCCTATAAAAAATTCTACATCCTAATTTTTTAAATACATTTTTGTTTGAGTGAGTTTTATAAATCTTTACTTTTAATCTGTGACAATTAAGAATACTATTTAATGTAGAGATTCTTGTCATGATGGGATGATAAAAAATTATGAAGTAATGATAAAGTGGGGATAAAAAACCAAACACTGAAGCTATTTGTATCAACATTAATCACAAAGTCAAAAAATAAAAGATGATATACTCCAAGTAGGGGTATGGGAAGGATACAGCCAAAGAAAACAGGAGTAACAAAAAAATTATTAAGAGATTGAAACTGGCTTCTATAAAGAGTAAATTTTACAAATTGGTTATATCATTTAGTTAATTTCATTTACTTAGGGCCCAGAAATATTGTAAAGGCCACATACACCACAACATATGCCACACATGTGGTGTACCAAACTAGAAATATAAGCTTTAGAAAGCTAATTTTTTATATAATAAAATAAAAGGAGCTGTAATTTATTATTCCTTGCATATTTTGTCAGAATTCACAATGGAAGTTCTGCAACAAAAGTTCAAGCTCCTTGTATTACTGTAATTTTCTCAGCTATTGAGGTGGACACATATAAAATTCTGATTAAAGCAAACTGAAGTCATACATAAAACAGTTATAACAATAAATTTGGCTTTTTTAGCCATTTTTTAGGAAATCAGCATTTAATGAACAAAAAATAAAAAATGAAATGTTCATTTTGGACAAACAACACATTATAGTCACTTGGTAAGATCAGGATATTGAAAAACGTAAAACACATATCATATTTTATATAATATTTACTATGTTAGAGCCAGTTACACAAAAGTTGCACAATATGATGCAAAACTCATACAAAAAGGGCAAGTGCCTAAAGTTGAAGTGTGGAGATCAAAATCTCTAAATTGATAGATTTTTTTCCTCCACACTTTCTTCCAATAAAAAGCTTTTGTTAAAAAATTTAACATTTTTCTTAAATTTGATTTTTTAAAAAAATTATAGTGGCTAAAATAAAAAAAACGTTTGAAGTACCTAAATCAATGGAAATTAAAATGCATCTTAATTTAATTTGGCTTTTAAAATAGATATTATTCACCTCTTTAAATAAAGGAGACAAAACTGAAAGTGTAAAAATTGAAGTACAGTAGTCTCTTCAATTTAATATTTGATACCCCAAAATTAAAAAAAATCACTTAATAACTGATTTTGTCACCATGTGAATATCAGAAAAGCTTTAATAACATATCAAACTCAACCAAATAAGATAAAATCTATCATATGAGTTACAATCATCTGTAAATTGTTTGATTAGAATTTTAGTTATGTATATTAAGTAAAAGTTTAAGTGCTGATAAAAACAAATTTTATATAATACTTAGTGATTTACTAGACGGAGTGAAAGAGTGTGCAAAAGAAAAATGCTTCAAATCAAAATTCATAATAAACTGATTTATTGCTTACCAATATATTTTAATTAGTATTGAAATCTGATATTTTATTAACTAAGCTGCAATAGGTGTATAAATAAAATGTGCAGAAATCAAAAGTACATTAAAACCAAACCAAAGTTCTACTTTAAAAACCATAAATATTTAACCAATGTAAGTTTCAGGATTAAATTAGCATTTTAAATATAAAAGACTTGTTTTTAGAACATATTAACGTTCAAGGCTTTTAGTTTGATTAAAATGGATTTATAAAAGGTTTAGTAAATACTGTTGATTTTGGAAGTTTTCAAAAAATATTAAAACAATTTAATATGTTACTATGTTTTTTTATGTTTTTAGGGAGTGTCAAAATTGAAGTGTTGAAATCAAAACTCCCTAATTGTCTTATCAAAAACCCATTTAATCCTTTCAGAAGCATTATAGAGTTGACTCCCTCAGTAAAAATATTTATTAAAATTGACAAATTATTGTAAACAGTTTCTGGCTTTCAGATTGGCTTAAAAAATTATGTTTTTCATAATAGTGTTTATTCTTTTTTACCAACTAAAATATGCTAACTTTGAGCCATCTAGATGCCCCCTAAAGCAATTCCTGTCAACCCAAAGAAGACCATCATTTTCTGGGACCATTAAATCCCAACAATGCCGCCAAGAAGACCCCTGGGCCCTTCCCCTCTCCATAAAATGAACTTTCTGAAGAGGAAGCTACCCCCAAGCCCTCCAAGAGCCCAACTGGGCACAAAATTGTCAACAGCCAGGCAGATGAAGAGGAGTTGCCCCCACATCTCAGAAGAATATGAAGACCTGTACTGCTCTGGTTATGCTACACCCACTGAGAGTGACCTTGAGCACTGGGGAATCCTGAAAGTCCATAATATACAACTATGAAGAGGAGTTATGACTACCAAATGTCCTACTCATATCCTTCCCAATAATGATATCCAAAGGCAATGCTGGTTTTTATCATGATGGATTAATGTTCAAGTGTAATTATGAACAGAAGCACTTAGTGCTCTATCACTATAAGTGTGAGGGGCCTTTCTGCCCTAACCGCCTGATTACCACTGGATTCACCCAGTTCAAGAAGCTGATCAATCAGCGTACCAACCTGGAGCCAACTGGGGTCTACCAGCGCCTGATAAAGTGGTACCTGAGACAGAGGCAGCCTTTAAACAGGGACATTACCTCCCAGGAGATAGTCAACAGAGCCCTTCACAACTTGATTAGCTTTCAGAAGATAGCTGTTGATACTTTTGGATCCCTTCAAAAGTATGTGAGTGATAACTGCCAAAATGCTGAAAATGTGAGCAGAAGTGCCACCTCCCTCCTAGGACCATATATTCCCAATGAGCTCAGAGACACCTCTAAGGACAAACAGTTTCTTCTCCATGATGATAGTCCTGATGAGCATAAGAGAACAATATGCTATTCCACCTAGGAGAACCTTAAAAGAATGATGGCAGCCAATATCTGGTTGGCTGGGGACCTTTTCATCTTGCCCCAAGATAATTTCCCAGCTTTGGTGCATCCATGGGAAATATTGTGACAAAGTACTACCAATATTGTACTTTATGAAGTCAGGAAAAAAGGAAGATGACTACATCCACGCCTTAGAAACACTAAAGGGGAAATTGGATCTCCTTCTCCCACTGATACACCCACCTCTACCCCCAAGAGGAATAAGTCAAAATCCCTAGCCAGACTGCTGATGAGGAAACGTCATAGCCCTATAATACCCATCTTCTTGTTGACTTTGAGCCTTCTCAAGCCAACACCTTCAAAATGATATCTGAGAACAAGCCCCAAAGATGCTAGTTTCACTTCAGACAATGCCTGGGAAAAAGCTCCATGTTATGTACTTGGTCTTTGTGTCCTTATGGTAGTAGTATCAGGACAATACTTAGTGTAAGGTTGGCTGGCTTAAACAGTGGAGTATGTTAAAGACCTAAACCACAATCAGTTACTGATAATAAGCTGTAAGTCTTTACCTTCTCTCTGGAGATAACAAATAAAATTAGCCAATATATCAAGTAATGTAAATATGTGGGTTTTTATTTGGATAGAGGAGAGTTATATACAGGATAAGAAGCAAGTTGGGATTTATTGTGCAGTCAATACAGGTATTTTGGATCCAGATTCATCAGAATAGGCTGCAAGTGAAGGCAAAGTTATGCATATTTACTACAAAGTCATTTAGGTGCAGTTATAAACCACCTTCTATTTTAGTCAGGAATTACAGCTATATTTTTTGCTTTATGCATAGTTTTGACGCAGTCTAATTAACAATATGTAGTTATATGCAGCCTAAAGTATCAACAGAGCAAATACAATTAATTAGCTCCGTGTGCAAGCAAAAAAAATCATGAACATGAATAGTTTACATCATGACATCAATACAAGTATGCAAGTATGCATGTACACTTTTTTAGTCTCATAGTGATGTCATGCTAAAGCCAAGTTGTTTGTATTATCCTTTTGAATTTGACTTTGTCTTGCAACACTACAGAGATTTAATAAGCCTAACAGACTGGTCACTAGATCCACCTGCTAGAAGCATAAGGTGTCCTTCAACTATTTTTATGCCATTTCCTTGGTGATAAAAGAGAAGTCTAGCAAGATATATAAGCCTTTAAGAAAAGTAAGCATATAGAGTACAATGCTGCTCTATTTACTCCATTTATTGATTACTTCAATCAACAATGGATTTTAAACTTTATACCAGACGCCATATTAAAATAGAAAACAAAATTGAGCAGAACCTGTTCAAGTTTGTTAAGTATAAGACCATGAAGACTGCTACTTTCCTAGAAAGCCAGCACAACAAGTTTGCCAACTGTGTTATGGTAAAGAACCCAAGTTGAATGTCATGATCAATAAACTCAAAGTTGAGCTGGTAACTAATGAAACCCTCTATCAGGAGTTTCTAGATGGATGTCAAAGTGTTTGTCAGACCAAAAAGGATCTCAACAGCTTTGAGATAGGCACAAAAAACATTTCTTATCCTAACTCTTCCAACTGGCTTACTCATCTTGAGAATGTTATGAAAGTTCTCTAATATTCCATATGAAATCTTGCATTACTTTTATCTTTCTTTTAATTTTATGTTGTGGCAATAAAACAGTTTAATATATAAATAAATTTTAATGATTTTTTCTTGTGTAGTTGCATCTTTTATATTAAATTATTATAGTTGCATATAATTTTAGTCTAGTTTTGCTTTTGAAACTCAGATAAACTTTCTTTTAAAAAAAGCATTTTAAGTTTTTCTTATCTAGCATACATTTTTTGCAAAAATGAACTCCTTGGAGTCTCTTTTTTCTTGAAAAAGCTTAATGAAATATAATTTTATATTAATAATTATATTTTTCTTTGGCTTCAAAATTAACCTATGGAAAATCAATTTTTGCACTTTGATCTTTAATATTTTCAATTTTTGCACCTATATATAGTGTTTCAATTTTTGCAATATTTGGGGCCCATTTTCGGTTTATGCACTTTTGACTTAAGGTAGTTTGACCTAAAGAACTTGTAAAAAATAGAACATACCATATAACTCACAAAAACACACTAAACCAAAACATAATCAAAGCATAATCAATACTATTTTAGTGTAATATTGCTAAATCTAATAAATAATCTAAAAAATATTATTTAAAAATATTCTTAATATTTTTTGGATACAAAAAATGTTTGAATAAAATGGATTTCTTGTAAAGGGCTAAATTAACAAAGATGATATAATCAATTTAAAGTAGAAAATTAATATACATATACATATAGTATGGCAAAAAATAAAAAATGATATCTTAAATATAATAGAAAGTCCAAAAATACAGTAGTTCTTTGACCTGGTGAGGTAACTGAAATCAATTTTATCTAAAAACCATCTCAGCTGAGAAAAAATCACCTCAGCTAAAAAAAAGTAGTAGTGAGTTAAAACTTATTTTGATTTAGTATAAATTTAATTGGCTATTGTTTTTGCATCTGATTTAATTTTGTTCTCAGCTATGTGTCAAGTATATACTTCTGAGAAGTATAATAAACAAGATCAAGGGGAAATTTAAAAGATTATGAAATCTTATTTGATAGAGGTTTATAATATTATATAGTATCATGAGAAGCCATATATTATCTATATATGTCATGGTGTTCATGAGGCTTATCCAAGTAGTGCTCTTCTTGGACTCAAATGTTTGATCATCATAATAGATGGGCAAATCATAAGAGTTCCACCAATTTAATGATTAGTTGGAGGATCATTCAGGGGTATCTTGGGGAATTCTATCCTGAGAGGGAGTAATCAAAGATGTTACAACATATGATAATTTGCTTAGACTAGAATGATTTATTTCAACAGGTACATATCTAAGGTTAATATAAAAAATACCAAAAAAGCTCCTATTTAATGGATATTTCAATTAGCTCAAAGAACAGGTAGTAACATGTATTGAAGTGCTTGAATGCTGCAGGTTTTCTGATAGGAACCTGAACTGAGCTCGTGTAGGCCTGTACAATGCTGTAGTAAATTGAATTTCCAGAAAAATAAGGAGGTGGCACCACAACAGAGCCAGGCTGAGCATACTGTAAGAGACAGAGATAAAAATCCCAAGGTGACAAAGCTTAAAGAAAGCTCAAGAGATTGTAAGATCTTGTCCAATAAGGCGCAAGATTTTATACTATACAATGTAAAGCATTTGGATTTAAGTTTAAAAGATAAAGGAAAGTAGGTACAGTTTGTAGAAGTACTTTTAAAAGACCTGCCAAAAACTTATGATTAGACACAAAAGGTGTTATAGAGTTAACTAGTCCTAAACAAACTATATAGAACAAAATATAAAATGAAGATTTGTTTGTAATCAAATTTATATTTACGTCTGGTGATTCCTCATGGGAATATCTCAACATAAACTAGTCAAGTTATCCCTAATGTTAAAAAAGTGACAACAAGCTAATTGCTTGTTGTCTAGCAATCTCTATTCTAATGATGCTATCTGTTTTATCTCTGGAAGCAATTTGAGACCTAACAAAGTTTTTACTATAAAACTAAGTTCCTTTTTTTAAAAAATGATAACCTAAGTAAATTTTGAAGCTAGAACTTGAAGATTTGAAAAGAAAAAGTTAAAGATTGAAGTAAAAACCTGTGTCAGTGATTGGGGGAAAACCACTTAGAATTTCACCTTAAGAGCTTACTTTTCTGGTGTCTTTATTTATATGGCATAAAAGCCAAGTCCTGAAGAAGATCTTCATTGTCAAGGAGAAAGTTTCTTGGCAGGCAAGCTTGATAAACAAAGGGGGAACACATGGTGGTGGGGAAAACTGGTGGCAACATCAAGCCAAAGATCTACATGCTGCAGAAGAAGAAGACGCCAATTGTGTAAGCAGAATTAAAAAGTGAAAATAAAACCTATCTTTAAAATAGGAATTATATAAAAAGTAAATAGAAACTATACATAAACACACAAGAGCAAAAACAAAAACCAAAAGTGAGCGCAAGCGCAAACCTGGAGCAAGAGCAAAAACCAAGGTAATTGTTTGATTGAATCATACTAATAAATTATCAATATACTTAAGTTTGAACTCAAACTTAAGATTGATTAAAGGCCTGCCCTTTGGGGCAGGGCACAACAGAGATTACCAAGTTCACAACTATGAATAAAAAATAGTTAAGTTGTTTCTCTTGTTTACACACCTGAATATTGCAAAGATTCACCTAAATCAAGTATGTATAAAGAAATTGAGGTTATCTTGACACTAGATACAAGTATAATCATAGGAAATAAGATGCAAAAGATAATAAGATAAAAAATTCTACCACACTGAAAAGAGTAAGAATTTGTTAAAAAATATTACTAAATACTACACTCAGGTACTTATGCCAATCATCACCTTGTCAGACAACAGTAAACAGCGTAATATGAAGCTAGATATCATATTCCCAACAAGAAGCATCTATAATTTTATCAAGCTTAAAAGGTTCATGGCTGACTAAAAGGAGGATGGCATATTGTCAAACAAAACCAAAGATAGCCAAGTATCTATACCAAGTTTATAGAAAAAAGAAAAACTAATTAAATCAAAAAGATTAAAAAATGATTAACTACCTCAAGAAAGTCACAATGGGAATTATACCAATGAAAAAAATAATTTTTTTATATTAAACAGTAAATATACAAGCCATGATAAAGCCAACTTTTTTGATTGGCAACTTGATCTCCTATTTCTACTTAGCTGTTAGAAGGCTTTTCTGCTTTTGAAAAATATTGAAGTATCTTTATATGATTGTGTTTAACCCAAGAGACAATATGACCCAACATAGATAAACTAAGCCATATAATTACTAAAGGCCAATAAAAATAGCTTTTTTATATTGACAAATCATTGTTTACTTTATCACACTGCCATTTACACAATTATTGTTGCATTATCTTTGATTACTCCCTGTCAGGATTTCTGGATATTGACTAATTAACAGTTTCAACAAAATAACACAGGCCAACAGTTAATTGCTCTTGAGAAGGGTTTCAATAAAATAATGCGGGCCGTGGGTTGTGGAATCAGTGATCAAATCATATCCTGGCATCAACCTACTTGTGCATTACAATTAATTAATGGTATATGCAATTACTGCCCATTAATTAATCCACCTCAAACCACCACCTCAAACATGCTTCCCATACTAATTACTATTCTAAAACTTTAAATGAATCCTAGAACAAGAGGGCCGTCATATGCACCATCATCCGCATTACATCTAGAAGAGTCCAACATGGACTGGGCCATCAGGCCAACCACTCTAAGATAAAAGGCTTTGAGCCTATTGTATTAGAGTAGCTCTGATTAAGTGAAACAATCATATCTGTGAACTAGTAGCCATCACTGGCTAGCTAGCCCTGGAAGTGGCCCAGGTAGACAGAAAGGATACCAATCTGTGGAAGATGTCAATTTAGCCTTCCATGAAAACCACCCCAAAAAAGGCCAGGTCTCCTGCCGTGTTGCCCTAATGCTACTTCAGTCTCCTTTAGCGTCGTGAGCTAACTCGGATAAAAAGCGGGCCGCCGGGCCGCCTTAAAGCCAGTCTACTATAATAAAAGACTGATGATTCCTTATTGACTTGATGATTGATCCAAGTCCTACTTCCTTAATGTGATCCTCTCTTAAGTTCTATTAGTGGAGAGCAAAAGATGATACTGTTGTCATACAGTATAATTATCTATAGTAAAATATAGAGACTTCTATGAACCTATATCCAGAAGTAGGAAGACCTGTCCCAAATCCTTCAGGCCTTGGGCCCTTTCAGACTTGCTACTTCTGATGACAACAAAATATTCTGGGCCAAAGGTTACGCCAAAGTCACAGGTTCTCTGTACTTTCCTAATGTTAGAAGACTTAGGAGATTATCTGGCGGATGATAAAATACCATGGTCCGCAGATTTTTCTGACACTCCCTATAAAGGAATTAACGCCCCAAGTAGTTCACTAAATGAGTCACTAAAAGACTCACCAACTAATCAATAAGTTGGTGGCACTCCTATCATTTGACCATCTATTACAGGGATCACACAATCCATATCCTAATTGGAACACAACTTGAATAAGCCCCATGACTTAAGAAAAACATTACTTAGATAAGCCCCATAACCTCCATGAAGTACATGGACAATATGTGACTTCCCATGATACTATATATTATCCTATATTCATATCCAATAAATTATCATTCTTTTCTTAATTTTTTTCTTTATCTTGTTTATTATACTTCCAAGAAGTATATACTCAACATTAGTTAGAAAGTGGATAAACAAGATTATATCTCATTTTGTATCAGTGTGCACCACTTCCTATTCTATGATAGCACTCCTTGGTCCAAAAAGTCCTTGAGGTCCACTTGATTAGTAAAGACATCAACAACGGTGTCAAATTTTCAACTTTCCTCTAGAAATGAAATTTCTTTTTTGAAAAACTAGCAGTTTATTTTTAATGTTTTCAATTGGTTGAGTGGTGATCCACAAAGTAAATAAAATCACTAGTTAATTCCCTGTTAGTGAAACAAGTGTACAAAAAACAAAATATAATTAATTATACAGATTCTATGCACCTCATATTCCTCCCTGGTTACTTGTTGTTCTTGAATTAATCAAGTAAACCTTGGGTGCTAAAAGTAGGTTGTTAAGCACATTACTCCTCATAGACCTATTTCTATGTTTAATTTGCTGTGTAGCAACATATAATCTATCAGCTGAAACAGTGAATAAATTCCAAAATAACTTGATTCTTTTTTGGTATATTCTTAAATTAAATAACAATGGATAAATCCAACATGTTTCTTATTTTCATAATATTTTTTATCCTAATACATTTATCTATTACAGTCACTTGATTAAAATATTACAAATTTTAAAACCTATTTATTTAGTTAGATTTTTAACTCAATCCTTTAAACATCATTTGTATGATTTATACAGATAACCAAAGACAGAGTAGAAACATAAACCTGGATTGACATAAAAAGTAAAATAAAACATTATATATTAATAAAATAATAAAAAATTAGTATTTAAAAGATATACTTAGTTCTGTAAAATCTAAAAAAAATTCTTTTTGAAAAAGTAATATCTCAATAAATTACACATTTTGAATAATTGGTGAGACTCTTACCATACACTCATGCTGTACAGAATTCAGAAATTTTAAATCCCAAGTGGAACATTACTTGGAGAAGCCCCATGACTTTTATGAGGTACATGGACAGTATGTGACTTTCCATGATAATATATAGCACTCTTTCTTTATATCAAATAAATAATAAATATCTTCTTAATTTCAACATTAGATTTTTTTATATAATTACAAGAAGTATATACTCAACAGCATATATATATTGACAATTCAATTGAAAACATTAAAAATTTAGATTGATATGGGAAAGGTTTTATTGTATTTTTAATTGTACTGAGAAAGTTTTAGAGATTTAATTTCTTTTCCTTATAGAAATATATAATTTAAACAAGGGTATAAAAGTTTCTATTTTGATTTCATAAATTTTATGCTTAAACTATTAACTAACAGAAGAAAAAATGCTTCATCATGGCCAAATTAGGTATTTTAAGGGTATAGGATTGAAAAAATTATATCATGTAAGGATATATATTTTTGTCCTGTATATACTTCTTGGAAGTATAATAACGAGATAAAGGGGAAAATTAATAAGATATTGATACTTTATTGGGTATGAATATAGGATAATATATAGTATCATGTAAAGCCACATACTTTCCATGTACATCATGGAAGTCATGGGGCTTATCTGAGTAGTGTTCCTCTTAAGTCACAAGGCTTATTTAAGGTGTGTTCTGTTTAGGATCTGGAATCTTTGATTCCCATGATAGATGGCTGAATAATAGCAGTGCTGTTGAGCAACTTGTGATATTACTGATATTTTCAAAGCTACAGATAGATGTTAGCCTTGCAAATTTACTCTACCTAATCCTATGCAAGAGCACTACAGACTACAATAGAATAGAACTTTGAAGATAATTACATTTATTGATACTGGAGTACAATCTAGCCAGCGGCTGCAATCTATCCAGGTGTAACTATGAACTTCTTTTTTCCTTTCAGGCGTCTATATCAATATATACTGCAACAACCCCTGTTCTTGTCCTTTCAGACAGTTCCCAGTGGCTAACTTTGCAATAGGTCCATTTTTGATGGCTGTGCTTATCCTGATTGACTGTCTTTGGCATGTGTGTTGCTACTGGCCTTGACAAGTGTACATGGCACTTCAGCTACAGCCTATGCTCTTCTTGAGCTAGCCTAATATCATTTATTGGTTGGCTGTTTCCTACACACCTATTATTGCGCTGTGAAACTATGCTGTATTTAGTTGGTGCTTAGAAATTGTCTCTGTTCAACCCTCCTACATTGGAAGATAGAATTCTGATATTCTATTTATAGGGCTCAATCAGTGATCCTTTTCTGGCTGGCAAGTCTTCTGCTTATTAATGCAGCGGATCAAATTGAGGATTATAAAGTGTATAATACCAGACTTGATCCAGTATTGACCTGTAGATTATCCGCTGTGTAAAGCTGACCTAAACCAATAAGAAACCCAATTATACACCGTGTAACTCTGACCCAAACTTGGTATTTCCTGATCTTCTGCATATCACTTGTTTGATATGAGCATATATGCCCATTGGGTTGTGTGGGGCTGGGTTGATACAATGTCCAGTAGGGTGGATTAGGAAGTGAGTGATTGATGATCTTTAGGTTATACAGCGTAGAATCAGTGATAATCACTATTTGGCTAACGTTTACACGGCGTATAATTGTTACATCAATTATAATAAAGCAAGTAATATACGGTTTATAATCAGCACACATTGGAATGATAATCAGTGATAACACGGTGTCTAATTGTTGTATCTATTGTAATAAACTTACAATTGCACAGCGTGTAACTGCCATATCTATTATAATAAACTAATGATTATATGGTGTATAATTACTACACTTGATTAAATGATAACCAAGTGATAATATGGTGTGTAACTGATTAAGATCTGTGTGGAATGATTAGCCTGATTATTTGTGGTCAATCAGCCTAATCTCACAACACTCAATCAACTTGCAAAGCACAAACTCTATGCAAAGCCTATCAAGTGCCAATTTATGTAAAATGAACTCTTATTATTGAGCCACATTGTCTCTGACTGTGGCCTCAAAGCAGATCCAGATTTTCAGGGATTCCTTCCCTGAATCCATTAATTTTATGGATAAAATTGTCAATAATTCAAAGACACAGCAACACACCAACAAAGTACTTGACACCAGGTTGTATTCTAGCCTTGATTCCAACAGAAATCAAACCTGGAACCTTCAGGAAGAACTAATTGTTAGTGTAAATTCAATTAGTCAACTTAATTTACCTATTTATAACCACTTTATTGAACCTTTTTTTGCTTTTGCACTTCAATTTGAGTTTGAAAAGGTTAATAACTTCAGTGATAACGTCACTTACCAATCTGCCTTTGATTGGCTGCTTCAGGACAACTTGCCGCTCTCTAAACTATCTGACCTATATTTGAACCCGGCTCCATACTTAGTTGCCACTGATGTTCCCTATCATCACCGCTTAATTGTGGCTGTTTCCTGGACCCTCTTAGTTCCATATTTTACACTCAAGTTTATTAAGTACCAGGTAGAGCAACATATGATCAGAGGAATAATTTCAGCCTTTATTTTATTGAACCCTGAATTTGAAGCCTCTTCTTAGCCTCTTAAATGTTTTGTAAGCTACCAATTGATATATAAGGGAGCTACACTTCTTATTCTTACCTGTTCCAACAATAAAGACTTTTTGTACTACCTTTGATTACACTTGAATCTAAATCTCTTCTTGAAGCCATGCAGGGAAGCCTTTTCCTGTTCTGGTTTCTAGTATCTTTCCTATCTGTGGTGTGGACCTTGGAGAATCCTACTCCAATCACAGATTGGTACAACTCATCTCCCAACAACTCTCATCAGAAGGAATCCCTTGCTCACGGTTGGTTCAAGTATCCCTCAGGTCACTGGGGCAGAAAGTTTAACTATGGCTGTTACTCTCCTTTCCCTCCTCAGGATGAACCTTCTCTGGTCAGACCATACACCTCCTTCTACTTGTCATATTATGTGGTAGGTTATTTTCTGTTGGGGTGCTTTAGCTCCCTGATGGGAAGATTTGCCTACCTGGGACACTTAGGTCATCTTGCCATGATCATGGTGCACATTGGGTTGGTAGTAGCAGGGCTAAGCTTAGGGGCCTTGGCCCACCAAATAGGGAACTGTTTCCCTGCCAAGTGGGTCCCTGACACAGATAAAATAAAGCCAAAAACAACATGCAATGCCCCACCTCTGTTAAACAAGTTAGATGCTTTCTCAGAATGGTAGCTTACCTAAGGAAATACATCAAAGACTGCCAAAAACTAACCACACCAATCAATGACCTAATCAAGGGTAATGCCAAAAAGAAATTCATATGGACACCATAATGTGACAAAAATTTCCAGCTACTAAAACAAGCTTTGATTGAAGCATAAATCTTGCAATACCCTAATAACAACAGGGGCTACAAGCTCAAGTTGGATGCCAGTGACACCACCATTGGCATAGTGCTACGCATCTGCAAGCCAGGGCAGCAAGACTTCCTGCCATTATGTTATGAAATTAGAAAGCTAACTAACACTAATCAGAGTTACCCTATACACAATAAGGAATTAATAGCAATATATCACACATACAATAAATGGAGATGTTATCTAAAAGTACATTTAAATTTTAAAGTACTAACTGATCATAAATCTTTAATCTACTTCAAAACTCAGAACACACTTGTACAACAACAAGCCAAATTAATGTCCTTGCCTTGGCAGCTTAACCTGGACATCCAGTATAAAAGGAGGGCAGAGCTGGTCACAGCTGATCTCTCTAGGCTATGTTGGCCTAGAGAAGATCACCCTGATCACCTGGATTCATATTGGCTAAACCTATATAACACTGTGTATAAAATCAAATTGAAAACCCCCTCAATACACCAGGTAACTCATTACACACTAGTAATAAATGAAAGCACTTCCATGTGTCAAATGAAACAGTATACCGTATCATCAAAGACAAACACATCCCCTACATTCCACTTGCACAAAGGGTTGATACCATCCTAAGGCATCACTGCCTATTGGGGCACACAAAGGCCAATAATCTATACCTTACCCTAAAGGAAATAGTATGGTGGCCTAACCTAAAAAAGGACATCATTGACGCCCTAATGAAGTGCACAGTTTATGAAAAATACTCAAGCACCAAAGCTCCACAACCTACAGTCAATCCAGTACCTGACCCAGAACCATTTAAGGTTTGGGGCCTGGACGTAGTTGGAATTTCCCCAGAAGCCAAAGCAAAAAACGCTTCTTAATTGTAGCCATTGATTTTTCAACATGCTGGTCAATCTGCTTAGCAACCAAGGACCACAAAGTAGAAACAATCAACCACTTCATCAATAAGGCAATCATAGCCAACTATGGAACCCCAGACTACATCATCACTGGTGGAGCCACATAACTGTCAGGACACATGGTGAATGATAACTTAAAAACAAAGAATATCAAACATTCCACAACCTCACTTTACAGGCCATAAGCCAACAGCAGAGTTTAACATCTAAACAGCAGCCTCAGCAGAACCCTGGAGAAAATAATGGATGGTGAAGCCAGAGATACATGGCCACTATATGTGAAACATACATTATTATATCTTGGATTTGCATCAACCAAGGGACAGACTACTCACCATTTGAACTAACATATGGGTACAAAACAGATATAGTCACCCGCAATAACCAACCATATGTGAGAATTCCTCTGGGGAAACCCCCACAGTGGAACAGGCCCCAGCACTACAACAAATACGCCTCAAAGCTAAGATAGCAGAAAACAAGAGACTCAAAGCACAAAAGGTGACCTCTGCAGAGGAACCACTCCAAGTCAACTCCCCTGTCTGGATCCTTGCCAGAAACAGAAAGAAATTAGATTCAGTACACAGAGGACCGGGGAGGGTTGTCAAATACTGACCAGACAGAAACACCTACCTAGTCAAGTTCCAAGGTGCCAGAGACCCTATCATCAAAAAGTACCACAGATCCCGCCTATGCCTCAGCAAAGGGGAACACTCAACTTGGCTAGTACCCACTAGCAAACAACTTAAGGAAAATCAGGCAGCAGCCGTCAAGACAAAGCGCCCTCCTGATGTACCAGGGTATTCCTTTAAGAGAGAGGTGTGTTGAGGAGCTGGATGTACTGGTATTCTGGTTGTTGCTAACACACTTAACATCCAGTCATTGCCTGGTTTGGTGCCAATCCAATATTCAGTTCAACATTCCAGAAATGGCAACAAACAATATCACATGACTTGTCCAGGTATCCAGTAACTTGAATCCAACTTGCACATGACTCTCCCACATTTGATCTGACTTAATCCCTGCTACAGCGCAAGCTATATAAGTCTAAAGTATTATCCAATAAAATAGACTTGTCTTCTTCTTGAATCCATATTTGAAGCTTTCCCAAAAGTTGCTCCTCATCAATATCAGTAACTGATGACCTTGTATGATCCTGACCAATTGTTGGATATCTTGTGACCTCTTTCTATGGGACAGTTATGATAAAATGATACTGTGCTTTCAAGAGGATAGACAGGAATATCAGGTCAATTCTTATTACTAGCTTTTGATTCCCTAGTAGTAGTAGAGAAAAAGGTATACAAAGCATCAGATTGAAAAAAACTTATTTGCTAAAAGTCTTGTCCTTACCTCAGGAGAGTTGTAGCTGTAATAGGAGATGATTGGAGCTAGGCTAGTTGAAACAATGGATATCTGCCATATAGAGATTTAAAGAAAAGAATCTTAATAATGCAAATGTTGCAACATCTACAGTTATTCACTCTTGAGAAATAATTTTTCAAGATACAACCCAACTTTTGAATTATTGGTTTTACTCTTGCCACACTGTCAAGTCGTACAGGTATAAATGATTTCAAATCCTAAGAGGAACACTACCTGGACAAGCCCCATGATTGCCATGAGGTACAAGGATATGTGTGGCTTCCTGTGATACTATATAACACTCTATCTCTACATCAAATACATCATCATTCTCTTTTTAATTCCCTTCTTTATATTTTTTCATATACTCTCAAGAAGAATATACATGAAACTGAGATATAAGCTGAGTCTTAAAGTCTTGAAGGTTCAAAGACAGAGATATTTTTCCTCCAGGCGTTGATGGTTTAAAGACAAACTTGAGGGAAAAAACATGATATTTGAAATAAATTGAGAAACATCCAATATAAGAAGCTTGAAAATACTTGTGTGTTTATTTGAAGAATATGATTGACTTAAGCAAAGTTGTGATATACACAAATATGATAAAAAGAGGTTACAAGTGATGCAGACTAAGATTTGAGTGGAAACTGAGAGATTGGGTTTTGATAAGCAGTAAATTACTGAAAATCAGTTGTTGATCAGTTATGCAACATTGACATGTGGTGCTAACATAGAATTGAGCACTAAAATAGCTCAAATAGAATTTAAGCTAATCTGATATTTAAAAAATAATTCTTGTTGAATAAGAGTTAAGCTGGTGATGACAAGATAAGCATGGACTCTCATGATCCTTTACATCCCTACCATAACTCACAGGTTTCAAAAAACTAAGCATGTTTAAAGTTTATCTGATCATCATAGATATATGATAAATCAATAAAATTGTCTTACCTCTCACTCACTTTATTTCCATATAAATATGTTATTTAAACCAAAAATCCAATAAGAACAAAGAACCAAAATATATTACTTCAAATATGATATTTTATTAAATCCTTAATTTAAAAAATCCTTTACATACATTGTGCCTGGCCAGGTTTAGGCTCTTGACACTTGGTACCGGGAGCACATGATCCATAGGTAACACTGCCCAAGAAACATGTCCCAATCATCTGCTGCCCTTTGCAGTAGCTTCCACCATCATTGCATCTTGCACCATTTTTCTTGGGATCAGTGGTTTCTTTACTAGAATTTTCTGGCTGATTGTTGTAGCTGGGGTTAGGGATAGCAGTTGGTTTATCATTCTTTGGTCCTGCATTTGGAGAATACCCAGGCACATATATCTTGTTGTGGCTTCCTTGCTCCTTATTGGCTTCAGGCATATTGTCAGAAGTGTTCTTGTTGCTGATGGGCTTTTTCTGTTGGCTATCACTAATATCTGTGGGGTAGTCGGGCATGTTATTGCCACTACCTTGCTCCTTATTGGCTTCAGGCATATTTTCAGAAGTGTTCTTGTTGCTGATGGGCTTTTTCTGTTGGCTATCACTAGTATCTGTGGGGTAGTCGGGCATGTTATTATCACTACCTTGCTTCTTATTGGCTTCAGGCATATTGTCAGAAGGGATTCCGTTATTGGTAGGTTTGTACTTTGGAGTGGTTGGGTAGTCAGGTGTGGTTTTGTTTCCCTTTATGTCTTGCTGGTCTCCAGTACTGTTCTCATTTCCTTGGTTGGTGTTAGGCTGATAGGTGCTGGATCCTGAAGAAGAAATGGTAATCTTTGGCTGAGCAGCAAAAAGATCTTTGCCAAAGTCATTGGCAAACCCTTCTGGGAAAATATGCTTTTTCTTCCCAGGAACATCAAAGTTGGCAATCAGCAGCTCAGGGCCAGTGTATGACATTCCAGAACCACCAGTGATTTCAATATCAGCACAGTTCATGTACAACTCACGGTTTCCAGACCGATTGTTCCAAACCCACGCAAACACCGCCTTACCACTTGGGAAGTTTTTGGGGATCTGTACAGAAAAGCTTCTTTCAGGTTGGGGGCAAGTCCCAAACACAGTATGGATGTTGACAAAATCCTGTCCATTGAAACTCAATGCAAACTGACAGTGGCCCCCATTGTGGGTGGCTCCTCCTTCAATTGCCACATTAATAGCTTGACCAGCAGAGTATTTCTTGGAGATAGGGCCTGAGGGGAACCCGCGGCAAGGGTAGGAATAGCCACCTCCCAGAGGGCTTGTCATAGAGTAGTCAACATCTTTGACGCCTTTGAGGTGCTTGGAGCGTCGTGGAGCAGGCTCCGCCATCTCCATGTGGGCAAGCGCAAACGGGAGAGTAAAGAGAGAAACCAGCTTCATGTTTTTTAGATCTTCAATGTGTATGTTTTCATTCAGCTTTTTGTTGGTTAAATACACCACAGATCCCTGAAAAAATGCCGAACAGAAACTAAATTATGCCCTACATGTTATTCCGACAGTATATGAAAATGTGAGGAGTAAAGATATTTCCTACAGCTGCCGGTGCACATTCCAATGAAGGAAACTGGCATAATACTACCAATCACTATTAGGCTCTCGAGTGGGGCTAACATCTATAGAAATACATTTAAAATAAAAATATATATGTAAAAGCATATTTTTTGATTAAATATGCTAGACTACCAGCTGACACATTCAGCAAGAACATGTTTCATTAATAGTGCAGGGTGTATTTTTTGGTTCAATAAATTAAACAATTTAACTGCAATAGAAATCCTACACCAATTGGGTTATGAAGTGTGGTATAAGCACATTTAAATAAACTCTTAATCAAATCATACTAAAAGTGGGTTACCCCACCTGCTTTGCAGCTACAAGTGTACTTAAAAATATCTAGGTCCCAAATGTAAGTTTGCTCGTGTTGGCCGAATGTAAGAACAAGTTTCAGCATTTTGCATTTTTAAACATTAAATTTTAAATGCCAATTTATGTAGCCATTTTAACCATGAATCTGGCGCTACTTTGAGTTATTTTATTCATCTGTTCCAACCAGATCAAGAGCCAAGTCATTACTACTGCTACACAATTTAGGCTGCACGTGGTGCTTGGGAATGCATCTGGTAAAACGGTGGGACATCTCCACAAGCCGGACCCTCTTAGCTCGAAATTTAACAACGACAGTACAGCGCTCGAAACAGTTGGTATCGAGGTACCAGGGCTAGAAATAAGCTAGACCAAGTAAATAAGTCCAGCTAATATTCTGGGCAGTTCTGGTAAGTCGGGGATTTCGAATCGCTTTTAATTGTTTACTAGATCTATGGCCCATCCAAGGATAGGTATAAATTAAATCTATTATATCAATTCAATATATTTTATTGTATTTTAAGCTGGGATTAATTAGCACCAATTTAACTTAAAAAAATCTCATTTAAAAAGGCTTTCTTGAAACTTAGTTTAAAATTATATTTGTTTTTAAAAAAAGTTCGTATATTCCAAGTATAAACATATAATAGATTTCTAAATAAGTTGAGTATTGCTATTAAGTTTAGCAAAGTTAAAATGGTAATGTAAAAATTTTAATATTCAACTATTTAAATATTATTAAAATATAGAGCTGGTTTGTAGCTTTAAAATAAACATTTGAGCATTAAGATCGGCTTAGTATTCACAGATCTATGTTGTTTTTAGTTTTTTTAATTAATTAATGTAAATAAAAGCGAGCCCATCTATCTGTTTGTAATGTCGCCTCGAGTGGGCTCAAGCCGTAAGGGATTTAACTGAAACGATTTTCCATAAATTCGATCTAAAGTTGATGACCAAGCCAAAAGCTTGATTTGGCTCATCCTTACATGTGATCTCGTACAAGCGCCTTTGAAAGCATGTAGGTTAAATCGGGTAATTAATTAGGTCGAAGCTCCTAAGGTCGAAAGTGCACGAATCGAAACAATATGTAGGGTGCAAAATCGAAAATATCAAAGATCGAAGTGCAAAAATCGATTTTCCGGAAGTTAACTTTGAAGCCAAATTTAATACAGTTCTCAATATAAAAATATATATTTTAAAATCTATTCTAGACTAAAGAGACCCCAAGGAATTCATTTCTGCAATAAAAAGTATATTCTAGATAATAAAAAAAATTCTTAAATTAGCTGTTTTTAAAAGAACCTCTTTTTTACTTTTAAAAACAAAATTAAACTAGAATTTATATTAACTGTATTCAATTGAAAATAAAATATAAAACTACACAGAAAACTGCTTTAAATTTTATATTTATGGTAAAATCTTTATTATCACAACATAAAATTAAAAGAAAGTAAAAGCAATGCAAGATTTTATTTGGATTATTAAAGGACTTTTGCAATGTTCTCAAGATGAGTGAGTCAGTTGGAGGATTTGTAGGGAAGGAGGGAGTTTTTTGTGACTATCTCAAAGCTGTTGAGATCCTTGCTGCTCTGGGAAACACTTTGGCGTCCATCTAAAAACTCCTGATAAAGAGTTTCATTGGTTGCTTGTTCAACTTTGAGCTTGTTGATCAGGACATTAAACTTGGGTTTCTTCACCCCAACACAGTTGGCAAACTTGTTGTGCCAGCTTTCCAGGGAGGAAGTAGTCTTCTTGTTCTTATTCTTAACAAACTTAAACTGGTTCCACTCAATCTTTTTCTCCTTTCTTCCATAGTGTCTGGCCTCAAGTTTTCCAATCCATTGGTGTTCAAAGTGATCAACAAATGGAGCAAAAAGGGCAGTATTTTCCTCTATATACTTGGTATTCTTAAAGGCCTCATAGATCTTGCTGTAGTCCTCTTTTCTCACCAAGGCAATGGCGGAAAAGGAGTTGAAGGCCACCTTGGGCTCCTGGGAGATTGATCTAGTGACCAGTCTGTTGAGCTCAGTGAAGCTCTGCAGCTTTCTTCTGCGGCATTGTCGGAAATGAAAGAAGCATCCATGAGGCTTGCTCTTAAATATCTTTTTGAAGGTGTTGGCTTGAGCAGGCTCAAATTCAACAAAGAGGTGTGTATGGTAAGGCTCTGATGTTTCCTCATCATCAGGTTGGCTTGGGGTTTTAGACTTCTTCCTCTTGGGGGTAGAAGTGGAGGGCATCAATAGGGGGAAGGAGATCTAACTTCCCCTTTAGAATCTCCAAGGCATGAGGATAGTCATCCTCATTTTGTCCTGACATTAGAAAGTAAACCATTGGTAAAACCTTATCAACATACTTCTCATGGATGCACCAAAGCTGGGAAAAGATCTTAGGGCATGATGAGAAGGTCCCATCAGCCAACCAGATATCAGCTGACATCAATCTCTTAAGGTTCTCCTGGGTGGCATAGCAGATGGTTCTTTTATGCTCATCAGGACCATGATCATAAAGGAGAAACTTTTCATCCTTGGAGGTGACTCTGAGCTCATTAGATATATCCAGTTCCAGGAGGGAGGTGGCACTTCTGCCCACATTGTCAGACTTCCGGCAATTATCACTCACATACTTTTAAAGGGATCCAAAAGTACCAACAGCTATCTTTTGGAAACCGGTCAAGTTGTGAATAGCACTAGTGACTATCTCCTGGGAGGTAAGGCCCCTGTTGAAAGGCTGCCTCTGGCGCAGGTACCACTTTATTAGGCGCTGATATACCCCAGTTGGCTCCAGGCAGGTGTGCTGGTTATTCAGCTTCTTAAACTGGGTGAACCCAGTTGTAGTGAGGCGGGCGGGGCAGGCAGGCCCCTCACACTTGTAATAATGAAGCACCAAGTGCTTCTGCTCATTATTACGCTTAAACATAAAAACATCATGGTAGAACCCAGCATTGCCCTGGGAGGATATTATTGGAAAGGAGATGGGCAGGATATCTGGCAGTCAGAACTCCTCTTCATAGTTGCATATATTATGAACTGTAAGGATATCCCAGGTCTCAAGGCCATCCTCAGTTGGTGTAGAATTTCCAGAGTTGTACAGGTCTTCATGTTATTCTTCTGGGATGTGAGGGGGTGTCTTCTCTTCATCTGCCTGACTGTGGACAAACTTGTGCCCAGTTGGGCTCTTGGAGGGGCTGGGAGTAGGTTCCTCTTCAGAAGGCTCCTCTTCTGGAGAGGGGGAGGGCTCAGGGGTCTTCTTGGTGGCTTTGGCGGCCTTCTTGGTGATCTTCTTGCTGGTTTTGGGGCCAGGCTTCTTGGATCTGGAAGGGGTGACCTTCTTTGGGTTGATGGGGGTTGACTTAGGGGGCATCTAGATAGCTCAAAGTTAGTATTTTTTGGTTAGTAAAAAAGAATATAAATTATTAATAAAAATATCATTTTTTAAGAAGAATCTGAAAGCCAGAAAGCTGTTTATTATATTTTTTTAGTTGTAATAAATATTTTAATTGAGGTGGTTAATTCTATAATGCTTTTGAAAGGAGCAAAAAAGGGGGTTTTGATCAGACAATTAGGAGTTTTGATTTTGGCACTTTGATTTTGACACTCCCTAAAAAAATAAGGAAACATAGCAACATATTAAATTAATTTACTTTTTTTTAAAACTGCTAAAATCAGCAGTTTTTACTAAACCTTTTAAAAATCTATTATAAACTAACCCAAAAGGCTTGAAATTCTACTATGTTCTAAAACAAGTCTTTCCTTTAAAATGCTAATTTTAAGCTTTAAACTTACACTGGTTAAATTATTATGGGGTTTCAAAGTAGAGTGTTTGTTTGGTTTTATGCACTTTCAATTTCTGCACTTTCAATTATAAACACCTATTGGAGCTTAGTTAATAAAATATTAAATTATAATCATAATTTAAAATATATCTGTGAGCACTAAATCAGTGTTTTTTGAATTTTGATTTGAAGCATTTCAATTTGCGCACTCTATTACTACACCCAGTAATTTATTAAGTGATCATATTAGATTTGTTTCATTCAGCACTCTATCTTTTACATTATAAAAATCACTGAAATTTTAATCAAATGATTTACAGGTGATTGTACACCTGTATGATAGGTTTTAGTTTATTTGGTTGAGTATGATATGTTTTTGAAGCTTTTCTGATCATTACATAGTGATAGAATCAATATTAAGTGATATTTTAATTTTTTAATTTTGGGGCCTCAAATATTAAATTGAAGAGTCTTCCAGACTTTGATTTTTGCACTTTTAATTTTGTCCCCTATATTCAAAAGGATGAATAAATTCTATTTTAAAAGCCAAACTAATTTAAGGTATGTTTTAAATTGCATCAATTTGGGCACTTAGAACTTGTTTTTTGATTTTAGCTACTAGTAAAAACATTTTAAAAAAAGTCAAATTTAAGAAAAATATTAAATTATTTGGGAAAATTTTTATTGAAAAAAAGTGTGGAAATCAAAAAATCCATCAATTTGGAGATTTCAATCTCCGCACTTTGACTTTAGGCACTTGCCTGATACATCCAGTGGAGTGTGGCCTAAATTTTATTAAATGATATTATATGCCACTTAAACTTTATTAAATAATATTTAATTGATTGGTTTTTAAATTGTGATTCAACTATTATAACCATTGCAAAGTAGCTTATCTGAGTACTGTAAATTCAGAACCTAAACATAAAAATGCAGGATTGTCAAATCCTTGGTCCAAATTTCAAATCACTTTTGCGGGATGGCCTTTTTTTAATTAAATTGAATTCTTTAAGTATTTATTTGAATATTTGAAAATGCGGGAACTCATAGACACTTTGCAAAGTTCAAGTCAAACTGCATATTTCCAATGGACAAAATGAATTTACTGGAATCAGATTTGAAGCGTTCAAATCCATCAACCATTTTCATTAAGTTTACTATGTTTTTTGAAATTTCAGGATTGTCAAATCCAAGAAACAAATTTCAAATCACTTTTGAATGCCACTAGTAAACTCAGATATTAATTGCAGGAACTGGAATCCAAATTTAATGTACAGTAAGCATACTAGGAAACACTAAACCAAATAAAAAATCTCCACTCTGGATAAAATCAAATGAAAAATTCAATCTCAACAAACATGTTTAGACATAAAAAGTGATTAAACTTTAAAATCATCCAAAACTGGAAAGGATACAATATCTTACACTTCAAATCATGGATAAGGAAAATCTGCTACTATTCAAGGCTAAATCAAGAGAAAACAACTACTCACAACTAAACCAATTAATTAAAATAGATACATATTTAATCTAAAAAATATTTTTTATTTTATTTTTATGGACTGTCAATCACATTCCCAGCCAGCTCCTGCACCAGCCCGTGGGGCAGCCTGTCCATGAGGGCGTCCCAGAGGGTCCAAGAACAGACCCAGAACCTAAATCAAGGGGAGTCATGCCAACACACAGGCCTCCCAAGGTGTCAGCGCCAGTCAACCACCTCCCGCATCCCAAGCCAGAGCGCAAAGCCTCAATCCAAGACAGAAGCCGCTCTCAAGGCCTGCAACCAAATTCTTATACACAAAGGTCATTGGGAATAATGAGGTTACATACACCTCCAACATGTACCCAGTTGTCACCCAGCCCCACACTATTAATCCAAGAGTTGCTACTTCCTGCCCCCTGTCTTTGACACCTCCTATGAGCCATTGGCCATCACCAAAGAGCCATCTGCGCCTGTATTGTATGCCACCATTGACAGAGCCAGCGCAACCAAGCATGATACCACCTTCTACATGTAGGTCCCCATCCCCTGTGTCAAGCCTACTAGCCAGGCTGCTGTGGTACCTGCCAAGGACTGGCGTTGGTTGACAGATAGTGAGCGTGAAGCTCTCCTCAACTGCTTGAACGGGGGAATAGCGGTTTGGGATATTGCGTCCCAATTTGGTGTCACAGCCAGATACATTGCTGACATCAACACCAAGTATGGCAACACCGGGAAAATTTCAAAATCTGCCAAGGCTAAGCAACAGCTCAAACTCTTGCAGCCTGTGCATATTGACACAATAAAACAGTGGGTTACCAAGGATTGTCACCTGGACTCACTTGCTGTCCAATCAATGCTCACCACAGAGTTTGGGCTTTCCGTTTCTAAAACCCTTGTTTACAAAGCAATAGTTGATTTGGGCTTCTCCTGGAAAGTATTGGGAGTTTTGCCATACAACAGAAACAATGAGAAGACCATTGAGGATTGTCAAATTTATGCCAAGACATATCTGTCAATAAAGGAGACTGGGAATGTCCAGTTCTTCTACATCAACAAATTGTTGTTTTCCTCCTCATTCAGGTCTAGGCATGGGTGGATTGAGAAGGGGTCCAAGGACGGTGTAGCCCATTGTGCAGCTGTCTGTTCCCAGACCTATTCCATGATAGCCCTTCTTAGTCCTTGCAGGTTGGACCAGTATCAGATGATCAAGGGTTCCCATAATAGCAGGACATTCCTTGATTTTCTCCAAACTGTCAAGGAGTATCTCTGGATCAATTACCGCAGTACAACCAACATTGTTGTGTTGATAATGTCAGGCTCCACAAAGTGGATCTGGTTGTGTCCAAGTTCCCACCAAACAATAAAAATAGCCATTTGGCCAGCCACTGCCTGGCTGACTGCCCAATGAGACTCCTCTTCCTCCCCCCATATTCCCCATTTCTTAACCCAATTGAGGAGTTGTTTGGTTGGATAAAGAATAAGGTGAAGCAAGGCCTCCCTCAGGACACCAAGGATCTCTTCAACATCCTTGAGGTCAGTCAATTTTCAATGCCACACAATATGGTGGTGGCTATTTACAAGCACTCAGAATCCTTCCACCCCAAAGCCATGGCCTCTGAGCAAATCAGATAAATGGGCACTCTGGGTTTTATTTGTTTTTATTTTTATTTATTTTGTTTTTAGGAGACTCAAAAATTATTATTTATATATAATGGTGTGACGTTTGATTGTATTATAGACATATAAGAGTATGTAGAAAAGGTAAGTAAAATTAATTATATTAGGTATGAGAAATTTATTTTTATTATGATGCACTGAATATTATATTGACTGTTGTGCTAGCAAATAAATAAGTTAAAAAATAGAAATAGATTAGTTTTATTTAAATGATTGAGAATCCTTGTTGGTACTGTCGTGTTCTGAGGCGCAGCACAGACACACAACGGAAAATCCTAACCTTAGGATTGGATTTGTACTAAGTCTTGGTTTGATGACAGGGAAGGCTATGTGTTTACCTTGCGGCCCTGGAAGAATAATCTCTACCAGTCCTGGCTAGAGAGAGGCACAGAAGTACAGAAGACACAAAAAAAATGTGAATAGAACCTAATTTTTATTGGTGAATGTAGAATGTAATATATAGTGGTTAGGAATACCACAAAACACTACCAGGACGGTAGGATCACTTGCCACCAGCACTAGTAGGGCAAGAGAGTTGCGCAGGATCAAGAAACCAAACCATTGTATTTCCTGATTCAGTCATCAACTCATTTTGAGAGGCAAAAGTGAAAGCAAGAGATTTGTCTTTGAAATGGCCCACCAAAGGCAAAATTGATACATGGTGAATAGCGGTATTCATGACATAGACCTCCCCTAGATTGGCCTTAGGGGGGTAGTATTTACAAAGGAACCTTGCATGCACTCAAGCAAAAGGACGGCCACTGGAGAGGAGCTTTACAGTGTATTCAGACCCTTGTTTGAAAGTCACTTCTAAAGGGCCGATCCACAGAGAGTCCAACTTATGGGCACAACCACCTACTCTGTGTTGGTAGTAAATTACATGGTCACCAACATCAAACTCAGGCAGGGGGGAGCATCCAGCATTGTCAGGAGAGAGCTCAAGCATCTTAGTCTCATATACAGAAGTGTAGACTGTGGCCTGTATATCAATTATGCGGTTGACTAGATCCTTGATGTAGTTGTCAGGATTAATGGCCTTATCAGAGGAAAGCAGGGGGGCCCAAGAGCATGGGGTAGTGGCCTCTTGCCCATACAGCATAGAAAAAGGGGAGTACCCAGTGACACAATGTTTGCTAAGGCAGTAGGCAAAGAGAGCGGCAAGTAAGTATAAGTCCCAGTTGGCAGCGTCAGAGTAGGTGAGCTTCCTCATGATAGAGACCAGTGTTGAATTTGCACACTCAACTGCCCCATTGGTAGAAGGGTTGTAAGGGGCAGAGAAGGATTGGTGAGATCCCAAAGCCTCAACAACAGAGGTTACTAGCTTGGCATTGAAGTTAGTCCCGTTATCTGAGAGCAGCACTTGAGGACAGCCATTGCAGTAGAAAACATCTTGTAATAGGAAGGCAGCAGTTGTCTAAGCTGTGATGTCTTTTGTAGGATGTGCCTCTACCCACTTGTTGAAGTGATTGACAGCAATCAGAATAAAGCGACACCCAGAACGTGAGCGGGGGAGAGGACCTACCGCATCAATGCTGACAGTGTGAAAGGCATGTTGCAGGGGGACTAATTTGAACTTGTGGGCAGCAGCTCAAGGCCTCTGCAGCTGGCAGTTGTGGCAGCTAGCTATGACGTCTGGGATCAGCAGGCAAAGGTTCTCCCAGAAGTAATTCTTTTGAAGCCAGTAAAATGTCTTGGCAATGCCTCCATGCCCAGTTTTTTTATGGGCTTGTGACACCAACAAGAGGCAAAGACTGGGTTGTACATAAGGCAGATACTGGTCTTTTACCTTCTTGAAGAGCTGATTGTTGCGTATGAGGGTATCTTTAGATAGCTTGGACAAGGCTAGTTGTACTTCTTCTGTCTCACTTTCCCAAGAAAAAAGGTACCCAATTAGTTTGTATAACTGGTCAGCCTCTGCAGGATGCAAAGCAAGAATGGGAATTCTGGAGAGCCCATCAGCGTTCTGGTGTTGAATCCCAGGGCAATGGAGCACAGTGAAGTTGAAACATTGAAGACGTAGGGCCCATCTAGCTAGGCGCCCTTCAGGCTCTTTCAGCTGTTGTAACCACTTAAGAAAAGCATGATCAGTGACAACTGTTAAGTGGGTATCATATACATAGTGACAAAACTGCTTGACTGCATGCAGTACGGCAAGACATTCCTTCTCTGTGACACTATAGTTCTTCTTATGTTTGTTTAGCACGCGGGAAGTGTAAGCCATAGGATGATCTACACCCTTGTCATCTAGTTGGGCCAGAATGGCTCCAATAGCTAGATTGCTAGTGTTTTTGTACAGGATGAACTCCTTATCATAGTCAGGATACACTAAGATTGGCGCCTCTTTGAGTTTTTGCTTAAGGGTCTCAAAGGCTTGCTGCTGACTGGCGGTCCATTCAAAAGGGACATTATGTAGCAGCTAGACTAGAGGCTCACTAGTATTGGCAAAGTCAGGGATAAATTGTCTATAGTAGCCCATCATCCCTAGGAAGACTTGTACCTCTTGCAGGTTGGTGGGTGGAAGCTTTTTTTGATGGCTTCAACCTTCTTAGTCATTGGGAAAATCCCCATCTGGGTTACTTCATGGCCCAAGAATTCAAGACGTTCTTTGAAGAAGACGCACTTGGAAGGTTTTAGCTTAAGGCCAGATTCTCGAATCTTTATGAACACCTCCTTGAGATGAGCCAGGTGATTGGTGAAGGTAGCGCTAAAAACTTTTATATCACCCAAGTATACTAGGACACATGACAACTTCAAGTCACGGAGGATGGAGTCCATGGCCCTTTGAAAGGTGGCCGGGGCATTGCAGAGTCCCTGCAGCATGCAAGTAGGCTCAAAAAGCCCCTCAGAGGTAATGAGCACGGCTTTTTGATAATCCTTGGGCAATATGTCAACTTGAAAGTATCCAGATGCCAGATCCATTTCAGAGAAGAACTTAGAGCCTCCAAGATGTTGGAGGGCATCATCAATACACGGCAAGGGGTACAAGTCTTTCTTGGTCAAAGAGTTCAATCAGCAATAGTCCATCACATTACGATGACCCCTATCCTTCTTCTTTAAGATGAGTAGCGGGGATGCCCAAGGACTTTGGGAAGGTGCCAGCAGCCCAGCGTCCAACAGTTGTTTGAGCTCTTTAGATACTTGGGCGTCCTCTACACAGCTGCAGTGATATGTTTTAGCATGGAAGGGAGGAGTGTCACTGTGGGGTTCCTGGTCACCAGTCCCCAAAGTGTGTCCTGGGTTGTAGCCAGGGACCAGCTTGGAGGAGTTGTCATTCTCCAACAGGGGTGAAGGGTTGGTGAGGAGCTTATACTTGGCTTGCATAAGGGCAAACTCCTCCAGTGCCTTCCCAATCACTAAGCGAGCATCTCCACTGTACACTTGTACTTTAGCAGGCGCCAGCCCTTCTGTAGGCCAATAACAATCCTGTAATAGTCTTGTAAACTCTCCCCCAATGAACTCTCTTCCTCTATTTGTCATTTCTAAATGCCTTGTCACCTTCTCCCACGCCTCCTGGGTAGATTTACTAGAGGCAAACTTCCTGCACCCTAAGCAATAGGATTTCTCATCCCCTGGGCTAGGATAGAAAATATGGGGTAATTAACTCATTGGATTTATATTCTCTCTTTACAAGGGAAATTAAGATAGGGGTTGTAATAGGCGCTTTATTCACTTTCAGAAGGAAGATACCCTTAGAAGCCTTCTGATATATGGCCTTGGGATAGGGAATAATAAAGGGTTTGTGCCAATATTTGGAGTCTTTCAACAATCTCTTGGATTCCTTGTACTTGGTCTTTGGCTCCTGCTCCTTGGTCTTGGGCTACTGCACTTTAGTTGTGGGCTCTGGCATCTTAATCTTATGCTCCTGTGGTCTGACCCAGATCTGGCTTCCTATCCTTGGTCTTCTGCTCCTTCTGTAGTCCTTGTGGCCTTTGGAATCCACTTGTGTCAGTCCTTGAAGAGTCTCAGAAAGCTCTCCCTTTTATAGCCCCTTGTTTCAGACCAAAAACCTCTCTTAGAACTCTGGTTCTTCAAAGCTTAAACTATCCTGTTTTTCTTCTTCTATAATATATTAAACCTTTAAACTTACTTCAGCCAATTAAAGCCCTGAATTTTCTGCTTCTGCTTCTGCTCCTCATTTTTTAGGCTTTAGCTCTTAAGTTAAAGCCCTTAAAAAACTGATCAATTAGGCTCTGGTTTGCAGCCAATCAAACGCCTTGCTTCAATGGGTTTGCCAAAACAGTTTATCCAGATGACCTGTCCTTGACCCTGCTTTGAACCCGAGGCTGTCTCACTCTGGGTAAACAACTGCTCTGCGTTTTGAACGGGTTTGCTGTAATTCCTGTCACGTTTCCCCAGCAAATCTCAAGCGCTTCCACATATGTTTTACTTAGGCAATTCTCAATCCTTCAATTTTTCAACATTTCTCTGCATTTCTCTGTGTTTCTTTCAACATTTTGCACCTTTGAACCTGCCTGTTGCTCATCCTTTTGCCTTTCCTAGTTGTTCTCAGCAAAATTTTCTCTTTTGCCCTTACAGTTTCTCTGTTCTTACAGCTTCTTTCTGGCCCATTTCCTCTTCAATCCCTCTTTTAAAAATAACATATAGTTATAACTAACTATAGGTTATTTTTCCTTCTCTTTCTTTTTATTTATATGATTTTTAATCCTTTTTTAATCATAATCAGGCAGTATTTAATTATTCTTTAACTGCTTCTTTATATCCAAATTTCTTCTCAAAAGTCACTAAACCAGCTCTTCCAGCCTCTGCATCCAGTCCAGCTAGTTCATCCTCTAAGATCTTCAGTTCTTCAGCACCAAATTCTGGTCTTTTGGCCATCCTGCATTATGATAAGCTATTCCTGCATCATAATCTTCTTGTCCTTCCGCTTATCCTTAACCAGTTCCTCACCAAATCCTCACTAGGTACCTCCTTTGTTCCATTAACACACTGAACCATGTTGGTTCATTCCATTCATTATGAATTAACAGTCCATCAAATAGCCTTCACTGTGACCAAACAGTCCCTCTTGCGAGTTTTCTCTGTTAATTCTGTGAACCACCTCAGTTCTTTATCTCAGCCCTCATTACCAGAACTTGTAGACCCAGGCATGAGTCTACATTGAACTGGCGTTTGACTGGGCCCTTGCAAGTGGCAATCCACTTAGGCCATTCAACCATAGATCAATGTCTATGCGTTGTCTTTACTCACCCAGGTGAAAAAGTCTGGGCTTTCAGTCGCAGAGTAATCAGCTCTACTTCCCAGAGGCCTGATCACACCAAGTTCTGCAGCTTGCTTCCCCAAGCAAGCCGCCTTGGTGACACCTCTTAGCAAGTCTATACTCTCCAATGCTCACCTTGGGTTTCCCCAAAGCTCCCATAGGGGCATAAACGAGGACACCCTACCAGTCTGTTAGGTAGGGTGCTTGCTCACAGACCTCCCATAAGCGTATTGGGGTACATTGAGCCCTCAGAGCTCTTCTCCTCCCTGGCAGCCCGTGTTACCTGCCAGGGGTCCAAAACCTACTCCCCCCAGACAGACAAATTTCCCTGCTTGCTATTTCAGTCTTCACTCTCCCGCAGCCACAATTTCCTGCTAGGTGAAGCACTATAGCCCAAAGCAGCCAACATCTTCTGCTGGGTGGAGGCAACATCTGCCTCTGGTAGTCTTTTGTTACCTACCATCCAGGCCTTACTTACCCTAGTAGACCATGTTACCTACTAGGCTCCCCCTACTTATCCCTAGCAGCCCTATGTTACCTACTAGTTTACAGCGTCATCAGCTAACCACACATTGTCACTCTTCAGCATATTGTCTTTATTTGAAGCTAAATCAACCCTTGCCTGAAAAACAGCACACATGTGGATCACCACAGTCACCAGTATCAATCTGATGGATAACACATTTGGCTAACCCATAGTTGGTACTGTCCTTAGCAAAGATGTCAGAAAAATTGGTCTAGCAAGTCTAGCACCTCTTTATGTTGAACCGGGGACAACTGTGGAAAGTCTTGCGCAGTGAACAAGGATAGGACTTGGGGCTCATCCTCAGGAAGGTTAAAATCTTGAAACATGCCAAAGGGATGAAGAGACAGGACATCAGGAGCGCTCAACAACTTGCCATATCTGACAACCTGCCCCCTAGACACAGTCATGGGGAGAGCAGTCAGGTTGGCTACCAACAACTGAACAGGATTCTTATGGGAGACATTTAGGATCCCTGGACAGAGATAAGGTTTGTTGCGTCCTACAAGGGGGGAGAGTAAAACTCCAAGAAGGTTTGTTCAGGTAGTTCATATGATATCTGGGAGTCTAGGATGGCCTGGGAGCCAGGTGGGATGGTGACAGAAGACGTGGCTAAGAGAGGGATCCCTTCAGACGCAGGACAAGCCATGGGTGGACATTTCATGTTTGAGGAGTGGGTGCAATATTTGAGGTTAAAAACCCCAGTGGAATACTCCAAGGCACATGTCTTGAGCTGTTTCCCGGGAACTTTAACTGGCTCTTCAAAGATCAGAGGGACTTCATACCCCAGAATAGAGAGGTAATCATCTTTCAAGTTAATTATCCCATTATATTCCCTAAGGAACTGGGTGCCAACTAAGAGATGGTAACTCTTGTTTTACAAGACAACTGCTGGCGCAGCTAGAAGAAGTTTTCCAAACCACATGGGTAGAGCAGAGTATGCCCCTATGGCACGGGTCATAGACAGTCCAGCCGTGCCATATGACTGGTGATAATTAAGGTCAGGGGCAAGTTTGATTTTCTTCACAAGTTTGGAGGAGACAACATTGACTGGCAAGCCAGTGTCTAGAAAGGCCTTGATCTTCACTTTTTGAATGGATATCTCTACTTGAGTGGTAGTGCAACCAAAGGGGGGAAGGACAGCCAAGATATCTTGAGCCTCTGCTAGTTCCTTATCCCATTTCTCAATCATGCATCTTAACCCTGGGAACTCTTTATAAACAGTCTGGAGAGGGAGAAAAACAGATACATTCTTGAAGACAGCGTCTGCAACCTTGGCAGCTTCTTCTGACAACTCCACTAGCACAGGGGACCTCTTAGCCTGAGTGAGGTAAGGGCAAGAGACAATCTCTTTGGTTTCAGGAAAAGGCTTGGCGGTAGTTGTAGTCTTTCCTGAGTGTAGTTTATAGGGGACTGTAATGGTTTCAGAAACAGCCAGAACAGAGTACCCATATGAATCAGCTTTTTCAGTATCAGAGTCATCCATGTCAGAGTCATCAGAGATATTGTGAAACAAGAGGAGGATAGGAGGAGCCTCATTATCAGCAGGCTCAGAGTTAGCTATAGAGGGAGGGATTAATAGAGACTGGGAAGAATCATCAACTGAGAGCGTCTCTGCCTCTAGGTTGACTGCTATTTTCCTGCCTGCTCTTTTGGATCAGCTCCTTCAACCCGCAGGTTGGTGCAGACTCAAGAATGATGACCTATCTGACCACAGTTGTGGCAACCTTGGCGTCAAGGAGAATTTTACAAGTTCATGGTAAGAATGCAGGACCACAGGAAGATGAGCCAGAGTTAGAAATAACTTGACCTTCCCTAACATTTGCTCCAGAGTGGTTAAGGTGCATATACTGCAACAAAGTCTTTATGCTCTTCATGGAGGAAAGCATAGCCTTATGAGCTTTGAAGTGAAGGCACAGAAGCTGGTCAACTTTGAGGGCTTGAGCGCAAGCCATGTAGGCTTCATGGGCTGTCAACTGTCTGCTCTTGATCAGTTGCTGTCCTTTCATGTAGAATCTGTCTGCAAACTTGGCTAGCGTCTCTTTAGGCTTGAAAGCAATATGCATGAAGGAGTCCTTCTTTACTTCCAGGCTAAGGTCGCCACCAAACTTGTCAATCAAAAGCTGCTTAATATCTTCCCACGTCTCAATGGAGGGCAGCTCAGGCACCACCACCTCCTGGCAAGTTGGATGTAGACAGGTCAGAATATGTTCTTTCTTAACTTTGTCTGAAGCTTGTCTCATGGCAGTTTCATTTATAGTTAGGAAAGCTGCAATGGTAAAAGTTTTGGGGTCAAAGACTTGCTTAAAGGTAGGCTTTAAGTGTGCTTTGGGAGTTGGGTCACAATTGTTGCTATTGAGTACGTTTATACGTGGGGAAAACTCTGCTTTGGATTCTGAGGGGGCTGTCTAGCCCACAGCTGACAAACACTTTCTTCAAGGGTAGTCAGGGTCTCAACAGCACAAGCACTCATATCAAAAGCTTGAGTGGTCTGTTGTGCAGGAGTATCTAAGTGTTGACCTTGGGTGGTCACTATTGTGGAGATCTCATCCAGTTGAGAAGTAAGGGATGGCCCCACTGAGAGGCAAAGGGCAAACCTATCATTCACAGAGTTGATCACATCATTCATCTCTTGTATGTCTCTATCCAGGACAGTATGGTCCCGCTTCAATTGATCCACCTTGTTAGCCAGGGCAATTAGTTCTATAGCACATTGGATTTGAGGAGCTCCTGGTAAGCCAGGGCAGCAACCATCTTCATTGACAACCCCAACTGGACTAGCAGCATTTGACATCATTTCACATAGGGCGGCAAGTTCTTGCTGTAGCTCTGCAACTTGAGCAGTCAATTCAAGCACCTGGGGGTCAGGTTGAGGAGCTTCAGCAGGACGTCCCTGACTGCAAGTAGTTGTATGTAGCTCTCAAATAGCATCCCACATTCTTTGTTCTCAATCTGCCAAATCATCAGAAGGGGGAGAGGGTGGAACATCTGGCTTGGGCATAGACAAGTCATTCACTTGACTCTGGAGTTTGGCTATAGCAGTAGAGGTGGCAGCTCTCTCTTGATCAAACACTGCACTGAGTTCATTAAGGCCACTAACAGCAAAGTCCACTACCTGCTGTAGTTGCTCAAAGCAATAAGTGCTGAATGCATTGAGCTGTTGCACGAGTTGTTTGAAGTCAGTGAGATAAGCATTTAAGGTGGAACCCACCTGAGCTTGCCAGGGTTGTTCTAGCTGATGAAACTTGTGTAGACGCTCTCTCATGTATTCAGGGATGAACTGGCACATTTGTTCAATAGAATTAACCAGACGGGTCTGGGAGATGACAGAGTTGCACTGATTGTCAGATACCAAGGAAAACAGGGAATGAATACATTGTTGGTAGGCAGGAAACTGGTCCCAGTGATGAGTAACTGCTGCTTTCAGAGACAAGATTTCTTGGACGTGGAGCCCCAATACCATCTGATGGTGGGCCAAGGCAGGCTGCACAAAGGACAATAGTAAGTGCTAGCGGAGCCAGCCGCTGAGAGGAGATGCTGTGGAAATTGAGAGGCCACAATTAATTTGTAGTATTCAGCCTGACTGAACTGCAACTGAAGGCAAGGAACGGCTCCTTGACAAGCTATTCTCAAGGGCTACTGCCATGACTTGTTCCAAGTCAGGGGTACCCATAGGGTAAGCAACTAAGCGGGGACCATTCCCAAGGTTCAATACAGTAGGACAATAGGCGGTTTGGTGATGTCTTCCTCAATAGGAGGGCTGGTTATTTCAGGTGAAGTCAACTCTTGTATAGGCAGAGGCAAAGGTCCTGAAAACGTTGTTGCAAAAGGGGTAAGCAAGGGGCTTACAGCCCCTATAGTGAGCACCATTTTTGTTGTGTTCTGAGGCGCAGTACAGACACACAACAGGAAATCCTAATCTTAGGATTGGATTTGTACTAAGTCTTGGTTAGATGACAGGGAAGGCTATGAGTTTACCTTGTGGCCCTGGAAGAATAATCTCTACTAGTTGTGGCTAGAAAGAGGCGCAGAAGTACAGAAGACACAAAGATAAATATGTGAATAGAACTTAATTTTATTGGTGAAAAGGAAAATGGAATATATAGTGGTTGGAAATACCACAAAACACTACCAGGACGGTAGGATCACTTGCCACCAGCATGAGTGGGGCAAGTGAGTTGCGCAGGATCAAGAAACCAAATAATTGTACCAATCTGATTCAGTCATCAACTCATTTTGTGAGGTGAAAGCAAAAGCAAGATATTAGTCTTTGAAATGGCCCACCAAAGGCAAAATTGAAACATGGTGAATAGTGGTATTCACAACACTTGTTGTTTGTATATGTAATAAATGAACCTGTACTTGATGAGCTAGTAAATAAAAACATTTTTAACTTATTTTTATTATTTGACATGGTTGCAACTATAACTAATGTCTTGTAATAAATTTAGATACATTAATATTATAATTTACCTACTAAAATTTTAAAAAAAATTAAAATATTAAAAGTAAAATTATAATTATAAATATTAAAATTTTAGTTGCAAGGGGAAAATATTTATTAAGGGGATGCTAATTGCAAAGGGGAATGTGATTATTCTGGGGAATTATACCCTAAAATTAAATTTTTGGCTAGAGCGTTCAATTGGATCCACATACTCTTCTGTACGTGGACAACCTGGATGCAATTGCTAGAGGGGTGGCACCCTGTACCCCAGTGGTTGTTGAACGTTTAATAAAAGGAAGGCGGGTGAGAAAATTGATTAATAGGTTTTTTTCAGGGGGCATGTAATACCCATACAACGTTGCCAATGCAAAGGAGTCATACAGGACATGCTCAACTGTCCTATACCCCCACAGTGTCTTCTGGCGTTTGACTGCTAAGCGGCATATGTCTATTTGAATAGGTACATGCTCCAACTTTTTGATGTTGGTTTTTAATATGCAGTGAAGGAGGATTCCCAGCTATACTGCGACGTGAATTCTTTGCAAGGTGTATTTTTCCAAGAACATGCACAATTTTTCAAATACTTGAACTAATATATTGATATAGGAAGTTTGATTGAATTTGAAGAGGGTTCTGGGGGGCGCCCAACTTGTATCAGCCTTATGCCTCCAAAAACAAAATAAATAAAGGTTTATATGTGTTCACAAGGACTGCATCCCTGACTTTATTTGACAATGCCTTGAATACTTCATTAAAAATTTCAGTTTTTAGATATTCAGTTCCTATTTGAAAGTCAGTTTTTATTAAGTTTTTTTTATATTTGTTGATGCTTGCAAATGGGAATTGTTGAATGCTTTCATAGATATATTCATCAAAGTTTAGCTTGACATCCCCGCAAATTTCATTCATTTCTTTGAAGTTGTCAAAACCGCAGGCTCAACCCGCCAGCAAGGTTCCAGCCAAGCAGGTTTGTGACCCACAATCCTATCATCCGGTCACCCAAAGCCAGACTAGGAAGTCAACTCAAATTACCAAATCCAACAACATGAAGAGATGACAATCCTTTACGGTGGATACCTCAATTTGGCGCTTGACTCATTACCAGGATCAAGCCACTCCCTTCTTCCATCCAGCTGTGTGATCACCAATCTTGTGTCTACTATCCTTGATTCACATGAACTATATAATCACTATCTCCCAATAAAGATTATTATCTAGCTTCTAAATATTTTTCCCCATGTAACTCTGCTAAAATAGCACAGTTACAACAAAGTTGATATTGGATCCTATTTTGTATGCTTCCCTTAACCACAGCAAGTACACTGTGGGTGGTAAATATTCCCTATCTTTAGCTTCAATATTTGAAAACTTATTCATATTCTGTTAAATTATTTTATTTATTTGGTTTTTATTTATTTGTTTTACAGGGGCTACCAGTGACTAGTAACCCCCGTAGAACCAACTTGGCGTAAAAGCTGCCAATTCTGAAACCTTGTCCCCATTCCTAGTGATAACAAAATAAATATAAGTAAAACATAAAAAGACTTACTAATTGTTTCCCCTGCAGCCCCTCAGCCACAGGCGCCACCTCAGTGAACTTCATGAGTGTTGGTGCTCTTCATTAATTTTCCTAGGCTTAATTTTTCTTATCTTTCTTACAACTTGTGTTTCTTCTTGGTTTTCATTTGATAAATTTTCTGTATTTCTTGAAGCGCTCCTGCTTCTTGACTGAGTTTTGTTTTTTTCTGTTTTCATTTGGTTGGTTTCCTCTTCATTTGTGTTTATTTTATGTGGGATTTCATTTCCTTCAATTAGTTTGATTTTTTTGAGTATTCTTTCTTTTTTTTTGCAAATTTCCACAAGTTCTAACTTTCACTTTTGAAATCTAACCGCTTGAGTATTTCCTTTTGAAGATTTAAAAATATTTATTTGTGTTCTTTGTTGACCATTGTTCCCAGGCTATTTTTTGCAGTTTTATTTTGCTGGACCAAGGCTCTTCCCTCATTTCCCAGTTGACTTACCACAATTTCCCTTATGTTGTATTCAAGCTTGACAACCTTTTAGAGGGCTGACTCTAATTTGTTTATTAAGTTATAGATATTTGACATTTTGTTTGAATTACATCAAAAAACTGGTTTTTATAGTACTACCTTCAACACGTGAATATTTTTTGTCATTATTACTAAATTAAAGACCATAATTGTAAATATTGCATTAGAATATAGCAATTAGACGTCAACTCTTGATATTTTGATATTATGTGCATAACTCAATGCATTTTGTTTAATAAAATCCATTGTAAACTTGGCCTTTGCCATTATAATTTAATGAAATGGAATGTGTTTATATTAGAGAGCCATTAACACTTAGTACAATTATTGATACATAGTGCATTTTATAGCCTGTATATTTACCTATTAGTAATGATTCTGTAAACTTTTTAGTTGGATTTGCAAGGTAATAATAATGTAATGTGTTAATAAATTACTGTTTATTGTCATTAATTGGCTGATTTTCTTTGCTGTGGCAATTGTGCATTTTCTGATATTTATGCACTAGTATCCAATTGGTTGGTTTCACATCCAATTGCACAGGAGATAGGAAATTAAGCCGCTACCTCAAGACCGGATGTGGTTGAGGTGGCGGCTTGATTTCCTATCTCCTGTGCAATTGGATATAAAACCAACCAATTGGATACTAGTGCATAAATATCAGAAAATGCACAATTGCCACAGCAAAGAAAATCAGCCAATTAATGACAATAAACAGTAATTTATTAACACATTACATTATTATTACCTTGCAAATCCAACTAAAAAAGTTTACAGAATCATTACTAATAGGTAAATATACAGGCTATAAAATGCACTATGTATCAATAATTGTACTAAGTGTTAATGGCTCTCTAATATAAACACATTCCATTTCATTAAATTATAATGGCAAAGGCCAAGTTTACAATGGATTTTATTAAACAAAATGCATTGAGTTATGCACATAATATCAAAATATCAAGAGTTGACGTCTAATTGCTATATTCTAATGCAATATTTACATTTATGGTCTTTAAATTTAGTAATAATGATAAAAATATGTATGCTGATAATTTTAAGCTAACCGTAAAATGTACAACATTGTATTAATTATGAGAAATGTTGATCATGTAAAAAGAAAATATTGATAAGGAGCGCCTTTTGGGGAAGCTTTGAATGTAGAATTAGGAAGAGAAGAATTATATTTTATTGAATAAGATTTTAGACTTATATAGCTTTAGCTGTGGCAGGGATTTTAGTTAGACCAAACCCAGGGGTTGGTCATGTGCTGGATGGGTTCAAGTTGCTGGATACCTGGACAGTCATGTGATATTGGTTTGTTGCCATTTCCGGTATGTCAAATGGTATATGGGAAAGGCACCAAATTGGGCCATGACAGGATGTTAGGTGTGATGGCAATAGCCAGAATACTCATACATCCAGACCCTTGACACCCCCTTAAGGGGTTACTTGGGTACATCAGGAGGGGGCTTTGTCTTGACGGCTACCACCTGATGTTCCTGGAGTTGTTTACTGGTGGGCACCAACTGGGTTGAGTGTTCTCCTTTGCTAGGGCGGAGGCAAGATCTGTGGTACTTTTTGATGATGGGCTCTTTGGCACCCTGGAACTTAACCAGGTAAGTGTTTCTGTCTGGTTGGTATCTGATGATTCTTCCTGGTCCTCTGTGTACTGAGTCTAGCTTCTTTCTGTTCTCAAGCTAGGACCTAGACGGAGGAATTATTGGGGAGTGGGTCCTCTGTTGAGGTTACCTTTTGGGTTTTGAGTCTCTTTGCTTCTGCCAGTTTGGCTTTGAGGCATATGTGTTGTAGAGCTGGTTTCTGTTCTACTGTGGGAGGTTTCCCCAGGGGGATATTCACATATGGTTGATTGTTGCAGGTGACTATTTCTGGCTTGTACCTGTATGTTAGTTCAAACAGTGAGTAGCATATCCCTTGATTCGTATAAACCTGGGATACTAGTAATGCATGTTTCACATATAGCAGCCATGTGTCTTTGGCTTTGCCATCCATTATTTTCTCCAGGATTCTGATAAGGCTGCAGTTCAGGCGTTCAACTCTGCCGTTGGCCTGTGGCCTGTAGGGCGAGGTTGTGGAGTGTTTAATGTTATTTGTTTTTAGATTGTTGTTCACTACAAGGTCTGTTAGCTCTTTTGCTCCATCTGTTATGATGTAGTCTGGAGTGCTGTAGTCCTCTATGATTGCTTTATCGATGAATTAATTTATTGTTTCTGCCTTGTGATCTTTTGTTGCCCAGCAGATGGACCAACATGTGGCAAAGTTGATGGCTACAATTAGGAAACATTGATTTGTTTTGGTTTCTGGGAAGGGTCCCACTACGTCCAGTCCCCAAACCTTAAATGGTTTGGGGTCAGGTACTGGGTTGACTGTTGGCTGTGGCGCCTTGGTGCTGGCAATATTTTTCACACACTGTGCACTTCTTTAGAACATCAATTATGTCTTCCTTCAGATTGGGCCACCATACTATCTCTTTTAATGTGAGATATAGGTTGTTAGCCTTTGTGTGTCCTAGCATATGATGATGTCCTAGTATAGTGTCAACTCTTTGTGCAAGTGGGATGTATGGAATGTGATTATCTTGGATGATTCAGTATATCATGCCATTTGATACATGGAATTTTTTTCATTCCTTACTAGCATATCATGGGTTAGTTGGTGTGTGGAGGAATCCTTTCCTTTTGTCTTGTACTCAGTGTTGTATAGGTTGGGCCACTCAGGGTCCAGGTGGTCAGGGTGATCCTCTCTTGGCTGGCATAGCCTAGAGAGAGCATCAGCCGTGACCAGCTCTTCCCCCTTTTTGTATTGGATGTCCAGGTTAAGCTGTTCCAGCAAGGACATCCATTTGGCTTGGCGCCGCACAAGTGCGTTCTGAGTTTTGAAATAGATTAAGGATTTGTGGTCAGTTAGTACTCAGACGTTTAAGTGTCCTTCTAAGTAACATCTCCATTTCTTGCATGTGTGATATATTGCTAGCAATTCCTTATTGTGTATTGGGTACCTTTGCTCAGTGTTTGTTAGTTTTCTGCTTTTGTAACATACTGGCAGGAAATCTTGTTTCCCTGGCTGGCAGATGCATAGGACTGCGCCAATGGCGGTGTCACTAGCGTCTGACTCAAGCTTGTAGCACCTGTTGTTATTAGGGTATTGCAAGATTGGTGCTTTGATCAAAGTTTCTTTTAATAACTGGAAATTCTTGTTGCATTCTGGAGTCCAGATGAATTTCTTTTTGGCATTACCTTTGATTAGGTCATTGATTGGTGCAGTGAGCTTTCCGCAGTCTTTGATGTATTTCCTTAGTTAAGCTACCATACAGAGAAAGCATCTAACTTGTTTCACAGAGGTGGGGAGTTGCATGTTATTTATAGCTTTTATTTTATCTGGGTCTGCTTTGATGCCACTGTCAGAGACAATGTGGCCCAAGAACAGGAGTTCCTTTTCCATAAATTGGCACTTACTAGGCTTGGCATATAGTTTGTGCTTTGCGAGTCAATTGAGTGTCTTGCAGACATGCGTGAGGTGTTCCTCTTTTGTTTTTGAAAATATGATGATGTTGTCAAGGTAACATAATGTGTTTGAGAGTCTGTCTAGCCCCTGGTTCATCATGGTGAAAAATGTTGCTGTGGCGTTTGTCATCCCAAAATTCATTACTTTACATTCAAACAACCCAAATTGTGTGCAGAATGTGGTCTTTGGTATGTCTTTCTCTTTAACTTCAACTTGGTTATAAGCAGATGTGAGGTCAGTTTTTGAGAAAATTTTTGCTCCAGAGAGCCTTGCGAATAGGTCTTCTATGAGGGGAAGTTGGTATTTATTTTTTACTGTACTTGTGTTTAGTGTTCTTTAGTCAGTAACTAAGCAAAGAGATCCTTCTTTCTTCTTTACAAAGAAAACTGCTGCCCCCACAGAGATTCAGACAGAAAAATGAATCCTTTGGATAGATTGTTATTGATGTGGGCTTTAAGTGTTTGGGTCTCCATGGGGGAGAGTCTGTAGAGGGGTGCAGATTTGGGCATGGCTTTGCATAAGTTAATGCCATGTTTGACCTCTTGTTTTGGGGGGGGGGTAACTCTGTGAGTTCTTCCTTGAATACATGAGTGTATTCATTTAAAAGTGCTAAAAGTTCTGGGCATTGGATCTTTTGTGTTTGTAAATTATTAAACTTGGAGTACCTCATTATGTGGAGGGTACTGTCTTTGGTTATATGTTCAGAGTCATCTTGATTTATGACTTGGACAAAGACTGTGTCTCTTAGAATGAGGCCGTTGGGTTCTTTGAGAATGTTGAAATTAAAACCTTTGCGTTTTATTGTCATGGTTTTTGTCTTCCAACATACACTGGAATTCACTTGGATGAACCAGTTCATGCCTGCTACAATGTCGTAGTTTATATTTCTCATGACAAGTCCTTTGATGGACGTTTGTATGCCTTGGAGGTCAATTCTGAAGGGAGTTGTTTTGCCTTTGAGTAGAACCTTTGATTTTTCTGCAATTTTGGCGTATTTGAAGTTGGATTTGACAACTGGTATTTTGTACTTGGTTATAAAAGGTTTGCTAACCATAGTGTGTTGTGCACTAGAGTTGAATAGAATTTTATGTGTATGTGATTTGTAAGTGCATGGGTAGACAAGTATTTGTGAGTGATCTTTAATTTTTAAGTTCATAAAAATGGAGAATTGTGGGACACAGGGAATGCAAGCAGCAAAGTTTGTGCCTTGGTACTTCTTCTTGTTGTGTTGGGGAGAGACAGGGGCACTTAAGCCTGTTTCCCCTCCTCTTTTCCCTGTTCCTCTGTTTTGAGACCTTTGAGGTCAGAGAATGTGGGGTCAGATTCATAGTGGGTTGCTACTTCAGCGTTGTTAACTTTGGCTGTGTCCTCTTTCTTGGGACGGGAGAGGTTTGCGCTTTGGATACAATTGTCATTGTTACAATTGGAGTTGTTGTTGTTTTGGTTGATGTTCTGACGTTTATTGCCATTGCTGTTTGAGGAGTGTTTGATGTTGCGTGCAGCATATTCCATGTTTGTGCATTTTTCTGCGCACTTGGCTTCAGCAATGAGCGCAGACATGAAAGTATTAGCCTCTGGGCGGATGAGGGCAGCAACAGAGGGTATCATTCTGTTGATAAATGAGGTTCTAGTCTGTACGTTGTCAGCTTGTGCTGGATTTTGAATTTTACGGGTTATTTCCTCAAATTTGTTGGCGTAAGCTGCAATAGTGGTCTTCTGGGGAAGATCACTGAGCTGTATTGCAATGTCTTGGAGAGATTCAGTGATGCAGAAATTGTGGGTGATATCAGCTTTGAACTCTTCCCAGTTGTCAAGATGGTTGTTGGTTTGTGAGCCAACCCAGGTGGCAAACCAGTTAGCTGCAGCCTTGTACTGGCGCTTGCTGGCTTCCTGAACCCATTTCTCATGGGGGATGTGGCTGGCGTGGAGTTTAGCGGCTGTGTGTTCTAGCCAATTGATGATGTTTTCTTTGTTTTTACCAAAGAACTTGTCAATACCAATGTAATTGGTGTTGGTCACTTCACCTATGGTAGGTAGTTGTGCGTTTGTTTGTGGTTGGAGAGAGCAACTGTATTGAATAATCTTGGTGCATGCTTTGGGCATGACCAGACCTTCAAATATGATGCATCCACTGGGAATATCTTCATAAATGTTGTGGGCGCGGAAGTACGTTTTCCAGGTATCTTGGGATGTGGCCTGGTTGAGTACGTTGGCAAAGGTGGGCAGGTTCTGTTCAGTCATTTTCTCTTTCATTGGCGTGGTCAAAAACCGTAGTGCTACCAGTGGTAAGGAGCGCCTTTTGGGAAGCTTCAAATGTAGAATTAGGAAGAGAAGAAGTATATTTTATTGAATAATATTTTAGACTTATATAGCTTTAGCTGTGGCAGGGATTTTTGTTGACCAAACCCAGGGGTTGGTCATGTGCTGGATGGGTTTGAGTTTCTGGATACTTGGACAGTCATGTGATATTGGTTTGCTGCCATTTCAAGTATGTCAAATGATATATGGGAAAGGCACCAAATTGGGAAATGACTGGATGTTAGATGTGATGGCAATAGCCAGAATGCTTGTACATCCAGACCTGTGACAATATTATTAATTATGAATTGAAAGAGAGATATTAATTTTAATAAGTTTTCACAAAGAAAAGAAATTTTACTAATCAAAGGAAGAGAGGGGGAGGGAATGGGCAGAATGAACATCACCTTCATCTGCGCCTGTGAAAGGGATAACATCAGAGATAGTGGGGGGATTGATAGTGGCTTGGTAGTCAGGGTTAGAATGTGGGTGGCTTGATGGGGGGTTAGGGAGGCAGGGTTTGTTGACTGGGAAGGGGCAGCAAGAGCGGTTTCTTCAATTTCTCAAATTCTTTTTCTGTCATGTATACTGGCTTGACAAAACAGATAGACTGGCGTGGGGGGAAACAGGGGTCCTTTCTAGACTTATCACTATCACTTGCATAGAAGATGATGAGATCAAATAAGTCCTGGATGGACAAGGAAGGGAAAAACTCATAAAACTTATCAATTTGGGTGCTTAGTTTGTTGTAGGTGGCAGGCTTTAAGCACCTGAGGGCAGAACCAAAATTGTAGAGACATACTTCTGCAAGATGCAGGTTGGTGTGGTTGATGGGGTAGGACCAACAGGTATGCCCCACAGCCCTGATCTCTTGGGTTGCTCATTCCTGCTGCTCCATCTCAGCACTCAGTACAACTGTATGCACAGTGTTTTGTGTGGCCCACTCCTCCAGCATGGCCTTGAGCTCCATCTGGTAGGCATACCCATCTGCGGTGTTCAATATTGCCAAGTAATAATTGACGCCCAATGGGGAAACTGCCAATAAAACCCCAACAAAACAATACAAGATTGAGCCGCACTTGTACATCAGACTGGATACGCTTCTCTCCATAGTCTTGGATACTTGCAGAAATCTTAGTGTATGATAGGAAGATGACGTCATTACGGGCCCTCATTGCCCTCCCTTTAATAAAATTGATGATGGTTGAATTGTATGGGTTGGTATCCACCAAACTGGGGCCACCAAGAACCTGATTGGATAGGATTCTGGTGGCAACCACAACTCTGTGCATCCACAGTGGACTTTGCAAAACCCATTGCAGCCGCAATTTCCCCAATGGACATAAGCATCTCTTACTTTTCAAGCATTTCAAGAACAATCTCTGGAGTGATTGATTTTCTTCTGTGTCTTGCAGGATGATTGGCTGGAGGCAGGATGTGTCTGCCTTGAGAACCAGGCAGTGCCATCTGATTGACTGTTTCTGGATTCTGGCTTCCATTGGTGGCCCCATGGCTCACTTGGTCAATTCTGAACGCTAGTGTTGCTATATGATTTGGGTTAGCAGCTGCCTGTGCATGATGGGCAAACAGGACCATGCTAGAAGTTGCAAAAGAAAGAACACACTCCTGGAAGGTGCTTGCAGAGGGGCCTGTGGGTTGGGAGTGGCCATAGAGGGAGGCTTCACTATTAGAAGACCCAGCGTAGCCCTGCATGATTTTTTCAAGGCCAGGGAACAGCTTGTTGACTTGGTTGTTATTGGAAGAAGACATAATAAATTTTTATTAAAAAACTTAAACTTAAAAAAGATTGTATATTTTAGTCAATTTTATTGTTAAATATGTTAATTTTGTGAATAGTATGATCTAAATTTTAGCCGCACTAAAATGGAATAGAGTGATTTTTGAAAATGCCTGTGATTCCTAAAAGAATCAGCACAAATCCACTCTAGATCCTTTAGCATCCTTTAACATCCTTTTTGAGACACCCATAAATTATTTTTATTTCAAATTCACTGCAATTATGATTTGAAACTTGGTTCTTGGATTTGATAATCCCGCAATTTCAGATTTGTTAATTTTTACATGATGTCTATGATTTGTTTGACATAAAGGAAATCTCAAATTGTACATAAGAATCCTGCATTTCTGATTCATGTATCCCACATTTGTTTGCTGAGTTTTTTCTTTTGTTAGTTGAGTTATCTTCTCAAGAGATTTGAAATTTGCCAATTTAAATAAATCAAAAAAAGTCAAAATAAATGGTTGATTTTATAAATATTTAATTTTTTCACTCAGCTGAGTTGCCTGCAATAGTGATTCAAAATTTGGACCAAGGATTTGACAATCCTGCATTTTAAATTTAGGTTCTGAATTTACAGTAGATTTTTTGACTTCTGAATGTGTGGATTAAAATTGGAAGAGAAGCAACAAGTTGTTTAAAATAAATTTAAATAGTTGGAAGTTTAAACTCTGAAAAGGATTGAATTGTCCAATAAAGAGAGAGCTTAGTCAATTTTAATGTCAAAACTGTGCTCTTTTAGCAGAGTTACAAGGAGAAAATATTCAGAAACTAGATAATATTCTTTATTGAGAGATAAATATTATATAGTCATTGTGAATCTTGGATAAAAGGAACATAATAGTGTTGATCACACAGTGGGACAATGAAGGGGGTGGCCTGATCCTGGTAATGAGTCAAGTGCCAAAATGAGGTATCCACCATAAGGAATCATCATTTGTTCATGTTGTTAGATTTGTAAATTTGAGTTAACTTCCTAGTTTGGCTTCAAGTGACTGGATAATCAGATTGTGGGTTGCAAGCCTGTTTACTCAGAACCTTGCTGGCAGGTCAAACCTGCTATTTCAACAACCCCTGTATGAAGGACAGTTCCTCTGGTGGCAAATTTTCAGGGAAGTTGTTGTGAGCCCGGGCGCCATATTGTACTAGCTGTTGTTAAGTGGCGGGTAGCACATTCTTGCGTTGTTTCTGTCTTGCTTTGCAGGGCCTTAGGCAATCATGGTGGAGGGCTTTATCTTGCTTGTGCTCCCCAAGCCCTTGCACAAGGTAAGTGTTATTTTTTACCTTTAGGACAATGGCAGGGCCCACTTTCTCTGGCTTTAATTTACTCTTGTCAATGTTCATTACCCAGACTTTGTTGCCAACCTTGTGTCTTTTTTGGATGGGGACAAAGTTATCCTGTAGGCGTTTTTCTTCTTTTTCTAGTTGGTTGCTGTTGGCCTGTATGATTTGAGGGTCTGAGAGGGATGGAACTTTATTGGGCAATTCCATCCTGGGTCCTGATAGCACTTGTATAATATTGGGTTGTGTGCCATAAACTAACTAGAAGGGACTTTTTCTGGTGGATCTGTTCACGCAGATCCAGCATACAATCAGTGCAGTTGGTAGCTGCTTTTGACAGTCCTCAGGTATCTTGAAAGTGAGCTTGGCCAGGGCCTTCACTAGGCTGCCGTTCAGCTGCTCTACAAGTCCATTGGCCTGAGGGTGATAAGGTGTTGTCACTGTGATTGACCCCATTTTAGGTGAGGTAAACATTGATATCTTCAGAGGTCAATTCTTTGCATCTGTTTGTTATCAGGAGTTCTGGCTTTCTGAACTTACTGATGATCTCCTTTCCTATGAACCGCTGTACTTTATTGCCTGTGTGATATCTTACTGCTTGTGCCACTGGCCAGTAAGTGGCAAAGTCAATAGTGGTGATGATGTATTTCTTTTTTGTGCTTTCCTTGCATGGGTCCTAAAATGTCTAGGGCCCACACTTTGAAGGGCAGTTGTGAACAAATAGGCAGTACAGATTTAGGTGGGGTTTTCTTTCTGCAAATTACTCACACGCTTTGCATTGCTCTAGGACTTCCTGGACATCCCGGTACAGGGTTGGCCACCATACTTTGTGCTTAAGGAACTTGTAGAGATTGCGGCTTTTGGTATGTCCTAGGTCTCTGTGGTAACGTAGGATGGTGTCTACCTGTTGATGTGTAGGGATGTAAGGTATGGTGGTTCCATCAGTCAATTTACAGTGTAAGGTCCTGTACACATTGGCAAACAGATGTTTGTTCTTGATGACTATCTCCTTTGTAATGTCAGTGGTTCCAGAAGGGAAGCCCTTGTCCTTTGTTTGGAGTACCAGGAGAGGCCAGTTTGGGTCAAGCCCATTTTTGCCTCTTGTGGCTCTAACATACAGTCACAAGAGTGCATCTGCCATGGCAAGTTCTGTATCAGGTTTATACTGTAGGATCATGTTAACCCTTTTCAGGAGTTCCATCCATTTTGCTTGTTGGCAGGAGAGGCTTGCCTGGGTTTTAAAATTTATGAATAATTTGTGGTTGGTCAAGGCAGTGAACTCCTCTTGTTGTTCTAAGTAACAACGCCATTTGACCAAACAATGTACAATGTCCAGCAATTCTTTGTTATGTATAGGTTATTGGCACTCACTGTCTGTGAGTTTGCGTGATTTGTATGCTACGGACAGGAAGTTGCCATTGCTGTTCTTGATGCGTAGAACCCCTCCAATGGATGTGTTGGAGGCGTATGTTTTCATTTGATACTCCCCATTACGTTTGGGGTATTGTAAGATAGGTGCAGAGGTGAGTTTTTCTTTAAGGCATATGAAGCAAAGGTCATATTGTGGGGTCTATACAAATTTTTATTTGGTGCCAGTTATGGCAGACAGAGGTGCTGTCAGGACGCCACAATTGGTTATAAACTTCTGCACATAGGCAACCATTCCCAGGAATGTGCAGAATCTGAGTTGTCTTTAGGAGGTGGCATCTTACAGATAGCTTTAATTTTCTGGTTATTGGATTTAACGCCATCCTTTGAGACCACATGTCCCAGAAAGGGGAGTTGTTTGCAGAAGAATTGACATTTAGAGGGCTTAGCTAGCAGTTTGTGTTGTGTCAGGATGAAAACACTGCTTCCAGGTCCTTATGATGTTGTTCTACTGAAGGACTGTAGACAACAATATTGTCCATGTATACTAGAGCATGTTTGCCAATGTGGGGTTAAACACCTTGTTCATGAAAGTTGCAAAGGTTGAAGGCGTGTTTGTCATTCCAAAATTGAGCACCACACATTTGTATGATCTTTACTTAGTGTTGAAGGCCAATTTTGGTATATCTTCCTCCTTGATGCGGATTTGGTTGTAACCCACAGGTAGGTCAATTTTGAAGAATACAGTGGTGTTGCCCAGGGCATCAAAGAGGTTGTCAATGAGTGGGAGCAGGTAGAAATTCTTGATAGTGACTTCATTGAGGGCTCAGTAATCTGTGACCAATTGAAGGGTACTGTCTTTCTTTGCCACAAAGAATACAGTGGCGCCAAATGGTGACTGTGAGGGGTGGATAAGTCCTTTCTCAAGTGCCTCCTTGAAGTAAGCACATAGGGCGTTGTCTTTGTTGGGGGTGAGTTGGTAGATGGGTTGTGCCTTAGGTACTGCTCCTTTGAGTTGGATGGAGTTCTGTATATGCTTCTCAGGCGGTAGTCCTTGTAAAGCCTCTTTGATGATTTCAGGATGGCAGGCCACAATGTTGCGGTCCTGAGGAGTAGTGATATCCTGGTTTTCCTTGAAATTTATGATCTCATACTGGAAGGAGTCACAATCAATTGCCTTGAGGTTCTCCTTTTTGTCCAGGGTTTTGGCAATACATACAAAAACATGATCATGCAGGAGTTGATCCACTGAGTCAGGGTAGATCTGGTGTTTGACCCCTTCACGCTTGATGGTTAATACTGAGGTTGCCCAGTCTATGTGAGGATTATTCCTTTGTAGCCAGTCCAGCCCCAGTACATATCAAACTTGGGGAAGTCAATGAAAGGTCCCTGGATGGTGGAGTGCAGGTTCTCTGGCATGATGGAGAAAGGGGCTGTTTCCTTTGTCACAACAATGTGATGTTCATTGGCTAGGACCACGCTTTTAATCGGAAAAGGATTAGTGGTCAGCTTGAACTTGTCTACAAAGCTGATGTTGACTAGGGTTCAGTTGGTGCCTGTGTCCAGGAGTGCTGAGCCTGTGTAACTGCAAAAGTGGAAAGGATAGGACATCAATTTATTAGGATGTCTGGCAATGGTGTATAGTACTGGGTCCTCCAAGGGTACTTGGATCATTGGGCATTGATCCACGTCCTTGGGTTATTACTCATCATTGGGCAAGTCAGGAGTTGTGTGGGGAGAGCTTGGCTTGCTTAATGCTCTCCTCAAGCTTTTCCCTAGTCTTGCTTACCTTGTGTGGCAGTGATACAGAAATGGGTACAATTTGTACTGCCCATTTTTCCTGTTTCTGTGCCCATTTGAACCTGCAGGCTTATGATTTGAGTTGTTGGTGTTGTTTCCAGGAGGCAGGCAATTGTCACACCCAGTCAAGTTTCAATCTTTGGTTCTCTCTCTCTTCCCAGTCTGCGCCTTGTGGAGGGTGTTGGATGTCTGCTATGCCTTCTTTGCTTTGCAATATAGGCTTAGCAGATTGGTTATTTGGTCCAGGTTGATGTGTCTTATCACATATGACTTAAGGGTGCCATAATACATGAGATGTGTGGCTGGAGTGTTGAATGCCATATCTGCAGGGGCACATAGGCAGAGTTCTTCATAAGCACGTGTGAGTTCCTTTACAGTGCCTGTCTGGTTCAGGTTCTTCACTTGGCAGATAATCATGAGGGCAGTGTCCTCTAGTACAAACCGTGCCAAGAAGTCTTTTTTGAATGTGTCCCAGTCTCACACAGTATGGTCCTTGTGCCACTTATTGCACCAAGTGCCTGCATTGTGTGTGAGTCAGATGGATAATTCTGCAATCCAGAAGCGCTGTGAGGGCAACTGTGGTAAAATTAACTCCCTGGTGATTGACTCCCTGGTGGTTGATACTATAGCAAAGTAATAATTCAGCTTTTTCTCTGATTAACAACTGGAAATTGACACTTTTTTAATTAACAGATCTTGATGTTCTGAAAACTTTTAATATAAAAAATTAAGCTATACAACTATGGTATACTAAAGCAACCCTAAAAAACTCAAAATTGCAATAAAAAAGTGTTTTTAATTAATAAATCCAGGGAGAAATTAAAACTTTTTTTTACTATTTAATTTAAACTCTTCATTATAAAAATATTTTTGATTACCAATTAAATTAAAATTCCAATGAAACAAAAATAAGCAAAAAACACAACAGTAGAAGTCATGCAAAAGATGAAGAATTATTAATATTTAGTTGATATAGTTCATATAAGTACAAATGTGAATATTTTTGTTTTATTAGGAAATTAACAAAAAATTAAGATATTTCATTCACTTTCAACTATAACTATTCATCTCAAACTTATCATATATACATAAAAAGTCAGTACTATCTAATTAAATCCAAAATAGAAAAATTAAAACTAAAAACTAATTGATCAAAACTAAAAAGTAAAAATTAAAGTTAAAACCATAGAAGCAAGCAAGCAATTTTATTCTTCACCCTTCTTGTTGTAAATTGCGTTATTAATGCTATTTTGATTTGCCCTTCAAATATTGATAGTTGTAAAGATTTATCTGGTTTTGCATTCAAGTTTAGAAATTCCCTGCCTTCTTCAAATGGGTCTGGTTCAATATCCACCCATTCTGGATTATTGTACCTGTCTGTAGTTGATTCTGGTATGACCTCATCCCAAGTGACCCCCTCAGCCACTCTGTCTTCCTATTGAGTGATCACTGCCTCTTGTCAATTATTTAAAGTAGAATCTTCATTCCCAATAAAGTTTAAGTTTATCCACATTTGTGTTGGCTTTTATAATCTTCAAGTTTTTCTGTCCTTTCTGCCAAAAGGACTTTTACATCTCGTTTTCCAGGAAATTAAGGTATGTGCCCTCAATTTTGCCCTGAAGGCTAACCCAAGGCTAGCTTCAAACCTCAAATCTTTTGTAATAAAGATTTCTTGCCGTGTCCTCCAGGATGTTGTCCCCTGAAGCCAAACACAACAAAATGGTGCTCACTACAGGGGCTGCAAGCCCCTTGGTTACCCTGTTCCCACGCGCATTCTCTGGTCCCCCTCCCTTTGTTTCTGAAGTACCAGATTAACCCAAAGTTTCTAGTCCTCCCCTAGAAGAAGACATTACCAATGCTCCTGCAAACCCTATGGTATTAGTTCTGTCTCCCGGGCCCTTGTAGCCCCCTTCCTGCTTTCTCTCTCAACTATGAGCAAGCCTTGCTGCTGCCCGCTCCCTTCTTCACTCTGGCACAGTAGCCATGCACTCTATCCCTGGCCTCTGTTCTGGGTACGTCTTTGAAGACCTGTACTCCGTCCTTTTGGACTTTGGTCTCCCCCTGTGTTGATGGTATCCATGGATACTATTGGCGTGTTGGTTAACCAGTTCATCCAACCTGCCCTAGTTCACCACCAACTTGCCTTGGGATCCCATAATCAACTGCTAGATGTGGTAGCCTCTGCTGTCTCAAATAACCACACTCAAAATATGGTCTACCAAGAATGGTCACACAGTCTCTTTGCTTGTATTTCTGACAACTAACGCAACTTGTTTGCGTCACAGAAGTATTTAACACCTCCCTGAATTCCCTTTGTTCCTTGCTCTCTGGATACATAAAGGATCAATTATGCAAATTGGATGAGTATCAGGCAGCCTGACGTGAGCAAATTGAGGCTTTTCTGCTTAACCATCAGCAGGATTTTGAGACTCTGGTTAGTGAACTCAATCAATTCAGAGAGCATATCAACTTGCAACTTGAATTGATAGGGGCTCATGTCAATACTTGGGGCCGCCACCTGCAGCATCAATATGGTCTAGATAAGGGTGCACTAGGCAACACTCTATACCAAGTACAAACTTATGTGGATGACCGGGTGGCCTCTATTGAGGTGACTCCTCCTGCTCCTCCTGTCAGGACCCCTTCTGATTTTGAAACCAAAGTATGGGAGTCCATCACCAAGCTCAAGGCTACCACTAGACACCAAGCTTCTGTGCAGCCTCCCCCTCCAGTTGAACTTATGCCTGAATCTTGTATTGCCTCCCTCACTGATCAGGTGGCTACCTTACAAGGTGAAATCAAGTACTTAAGACAGTGCCTCTCTAATTCTGAAGATTATAATCTGAATCTGAAGATGAAGAAGAAGGTCAAGTTGTTAATACTCCCGCTCATGACAATCATGGTTGTTGCCCTGGATTAGAAGGTCAAACCCAAGTCCACTGTGCACGTGCTCTAGATCAACTTGCCAAAGTGACAAATGATGTATCTGATAGGCAAGACGAGTTGAAAAGAGAGGTCTAAAACCTCTCCTGCTTTACAAAGACTCTAAATGGACAAGTTGCCCCCCTTGGTTGCTCAGACCACCTCCCTGGCTACCCGTGTCAATGGGATTGCTGGCACCTTGGCAGTACAACAAATCAAGATTGATGAATTTGGGACTGCTGCCACAACTGCCTGAGACATTAGTGGGCAAAACAGCTCTACCTTGGACACTTTAGAGGAAAGCCTTTGACTTCTCTGGGCTAGACAACCTACTGCTGAATCTGAGTTTGAGGGCAACCCCCACATTAACGTCCTCAATCCTTGTGAAAACAGCCAGTCCTTGTCCTCATCCATTGACCCAAATTATAAGCCAACCTTCAAGCAGATATTCAATCCCAAGACCTCTAACATTGCTGCTTTTCTGAACATTTACGAAACTGCAATGTGTAGGGCTACTGAAGAACTCAAGAAGGAACACATCCTTACCTGCCTCCATCCCACTTGCCAGGAAGCCGTGGTCCACGAGCTCCCTTCTATTGTCACCTGGGAGGATATGAAGCACCTCCTTATTGAAGAGTTTGGAGGAGACCTCAGTTTAGAAGTCAAGAAAGATGCATTTATGCATATTGCTTTCAAACCCAAGGAGACCCTGGCTGAGTTTGCAGATAGTTTCTACATTGAAGGCCAGCAGTTAATTACTAGTCAACAGTTAACTCCCTGAGAAGCCTACACGGCTTGTTCAGATGCTTTGAAGGTGAACCAGCTTCTATGTCTACACTTTAAGGCACACAAGGCTTCACTCACTTCCATGAAGAGTATTAAGACGCTCTTACATTAGATGTGTTTCACACATGGAGGCACAGTGGTGCGTGAGAACAAGGCCAATAATGCTGGGACCACCTCTTGTACGCCGCGCATTATGACTCTGGGTACTAGTGGACAGGCTAAGAGACAGGGCTGTCATAACTGTGGCCAGATTGGACACCACTTGTGCGCTTGCACTAATCCTTGAGTGGAAGGTTGTGATCCCAAGGAGCAGGCGGGAAAAGAGAGGTCAGCTTAGAAACAGAGACACTCTCTGCTGACAATCTCCCCTGTCTCCCCCTGATCCTCTGTCTGATGAGGAAGCTCCCTCTTCTGGCCCAACTATCCTTCATCTGTTTCACAACCTCTCCAGTGATTCAGAGCCTGACAATTCTGATAGTGAAGACTCTGATAGTTATGGCTACTCCGTCCTGGCTGTTCCGGAAACTATCCCTGTACCCTACAAGCTTTGCTCTGGGAAGACTACCACCACTTCCTGGGTACCTCCAAGTGAAGCTAAATCCATGGTGGCTCGCCCTTACCTAGCTCAAGCCCATCAACCTCTTGTCTTGGTTGACTCCTCTGAGGAAGCAGCCAAGTTAGCCAAAGCTCTTTCCAACAACGTAACTGTATCTCTTCCACTACAGACAGTGGATAAGGAGATCCCTAAGTTACGGTGTATGCTGGCCAAATGGTAAAAGGAGCTAGAGGCTGCGCAAGATGTGTTGGCAGTCTTGCTTCCCTTTGGGAAAGATAAAACCTGCGTGGAGGTATCAATCCAAAAGGTCAAAATCAAGGCCATCTTGGACATGGGTTCCCCTGTCAATGTGGTATCTTCCAAGCTAATGAAGAAACTTAAGTTGGCCCCTGATCTCAACTACACAAAGTTGTATGGCACAGCTGGCATGGCCAAAACTCAAGCCATTGGTGCCTACTCCGCTCTACCTATGAGGTTTGGGAAACTCCTTATCACTTCCCCTGCTGTGGTCCTAGAGAACAAAAGCTATGACCTCTTGGTTGGTACTCAGTTCCTCCTCAAATATAACGGAATTGTAAACTTACAGGATGGATACCTTTTGCTCTTGGGATATGAAGTTCCTTTAATTTTTGAGGAACCTCTGCGCCTTCCAGGAAAACGTCTTAAAACTTGTGTGCTTGAGTACCCTACAGGTATCTTCTCACTCAAGTATAGGTCTCACTCCTCCAACATGTGTACCCCTCCTCCTTCCTGCCCTGCGGAAGAAGAGGTACCTCTGCTAGTGCCAGCCGCTATCACCATCCCCCCAGGCTCTCAAGTGGTGATTGACTCCCAGATTTCCTATGAGCTGCCTGAAAAGTCCTTCTTGGAGCTTTACTCACCTGAATCTTTAAGTTGTACTGAGCCTCGCCTATGTCCAGGGATTTTGGACCAAATCCACAAAGAGCCCGTACAATTACTGCTTGCTAACCTGATGGCCCTGCCCATGCAAGTAACCAGAGGCCAGTTTGTGGGACATGGTTGTGTACTTGGAGCAGAACAAGTATCTTCCCTCTACCCCTTCGAAACTTTCAGTGATTTTAACCTACCTGAAGATGATCCACAAGTTCTCTCCTTGTTCACTGCTGCTGATTTCCCCCAACTGTCTCCTGTTTAACAAAAAGATGAGTTGGACCTACTCAATCAGTTCAAGGACATCTTTGTCTCTGGACCTATGGACTATGGCCTAGCTAAGGGAGCCATCCATCAGATTGATACTGGTGATGCGCCCCCTTTTTGTGCTAAACCATACCGCTGTTTTAGGGTGGAAGATGCTCAGGTGTCTAAAGAACTCAAGCAACTTCTGTATGCTGGGTTACTGGCTCCTTCCCAAAGTCCTTGGGATTCCCTGTTACTGATCCTCAAGAAGAAAGATGGAGACACCACATTGTAATGGATTATTGCCGCCTGAACTCTCTCACTAAGAAAGATTCATACCCCTTGCCCAGAATTGATGATGCTCTTCAACGGCTGGTTGGTTCCAAGTTTTTCTCTGCCATGGATCTAGCTTTGGGGTACTGGCAGGTTGATTTATCACCTGAAGATTGAGAAAAGGCTGCACTCATCACTTTAGAGGGCCTCTTTGAACCCACTGTATGCCCCAGGGATTCTACAATTCTCCTGCCACATTTCAGCAAGCTATGGACTCCATCTTACAAGACCTAAAACTCTCTTGTGTCCTCGTGTATCTTGATGATATCCCTGTATTCAGTGCTACCTTTACTGACCACTTGGAGCATCTCAAGGCTGTCTTCATCAAGATCCGTGAGGCTGGCCTGAAACTCAAACCCTCCAAATGCTCCTTCTTCAAGGATCATCTTGAGTTTCTAGGACATGAAGTCACTCAGACTGGAATCTGCCCCATGAATACTAAGGTGGAAGCCATTGACAAGATGCTGCCTCCCACAAACCTACAAGAGGTCCAAGTATTTCTTGGTATGATAAGGTAATATCAACAGTTCATTCCTGATTTTGCTGAACTGAGCTAACCCCTTGACCAATTGCTTTGCAATGTCCCCTTTGAGTGGACTGATAGCCAACAACAAGCATTCAAAGCGCTGAAGGCCAAGCTCAAGGAGGCTCCTATCTTATTCTATCCTGATTATGATAAAGAGTTCATCTTGTATAATGATGCTAGTGGAGTAGCTGTAGGTGCTATCCTTGCCCAACTCAACAATGAAGGAGTAGATCAACCTGTAGCCTACTCATCTAGGGTTCTTAATAAGTACAAAAAGAACTACAGTGTCACCAAAAAGGAATGTTTGGCTGTGCCGCATGCAGTGAAGCAGTTTTGGCATTACATCTATGGAACCCATTTCACGGTAGTCACCAATCACTCCTCCCTCAAGTGGTTACAACAACTAAAGGAACCTGAAGGTTGGTTAGTGCGTTGGGCTCTACATTTGCAAGGGTATGATTTAACAGTGGTACACCGTCCTGGGGCCCAACATCAGAATGCTGATGGCCTGTCAAGGATGCCAATCCTTGCTATTCATCCTGCTGATGCTGATCAACTATACAAGTTAATAGGATATCCTGACTCTTGGACCACAGAGCCCAAAGACATCTGCCTGGCTCTACAGACCCTATCCAAGGACACTATAATTTGTGATAGACAACTCTTCAAGAAGGTTAACAATGCCTACCTACCCTACGTTTGCCCTAGTATGAGGATAGCCATCATCCTCCAAGCTCACATTGACACTGGCCATGGAGGCATAGCCAAGACTCATGACTGGTTGTGAAAAAGCTTCTACTAGAAAAATTTGCCTCTTGATCCCTGATGTCCTTGCCTCCTGCCATTCCTGTCATCTCCAACGTCCTTGTCCTTCCCAACACTAGTTCCCACTCATCCCTCCAAAACATGCCTTCCATACGGTGAGTATTGATGCTGTTGGGCCCTTCCCCCGTTCTAGGTTGGGATGTTGGTTTATCTTGGTTGCTATAGACCACTTTAGCAAATGGGTTGAAGCCAGAGCAACAAAAGATATAACAGCTAGGACCACGGCTACTTTCTTGCTGCAAGACATTTTCTATTGACATGGCTGCCCTCAAGTCCTGCTCTCAGACAATGGTACAAATTTTAATGCTCGCTTCATCACCTCTATTTTCAAAGCTATGGGGACACACCAGTTGTTCTCTATGCCATATAATCCCTCCACCAATGGAACTGTTGAACAAGCAAATTCCACCCTGGTATCCATCATGAGAAAACTCACGCTCTCTGACGCTGCCAATTGGGACATGTTCCTCCCTGCTGCCCTCTTTGTTTACCGCCTTAGTAGACACCAGGTGACTGGCCAATCCCATTTTGCCATGCTTTATGGACAAGAGTCCACTACCCCCTCAATCTTGGGACCTCCTCTGATTGAGTATTATACATCTGCTAATCCTGAGACCCACATGAAAGACCTAACCAACCGTATCATTGACATCCAGGCAACCACCTACTCCACTGCTTATAAGGTTAAGGCTTTGGAGCTCTCTCCATCCAATGCTGCTAGAGCCCCCCTCCCCAAATACCAAGTAGGCAATTTAGTTCTCTACTACCAGAATTTTACAGGTGGTAAAGCCCACAAGCTGGATTCCCTCTGGATTGGGCCCTGTGAGGTTACCTTCAAGAAGGGCTTCAAGTACACTGTGAAGCTACTATTGTCTGGCCATCCCTTTGCCTGCGTCCACTCCAAATTCCTTTGCAAGTATCAACTCCCTCCATCCAATCTTGAGGGGGGAGATGTTGTAAATTGCATTATTAATGCTATTTTTATTTGCCCTTTGAATATTGATAGTTGCAAAGATTTGACTGGTTTTGCCTTCAAGTTTGGAAATTCCTTGCCTTTTGCAAATGGATCTGGTTCAATATCCACCCATTCCAGATTATTGTACCTGTCTGTGGTTGATCCTGGTATGACCTCATCTCAGCGTGACCCCCTCAGCCACTCTGTCTTCCTATTGAGTGATCACCGCCTCTTGTCAACTATTTAAAGTAGAATCATTACTCCTAATAAAGACAAGTTTATCCACATTTGCGGTGGCTTTTATAATCTTCAAGCTTTTCCTGTCCTTTCTGCCAAAAGGACTTTTACATCTCAATTTCCAGGAAATTAAGGTACACACCCTTAATTTTGCCCTGAAGGCTAACCCAAGGCTAGCTTTGAACCTCAAATCTTTTGTAATAAAGATTTCCCGCCGTGTCCTCCAGGATGTTGTCCCCTGGAGCCAAACACAACACTTATTCCCCCTTTTCATTTTAGCCCCTTCCAGGAGGGCAGTGGAAATAAGCTCAAGCTGCTGCTTAAGCTCAGAGGCCTTGTATTTGTGCTTAGCTGCACCCTGGATGACCTTGGTGAAGAGGGTGGAGCGGGTTGTAGGCTTGGTGGGGGGACACAGTTGGAGAGATCACGCAGCTTGGAGATGGTTTTCTCATGCTTGTGCTGCAGAAGGGAGAAGAACTTGTTAAACTTCATGTGAAGCCCAAAGTTGGCCTTGAGATGCTTGTGATAAGCCTCTAGTGCCAAAGTGGTCTTGAGCTCATCATTCACCGCTGCCCGGTACACATTCCAACTGGCCTTGGCTCTGGACTTGCCTTGCCTCTGTGTGACAACCTTTCCAATCCACTGGGGCTCAAAGTACTTGAGGGAAGGCTTGAACTCCGGATGCTTTGATATGTAAGATCCTTTGAGAGAACCTTGAACCCCTGCACAGTGTGCTCTGGCTTTAAAAAATCCAAGGTACTGAATTGTGCCAGCACAAATTTGCAGGTGTCCAAAGTGTCCCTCCAGCTCAACCTACTAAGCTCAGCATGGGTCTGCAGATTTTAAGCAACTGCTTGGCAGAAGTGGAAGTGGCATCCCTGCACCTCCCTGCTAAACAGCTGCTCAAATGCATTGAACTGAGCAGTCTCAAAGTCTATTATGCACATGTGAGGCCCTAGAGCTCTGAGCCTTACTTTTTCCTCTGAGTCCAGGGTGGCCTGGTCCTTGTCAGCAGCAGGAGGGTTTGAGCAGGTGTGGGGGGTCTTCTTGGCATCATTGTTGTCAGGGGGAGGAGGGAAAGTGCGCTGCAAAGGATTGAGAACGTACAGGTGTAAATGACCTTGATGACCCCAGGGAGAAGGAAGAAAGCAAGTGGAATCACCCAGATGTCAATCTGGGCATGAATTATCCAGAGCTATTTGAACATCTGGGGGCAAGTGGCAAAGGCATCATCAACTAGCTAGGTTGAAGCCCTTTTCAACTCCAGAAGGCTCTGCTGAGTTGTGTAGCAGATTATATGGTCTTTGGTGCTGGGCTCATTTTCATGAAGAAGGAAGCGCTCCCCACTTGTAAGCTGCTTAGGCTTGTGGGCAAGTGTAAGCTCTGATAAGACATTTGGGGCCTTGTGGGGAGGGGGATTGGTGGCAATCTGCTTATTGCTGATGAATTTGACCAACTGCTCCTGTGTTGGTACCAACTTAAGATTGTTGGGTTTTAAATGCTGCAGGGCCTTTATGGCCAGATCAGATGCCCGGAGGTGAGAGGAGGTAGGGATCACTTGAACAAGGTACCATTTCAGCATTCAAGTGATTAGATGATTGGGGGCTCTTAAGTGTGCTCCCTCTTCTTGGCAGCTACCTGCTCCCAGCCCTTGGTGTTCAGCCAGGCCCCACAAGTCTTATCTTCACAGACAAAGTGCTTTCTTTTACTTTGCCGCTTTTGGTTGTTGCAATTAATATGTAGTTGTCAGCAACGTAACCAGGACCACCCTTTACAGACATAATTGGTAAGTACCGGGGGGAGCACTTGGGGACTTTGAACTCTTGGTCCAAATTGCAGATATTGTGGATGGCCAGTGGATCCCAAGCCACATGACCAGAAGCTTTGAACTTCTTGGAGTACTCCTCAGCCTCATCTTGGGGTCAGATGAGAGAGAGGGGAAGAGCAAATAGGAGGGGGAGGGGAAAAGTTCTTCAAGGCCTGCTTGGATGCCTCCTTTTTCTTATCAGAAGAAGAGGTGGGCTCCTTGAAAGCCTTTTCTTTCTTAGTATGGCGCTCTTTGGTGGGCTTGGAGTCAGTCTCTTAATTGTAAAATGAGTGATCAGTAAGAGAGTCATCACTTTTATTTGAGGACTTGGGGAGAAGTTGAAGATGAGGGGGGATGTGTGAGAGGATATGAGGTGGGGGAGATGGGGTGGGGAGAGATGGAGTTATAGACTTTGCCTTTGCAGGCTTCTTGACACACTTGGGGGTGGTGGCTAGTTCCTTGGAGCCCTTGGAGGCTTGTCACTTGGTAGGCTTGTTGGATTTAGATAATCTTGGCTAAAGAAAAGTTTAGTTTTGTAAATAAAATGATTGAGAAGATATGTCAAGCACAAATAGGTAAAAAAAGCAAAAGTTTAATAAAAATTATGCAAATAAAGTTTTATTTATCAAGAAAAAAACATAACAAAGTAAATAGAAGAAAAATAGAAACTCAAAGTATAGATATAAAGGTTAAAACATAGAACATAAATGAATTTATGATGAAGCATCAAAGAAGTTAGGTTCAGCATAAAACCTTAGACCTAAATTAATGTAAAAGTATAATAAAAATCAAAAAAGTATATAAAAGTTATATGGAGAGTAGCAGGAAGAGTAGTAGATTATAATTTAAAAAAACTATTATGTAGAATTTTTGTTGGGAGTTGAAAATTCAAAAAATAGTAAAGTGTTGAGTTTGGCACTGTCAATCATCTGGTAAAAGCTGAATTCTCACTGTCAAGTATGCCAGAGTCAAGCAGAAAATCAAATTTACTATGTTTTTTACATATAAAACTTGCTTAAATTTAAAAAGGGTTTGAAAGTTAACCCAAAAGCAAGGCAATTTCATATGCTCAAAAATAAAAAAATACAACAAAAGTTAAAAAAGTAAATGAGTAGGAATGTGTTTATTAGTGATTGAGATATGCTGTGAGGAGCTGGGAGTAAATTAATTACCATAGTGTTGGCTAAAATGTTAATAAGCTCTCTTTACTAATCCCCAAGTTAAAATTTCAAGTGGATGGGTGTTGAGTGGCGCTCATAGTGCATCACTTATTAATTTAGCCTTAATTCTGAGTTTTTGATTAGTTAAATCCAAAACCAATTGCATGGCAAGTGGATAAAGTCAAACAGGGGTAAAGTCAAGTTTTTGCTTTTTATAAATTGCATATGAAATCTCTTAATAATTTGGGCTTAAAAATGTGGCACCACTTAATCCACAACCCTGGAAATGACATAATGTAAAATAAGTGGGGTATTTGAATAATGTCTATACCCCTAAATCCAGTATAGTGGTGCTTGGGAGCTTATTCAACAACTGTGGACACTAATAATAAAAATATAATAGTAAATAAAAAATTTAATTAATTGCATAAGTATTTTATTAATAAAATTAAAATTTGGCTTAAAAAGTGTCAAAATGGTCACTTTTGGGTTTAGAGTGTCAAACACAGGTTTTTTTCATTTCTATTAGTAAATCTGCTTATAAATTAGCCCTTAAATAGATCTTTCAGCTAACCAATTTATTAAATGGAGTCAAATTTGAGTAAATTTAAACTTGGTTTTTGGTTTCAAACCCCTATATTACTAGTAAAAATTAGCTTAAAATCAGTTAAGCTGAAAATACTAATAGATTCACATATGCAGCACTCAACTCCCTGGTACTCAACAAAGTGTCAAGTACCAGGGAGTCAAACTTACCACAGTTGTTGTTGTGGGAATTTCATCTGCACCAGTTTGCTTTGGGCATATTAATCCAAGCTGTGGCGTTGAAATTGTTGGCCCCAGCAAATGGTTCCAAGGCAGCACTTTGAAGTTGTTGGGCCACATAGGTGGGCATGGTTCCTTCCTTGGTTGGGGCTTGGGACAGAATGATAGGTGCCTGAAAGAACCCTTGCGCGGACAGTGCGTTGAAGGCAGGCACTGGTACAAGCATGTTCTGGTATAGTAAAAATCCTTCTGGTATCTCAGTACCCGGCAGGTATGGCGTCTAGTCTAGCAGGAGGCCAGACACAATTCTTTTGTAGATTTTTAACCGCAGTAAGTACAGGCAACAGGCAGACTTTTGGGGAATAAAGTAGGATGAAGAACCTACCTGTGCTACCAATATCAAAACTGTGATGTTTTAGCAGAGTTACAAGGGGAAATATTCAGAAACTAGATAATATTCTTTATTGAGAGATACATATTATATAGTCATTGTGAATCTTGGATAACAGGAACATACTAGTGTTGATCACACAGTGGGATGATGAAGGGGTGGCCTGATACTGGTAATGAGTCAAGCACCAAAATGAGGTATCTATCATACTAGATCATCATTTGTTCATGTTGTTGGATTTAGAAATTTAAGTCAACTTCCTAGTTTGGCTTCAAGTGACTGGATAATCAGATTGTGGGTTGCAAACCCGTTTACTCAGAACCTTGCTGGCGGGTCAAGCCTGCTGTTTCAACATTAAGCAATATGCTTCAAACTACAAATATAATTATTAGTTTAAAGTAAGAGATAGTTGTCTTCCAAATTTTGAACTTATTTATCTTTGAGTGAAATGATAGAAAATATCACTTGGATGCATTGCCCAATCCAGGTGGCTACTGATTGTTTTATAGTTAACCTTGCTTACCATCTATCATCCTAATAATGATGTTAGTAGAGTAGACAGGCAATAATGATATTAAGACTCACCAAAATGGTTCTTGTAAAAATTTAAGGATATACCTATGTTTTTCAGATAGCTCTGATAGAAACAATACTAAATATCATAGCTCAGCTGCACTAGATCCTCAGATTTATAGTATAGTGCTGGAATTGGGATCACAACATAATCAATTGCATGGTATTAATTCAATTTATCTAAATTCACTCTTATTAATGTTAAAAAACTAAAAATAACATTCTCTTTTAATGCTAGGCCAGCCTTGATATTAAATAGCTTATTTTAAAGCTATAGATCAGCTCTATACTTTAGTTAAAATTAAAAAGTATTAATTTTTTTAAAAAAAGTTGGTAGCAATACTCTACTCATTTACATTATATATTCATACTTGGAATACACAGTTTTAGTTTTGTCAAAACCGCAGGCTTGACCCGCCAGCAAGGTTCTAACCAAGCGGGTTTGTGACCCGAATCTGATTACATGGTCACTCAAAGTCAGACTAGGAAGTCAACTTGGATTGCCAAATCCATCAACATGAACAGATAATGATCCTTCACAGTGGATACCTCAATTTGGCGCTTGACTCATTTGCAGGATCAAGCCACCCCCCTTCTGACATCCAACCGTGTGATCACCAATCATGTTCCTGCTATCCATTGATTCACAATAGCTATATAATCACTATCTCACAATAAAGATTATTATCCATCTTCTAAATATTTTCCCCGTGTAACTCTGCTAAAACAGCACAGTTACAACATTGGTAGCACAGGTAGGTTCTCCATCCTACCTTATCTTGAAAAATTCTGCCTGTTGCCCGCACACGCTGCGGCCAACAAATCTTTGACAGAATTATGTCTGGCCTCCCACCCAGCTGGACGCTGTATGCTCCTGGTGCCGAGATACCTGATGGTTTTGTCCTCTACAAAAACACGGTGATCCCACTACCTGCCTTCAACGCCCTGTCTGCCCAAGGTTTCTTTCAGGCGCCCTCCTTGGTGCCACAACCAGCAGACAAAACCACCATGCCCGCCTATGTTTCACAAAGACTTTGCAGCGCCGCCTTGGAGCCCTTTTCAGGGGCCAACAACAACAATTCTGCCGCATGGATCCAGTCCGCCCAAAGCAAGCTGGCTCAGATGAAATGCCCACAGCAATTTTGGATTGCAGAGATTTCCATTTTTCTGACCCATGACGCTGGCACCTGGTGTGACAAGTGGCACAAAGAGCACATTGACAAGAACTGGGATACCTTCAAACAGGACTTCTTGGCAAGATTTGTGCTTAAGGATACGGCACTCATGATCATACACCAAGTAAAGAACCTAACCTAGACAGGCACCATGAAGGAACTTACCTGCGCCTACAAGGAAATCTGTCTCTGTGCCCCATCCAATATGGCCTTTGACACCCCAGCCACACACCTCATGTACTACAACTTTCTCAAGTTGCACGTAATGAGACATGTGAACCTGGACCAGGTTACCAACCTGCAAAGCCTGTACTGTGAAGCGGAAAAAGCAGAACAAACGTCCAACACTCTACACAAGGCACAGACTGGGAAACAAGAAAAACCAAAGGACTCACATTCAAGCGGGCGCTCCTCTCAACCACCTTCTGGAGGCAACGGTAACAACAACCACAACAAGCTCACAAACTCAAATGGAAATGGGAATGGGAATAATGGCCAATCAAATTGTACCCATTTCTGTGTCACCGCCACCCCAGGCAACCAAGATGAGGGAAAAGCCCAGGGAGAGCACTAAGCAAGCCAAGCTCTCCCCACGCAGCTCCTGACTTGCCCAACAATGAATACCAGCCCAAGGACATGGACCGATGCCCAATAATCCAAGTACCCTCGGAAGACCCGGTACTATACACCATTGCCAGACATCCCAATAAATTGATGTCTTACCCTTTCTGCTTTTGCAGTTACACAGGCTCAGCACTCTTGGACTTGGGCGCAGATTGAACCTTAGTCAACAGCAGCTTTGTGGATAAATTCAAGCTGGCCACTAATCCTTTGCAGATTAAAAACGTGGTCCTGGCTGATGAACATCACATTGCCGTGACAAAAGAAACTGCTCCCTTCTCTGTCATGCTCAATAATACCCACTCCACCATCCAAGGTCCCATTATTGACTTCCCTAAGTTTGACATTGTACTGGGACTAGACTGGTTACAGAGAAACAACCCTCACGTGGACTGGGCAACCTCAGTGCTGACCATCAAGCATGAAGGTGTCAACCACCAAATCTACCCAGACTCCGTAGATCAACTCCTACAAGACCACGTCTTTGTACGCATCACGGAGACCTTGGACAAGAAGGAAAATCTGAAAGCAATTGACTGGGACTCCTGCCAGTACAAAATCATACACTTCAAGGATCACCAGGATACCTCCACACTGCAAGATTGTGACATTGTGGCCTGGTACCCAGAAATCTTCAAGGAGGCATTACCTGGGCTACCCCCTGAGAAACACATCCAACACTCTATCCAACTCAAGGGGGCTGTACCTAAGGCACACCCTGTTTACAGGCTGACCCCAAACAAGGACAACACCCTATGCGCCTATCTCAAGGAGGCATTGGAAAAAGGACTTATCCGCCCCTCACAGTCTCCCTTTGGGGCTGCTGTATTCTTTGTGGCTAAAAAGGACAGTATCTTACGCCTGGTCACAGACTACCGCGCCTTGAACAAAGTCACCATTAATAATTGCTACCCATTACCACTGATTGACAATCTCTTTGAAGCCTTGGGAGGAGCCTCTGTCTTCTCCAAGATCAATCTAAATGCAGGCTATAACCAGATTTGTATCAAGGAGGAAGACATCCCCAATACAACCTTCCACACTAAGTACAGTTCCTAAAAATGTGTGGTACTCAACTTTGGCATGACTAATGCCCTGTTCACCTTTGTAACTTTCATGAACGAGGTGTTTGGGCCACACATAGACAGACACGCCCTTGTGTACCTGGACAATATCATTGTCTCCAGCCCCTCAGTGGAACAGCATCACAAAGACCTGGAGGAAGTCTTTGCAACCCTGGCACAACACAAACTGTTGGCCAAGCCCTCCAAATGCCAGTTCTTACGAGAGCAACTACCCTTCTTGGGACACATAGTCTCAAAAGACAGCATCAAACCTGACAGTCAGAAGATACAAGCCATCTGCAAGATGCCACCTCCCAAGGACAAATCAGAACTCCGCACCTTCTTGGGAATGATGGCCTATGTACAACACTTCATACCCAACTGTGGCGTCTTGAACGCCCCCTTGTCCGCCATAACAGGCGCCAAGTCCAAGTTTGTATGGACCCCCCAACACAACCTCTGTTTCAGACGTCTCAAGGAAAAGCTCACAACAGCACCCATCTTACAATACCCCAAACAAGACGGAGAATACCAGATGGAAACTGACGCTTCAGATGCATCCATTGGGGGAGTACTACAAATCAAGAATAGTGATGGTGATTTCCTGCCAGTAGCCTATGAGTTGCGCAAACTGACAGATGGTAAGTGTTGATACCCAATCCACAACAAAGAACTGTTGGCCATTGTACACTGCCTAGTCAAAATGGCGCTGTTACCTGGAACAGCAGGAAGAATTCACAGCACTAACCAATCATAAGTTGCTCATCTATTTCAAGACACAAGTAAACCTGTCACGTTGCCAAGCGCAATGAATGGAAATCTTAGAAAGGTTTAACATGCTCATCCAATATAAGCCCAGGGCCAAACTTGCCATGGCAGACGCCCTGTCCCGCCTGTATGTCTGTGCTTCTAGGGGAGAGAATGGGCTCAACCCAGACTGGCCTCTCCTAGTGCTCTGTACAAAAGACAAAGGGTTCCCCACAGGCACAACCAATATCACCAGAGAAACAGTCATCAAGAATGAGCACCTCTTTGCTGACGTATACAGGACTTTTCACAGAAAAAATGTTGGATGGCACAACCATTCCCTACATTCCCACACATCAACGAGTCAATACCATTCTTTGCTACCACAGAGATCTTGGACATACTAAGAGCCAAAATCTATACAAATTCCTAAAACATAAAGCCTGGTGGCCAACCTTATACTGCAATGTCCAGGAAGTGTTGGAACAGTGCAAGGTCTGCAAAAAATTTGCCAAAAGCAAAACTCTGCCTAAGTCTGTACTCCCCATTCAAACCCAACTACTGTTCAAAGTATGGGCTCTTGACATTGTGGGCCCCATGCCAGGAAAGCACAACAACAAAAAATACATCATCACAGCCATTGATTTTGCGACAAGATGGCCAGTAGCCCAAGCGGTGAAAACACACACCAGCAACAACGTCCAACAATTCATTGGCAAGGAAATAATCAGCAGGTTTGGAAAGCCATAACTCTTGATAAACAATGGGGGCAAAGAATTGACCTCTGAAGACACTAATGTGTACCTCTGAAAAAATGGGGTCAAACACACTGTCACAACACCATACCACCCACAGGCCAATGGGCGCGTAGAGCAGCTAATGGTAGCCTCGTGCAAGCCCTAGCCAAACTCACTGATGGGAGACCTGAAGACTGGTATAAGAAGCTACCAACTGCATTACTTGTGTGCCAACCCCAAGTGAACAGATCCACCGGGAAAAGCCCATTTGAACTGGTATACGGAACACAGCCAAATATCATTCAAGCATTGACAGGACCCAAACTGGAAATTCCAAGTCAAGTCCCCCCTTTCTCAGATCCTCAAGTAATAGAGGCCAACAGCAAACAAGCAGCCAAGGAAAAGGAACACTTGCAAAAGACCTTCATCCTCATCTGTCAAAGACATGAAGTCAGGGATAAAGTCTGGGTCATGAATGTCAACAAAAGCAAACTACAACCCAAAAAAGTAGGGCCAGCAATAATCCTAAAGGTAAACAACAATAACATTTACCTTGTGCAAGGGCTCAGAAAACATAAAGCAGGACAAGACACTACACCATGACCGCATACAACCTTTCAAAGCAAAACAGAAGCAACAAGAAACCGCCCTGCCTGCCACTGAACAACAACTGGTTCAATATGGCGCCCAGGCTCCTGACAACCTCCCCAACGACCTGCCCCCTGAGGAGGCCAACTTTCAGCTGGGGGGGTGTCAAAACTGCAGGCTTGACCCACCAGCAAGGTTCCAATCAAGCGGGTTTGTGACCTGCAATCTGATTACCCGACCACTCAAAGCCAAACCCGGAAGTCAACTTGGATTACCAAATCAATCAACATGAGCAAATGATGATCCCTCACGGTGGATACCTCAATTTGGCACTTGACTCATTAACAGGATCAAGCCACCCCCTTCTGCCATCCAACCATGTGATCACCAATCATGTTCCTGTTATCCATTGATTCACAATAGCCATATAATCACTATCTCACAATAAAGATTATTATATATCTTCTAAATTTTTTCTCTGTGTAACTCTGCTAAAACAGCACAGTTACAACAGTTTCAAATAAATAAACAGTGAATTGCTGTAACTGTGCTGTTTTTGATGAGTTACAAGGGGGAAAAGATGATTGGAAACTAGATAATAATCTTTATTGGGATGTAGAAGTTATATAGTCATTGTGGATCATCTAGAGGGAACATGATTGTGAAGATCAGTTGGTTGGATGGTTGAGGGGGTGGCTTGATCCTTTTAGTGAGTCAAGTGCTGAATCAAGCTGTTCACTGTAAAGGGATCATCCTTTGGTCATGTTGCTGGATTTGGAAATTTGAGCAACTTTGCATTGATCAAGAACTTTCTGTACATTATTATACAGCATAGGCCACCAAGACTTATGTTTTAATAGCCCATATAGGTTTTGGCTCTTAGTATGGCCTAGGTCTTGATAGTACTGGAGGATTGTGTATATTAATGTGGTTAGTGTAAACTAGTCATTACTGACGTCAATACCTCTCATCAATTAGACTCTAGTGCAAAGGTTAGAATTGCCCTGCAGTTTAGATGAACAACTGGTCTGGTTGATCAACTGGTCATAGCCTCAGAGGGTTAATTATCCCATCAAAAAATAATACCAATTGATGGGCTGAGAGCTAATATAATCTGAGGTGAAATCTGATCAGAGGATCAGTGGCTTAATATTAATCACAAATCCCCTATATAACTCTTCACTTGTATTATTAACAAAGAATTGATATTAAATTATCTATAATTTTACTATATGTACTAGACAGATAAAGCATACTAGCTTAGTCTTTAGTAAAAACATAGGTCTTAATTCAGTTAAGTAAATACAGCAACTACCACATCATAGCCAAGATTGGAAATGGTGTCAACCCTCTGATGGGTAGGGATGTACAGGATGGTGGTTCTGTCAGTCATTTTGCGGTGAAGAGAACTGTAGACATCCACAAATAGGTATTTGTTCTTTACTACAGTGTCTTGAGTGATGTTATTTGTGCCAGAGGAAAAGTCTTTGCCCTTAGTGTAAATTACTAGAAGTGGCCAATCTGAGTCTAACCTGTTTTGTCTTCTTGAGGCTCTCACATACAGGCAGGAGAGAGTGTTGACTGTAACTAGTTTCAACCCAGATTTATATTGGATTTTCATGTTAAAACTTTCTAAAAAACACCATCCATTTGGTCTGCTGCAAGAAGAGATTAGCTTGTGTCTTTAAATGGATGAGGGATTTATGGTCCATTAAGACAAGAAACTCCTCCTGTCTCTCCAAGTAGCAGTGCCACTTGACAAGACAGTGTACAATGGCTAAAAATTCTTTGTCATGTATGGGGTAGTGGAACTCCCCATTAGTCAGTTTTCAGGATTTATAGGATACAGGTAAGAGGTTGTCAGTGGATGTCTTGATGAAGAAGACACCTCCAATAGATGCATCAGAAATGGCTGTTTCCGTCTGATAATCTCTGTCTCTTTTAGGATATTAAAGTATGGGAGAAAATACAAGCTCTTCCTTCAGGCAGCAGAAACAGAGGTTTTGTTGTGGGGTTCATACAAATTTTGATTTGGCATCTATAATGGAAGATAATGGTGCTGTGAGGATGCTGCAGTCTGAGATAAATTGGTGAGCATAGACTATCTGTAAGATTTTGGGTGCTGGGGTAGGTGATTATAAACTAAAGTCTTTAAATTAATGATATTAATGTTGGTTAAATAAAGGAAAGTAGGTAATGTCTGTAATAAAAGCTTAACTAAAGCTCCTAGTAGCTTATAAGAAGAAAATCAGGGCTAAGGCGGTTAATCAATAACAGGAATATAAATTAAAGTCCAGTCTTAAGAACTGAGGACTGTGTCAAAAACTCTATTTCTAAATCAGGGTATTGTTCAACACTAACTGGAGTATTAAAACTATTTACTATGAGGGTTTGAGTCCCACTAAAGAGATTATCTACCTTATAAATAAGGTAGTCATAAAGAATAATAAAATAATAGCTAAGATTCAAAGGAAAGATGCAAAAACTAGATACAAAAGAAAAAGGGAAATAAACACAAGCCACAAAACCTAACAAGTACCTTTTTGGGGTGCAAGTCAAACAATCTCAACTTGTTGTTGAGATTATAAAACCAAGCCTTTTATTGTGATTAGTAGTGAGATGCAAATTGGAGGCAGAAGTTTTTAACCAAGGTTGGTTATGTTGTGTTTATACTTCTGGGAAGTATAATAAACAAGATAAAGGGGAAAATTAAGAAGAGAATGATACTTTATTGGATATGAATATAGGATAATATATAGTATTATGAAAAGCCACATACTGTCCATATATGTCATGATGGTCATAAAGTCATATCTGAGTAATGTTCATCTTAAGTCACAAGGCTTATTCAATCTGTGTTCTGTTTAGGATCTGGATTATTTTATCCCTGTAATAGATGGTTGATTGATAGTAGTGCCACCAATTTACTGGTTGGTGAGTGAGCCATTAAGTGATTCATTTGATGATCTACTTGGGGCATTGATTCCCCAAGAGGGAGTAATTAAAGTTGTTGCAATATCTCCCCCTGGGGTTCTGGAAGGCGGAGCCTTGGGGACTTTCTTGAGAGTATCTGGTATGCGGGCTTGGTATTGATCCAGTTTGGTGTTGGGTACAGGGAGACTTGAATCTTGTTGGGCTGTCCTTGCTTTACACAGGAAGAGTTGGTTATGGTTCATACGCTTTAGTTTAGTTTGGGCTCCAATTCCTTTGGCAAGGTAGGTATTGTTGGGCTTGACTTCCATATCAATGCCTGGTCCACGTAAACCTGGTTCTAACTTATGCTGATAGTGGTTGAAAATCCAGATTTTGTCACTGACTTGGAATCTTTTCTGATGTAGTGGGATTGCTTCTCTCTCAACTATTTTTTGTTCCATGTCTTCCTGGTCTCTTCTAGCACGCTGTATGTTGGGATCACTGTTGTCTGGCACTTTTTTGGGAAGAAGTAATTGTGGTCCTGTGGTTGTACTAACAATAGCAGTCTTTTGTCCATAGTCAAGTTCATAAGGGCTTATGACCATGTTAAAGTTGACTTGTGTTCTACAGACCATGAGTGCTGTTGGCAGAATGTCAACCCAGGCCTTTGGATTATTAGTAGATAACTTACTGAGGGCTTCTACAAGAAAGCCATTTATTTGTTCTACTTGTCCATTTGCTTGAGGGTGATACAGGATGGCTGTGATGTGTTTTATTCTGTTTTTAGCAAGGTAGATGTTGGTGTCAATGGCCTTAAAATTGCATCCATCTGTGATCAGAAGATCAGATTCCTAAACTTGGCTATGATTTCTTTCCCCATAAATTGCCTCACATCATTGCCTTTGTGTTCTTTGGTGGGTTGTGCCACAGAACATCTGGTTGCATAGTTGATAGCTGTTATGATGCACTTTTTGCTTTTGTTCTTGCCAGGCATTGTTCCCACAATATCCAATAACTATACCTTGAAGGGTTGTGTGATGGATACAGGTACTACTGACTTGGGTGGTGCTTTGGTTTGGGCGTACTTCTCACAGACTTTGCATTGCTTCAGTACTTCTTTGATATTTTCCAACATGTTGGGCCACCAGTAGTGTGTCTTGAGGTATTCATGCAAGTTCCTGCTACAGGTGTGTCCCAGATCTCTGTGATATTAGAGGATTGTGTCAATCTTTTGCATTGAAGGGACATAAGGTACAGTGTCACCATTTGGAAGTATTTGGTGCAGAGTGTCATATAAAATTTTTGAACAGATATTTGTTCTTAAGGACTTTCTCTTGGATGTCCATTGGTGTACCAGGTGTTAACCCTTCTTGGAAATTTCTCATGATCAACATGGACTAATCAGGGTTCCACCAGCGCACAAAACATGTTTACTGTATAACTTTGAAAGGGCATCTGCAGTAAGCATTTCCTTGCCTGATTTTTATTCAATTTGCATGGGTTATTTCTGTATTAGAATCATCCACTTGGCTTGCCTACTTAACAAGTGCTGTTGTGTCTTAAAGAATATTAGTGTCTTGTGATTGGCAAGGACTTTAAATGTTTGGGCTCTTTCTAGATAACATTGCCATTTAATGAGGCAGTGTACAATGGCTACTGGTTTTTTATTGTGTATATGGATATTTTTTCACGCTTTGGGCAGCTTCCTTGACTTGTACGCCACAGGGAGGAAGTCCTTTTCTGCCGTCTGGATACAGAGTACTCCTCCTATGGCGCAGTCAGATGCTTTGGTTTCCAACTTGTATATCCCTTTGCAGCTTGGGTATTGAAGAATATGGCGGCAACCATTTGTTCTTTTAGATGGCAAACATGTTGGTCTTGTAGAGGTATTCATACAAATTTGGTTGTTTTACCTGTAATGGCTGATAGAGGGGCCGTCAGAGCACCCCAGTCAGGGATGAATATTCTAATGTAGGCTACCATGCCTAGGAAAGTACAGAGTTTGCTTTTGTTTCTGGGAGCTGAAATTTTGGTTATGGCATATATCTTTTCTGGGTCTAGTTTGATTCTGTCCTTGCTGATAATGTGACCAAAGAATGGGGGTTCAGCCAAGAAGAAGTCACACTTCAATGGCTTGACAACAAGTTGTTTTTTTTTGAGGGTGCAGAGGATCAGGCAGACATCTTCTCAGTGTTGTTTTAGGGTTGGCTTTAGATAATTATGTTGTCCATGTAGATTATTGTTTGCTTCCAGATTGTTCTTTAAAAACCTTGTTCATGAAGGTCACAAAGATACTAGGAGTGTTTGTAATACCAAAATTAAGGACAACACACATGAAGGATCTGTACTTGGTTCTGAATGTGGTCTTTGGAATGTCTTCAGGTTTTACACAAATTTGATGGTAGCCTGCTGTCAAATCAATTTTTTTTGAAGATTTGGGACCCCCCTCAGGGCGTTAAAAAGGTCATCAATCAGGGGCAGGAGATACATGTTCTTAATTGTGACCTTGTTGAGTGCCCTGTAGTCTGTGACTAGGCAGAGTCCTCCATCTTTCTTTGACACAAAGAAGGCAGTAGCACCAAAAGGTAATTTTGAGGGTCTAATGAGTCCCTTCTCAAGCGCTTTGTCCAAATAGGCTTTCAAAGTGTTGTCTTCTTGGGGTGTAAGACAGTAGATGGGCTGTGTTTTTGGGACACTCTCCTTGAGATTGATTTTGTGTTTTATGCTACAGTTGGGCGGTAACCCTGGTAGGGTTTATTGGAAGACGTAAGGGAACTCACTGAAAAGCTGATCTCAGATTTAGTCCTTTTCACATCTGGTCTGTGTATTCTTAAAATGGATAATCTCATATGTGCAGGTGTTCCAATTGATCTTGCTGGGGTCATTTTCCTCTTCTGTTTCCATGATTTTCACAAACACATGGTCTCTCATAAGTTTATCAAGATGGGTTGGGTAGACTTGGTGGTGTACTTTGCCTTGTTGTTTGGTGAGGGTTGTGCTTTCCCAGTCAATGTGAGGTTTGGTCTTTCTCACCTAATCCAGGCCAAGTATAACATTGTATTTGGGGGTTGGTATGATAGGACTGCTAAGCGTTGTTTGCACATCTCTGCTTTGGGTGTTGAAAGGTTTTGATTTTTTTTGACTGGTGTGCTCCTGTTGTCTGCCATGATAGCTCTCTTGATGTTGCTTTGGACTGCTGGTAGTTTACTGAGGTTGGCAAATTTCTTATCAAAAAGGGATTGATCTGCTCCAGTGTTGATTAGTGATGTGCCCTGATATCTGAGAAAGCAGAAAGGATAAGTGAGGAGTTTATTTCCAGTTTGGGCGGCAAACAGTAGAGGATTGCTGGAGGGTACTTGGATCATGGTGATTGAGTCCACGTCTTGGTCCCTGTACAAGTATTGTGAGTTGGGGGAGGGTGGCTTTCTAAACACTCCCTTGAGCTTTTCTCTCCTTGTTGGGTCCTTCAATACTTTCTTGGTTAGCCTGCGCTGTACAGTTCCTGTTTTGAGGATGTGAGTTGTTGGATTGGTTGTTCTGCTTATTGTGCCAAGGATCCATCTTGGCTGTAGGACTCTCCTTGTGCTTGTTGGTTGCATATAGATTGTCAGATTTTTAAGCTGTGCATTTCCTTTCCAAGAATACATCTTTGAGGTTCTTGCAGCAGGTCATGCCAAACTGACGTCAGATATGTGTGGGGAGGCCGTTGTAGAAGTCCAACCAAGGCCCTGGATTGACAAAGTTGATGGTACTGGGGACTCAGTTGTATAAGCCTTCATACACTACAATATAGTCCTGAATCGTTCCTATCATTTTGAAGGTTTGAAGTTCTGTCATGATCACCGCATTGGAATCCTTCATGGCGAACTTTATGAGGAAGGCAGCTTTGAACATGTTCCAAATCTCATTTTGGCCAGGGTGTTGCTCAAGCCATTCACTTACAAAACAAGAGGCAGCTCTTGTGACATGGAGGGAGACTTTGCTGGCCCAGAGTCTGGGGGGTAGCCTATTTGTGTGAACTTACTTTGTGTGCTGTTGATCCAGAGGTTGGCATTTTCCTGGCATAACCTTGCAAAGGTCCAAATTCCTGCTGAACTTAGGTGTTGGAATACAATGTTAGGTATTTCATGATGTTGTGGCTCTGTTGTAGTTGGGGCTACAGGTAACAGTCTTTGGGCTTTAAAAATGTTGTATTGTTTGATGGGCACAAGGACTTTGTTTTAGATGACAAGGCCTACAGGGACGTCTTGTCCTTCTTTGTAGTCTCTCCAGCTGGTAGGGAGTGCCATTGTTTGGGTCTTTTTCTTAGGAGGAATTTCCCCTGTGAGTTGGGTAGGTATGGATAACTACCTGTGCTACTGCTGTTGTGTGTATACTTCTGAGAAGTATAATAAACAAGATAAAGGGGAAATTTAAGAAGAGAATGATACTTTATTGGATATGAATATAGGATAATATATAATATCATGGAAAGCCACATGCTGTCCATGTACGTCATGGAGGTCATGGGGCTTATCTGAGTAATGTTCCTCTTAGGTCACAAGGCTTATTCAAGTTGTGTTTCACTTAGGATCTGGATTATTTTATCTCTGTAATAGATGGTTGACTGATAGTGGTGCCACCAATTTACTGGTTGGTCAGTGAGCCATTAAGTGACTCATTTGGTGATCTACTTGGGGTGTTAATTCCCCAAGAGGGAGTAACCAAAGATGTTTTGACAGTTAGAAGTGCAAATTGGAATCAGAAAGGTTTAATCAAAGTTGGTTAGAAGTCATAGTAAAAGGACAAGGCTTCAAAAATCATATGAGAGCAATAGTTACTTAAAAAAGTTAAGTGTGCATAAAGGAAGTAAGAAGGAGGGGGGAATAGTTTAAAGTGTGGCTTCTGGCATCATCAGAGAGCAAAAGGCAGGAAAAACCAGGTACAAAGCTTATGTGTTTAATCAGGCGTAAATAAAAAGGTAAAAAGTTTAGGAGCAGAAATAACTAACTTGTGCATATAGGTACTGGGTTCAAAACTCAATGTAAGTAAGGTAAGTTTGAAAATAAGAAACTAATCATAGTTAGGTTGTTACAAAGATCAGATAGCCCAAATTTCAGCTAAAAAGTGGTTGTTAAAGTAGTAAATAAGGGGTCTAATTGTAGGAAGTTGTAGGGATAAACCAATATGAAATGGCTCAAAGAATAGCAGCAAAAAGAAGGTGCCCTGACACTATCATGCCTAGGAAGGTTTTGAGTTCTCCTTTTTCTTTAGGGGGTGGCATCTTGCATATGACTTAGATTTTCTGGGCATCAGGCTTGATGACGTCTTTGAATACCACATGGCCCAAAAAGGGTAGTTGTTTTTGGTAGAACTGGTACCTGGATGGCTTGGCAAGCAGTTTATGTTGTGCCAAGGTTGCAAACACTGCTTCCAGATCCTTATAATGCCTTTTTACAGTGAGTTTGTATAAAATAATGTCGTCCAAGTAAACTAGTGTGTGTTTACAGATGTATGGTGCAAAGAATTTGTTCATGAATTTAACAAAGATTGATGGGGTATTGGTCATTCCAAAGTTAAGTACAATACATTTGTACAAGCAATACTTAGTTTGAAATGAGTCTTGTGAATGTCTTCCTCTTTGATGCAAATTTGATTGTACCTAGTGGACAGTTCAATCTTAGAGAAGACAGTAGCCACACCCAAGGCATCAAAGAGATTATTAATGAGTGGAAGGGGATAGCAATTCTTGATGATAGCCTTGTTCAATGCACAATAGCTGGTAACCAAACAGAGGGAACCATCTTTTTTAGCTAAAAAGAATACAGCGGCTTCAAAAGAGGACCAAGAAGGTTGGATGAGTCCCTTCTCTAAGGCTTCTTTAAGGTAATCATGAAGTGTGTTGTCCTTGTTGTGAGTGAGACAGTATATGGGGTGTGCCTTGGGAACTGCACCCTTGAGTTGGATGGTGTGCATATGTGTTTCTTGGGTGGTAGTCCTGGAAGGACTTCCTTAAAGATCTCTGGATGTTGGGCCACTATTTTCTGATCCTGGGATATGACATTATCTTGTTGGTCCTTGAAGTGTATGACCTTGTACTGGCAGGAGTTTCAATCAATTGCCTTGAGGTTGCACTTTTATTCTGCAGTCTCTGTAATATTTACAAACATGTGATCCCAAAGAAGTTGGTCTACTGTGTCAGGGAAAATTTGATGGTTGACTCCTTCTTGTTTGATGGTTAATACAGAGGTGGCCCAGTCTAAATGGGGGTTATTCTTTCTTATCAAGTCCAGGCCAAGTACTACATCAAATCTAGGGAAGTCAATGACAGGTCCTTAGACAGTGGAGTGAAGGATCTCTAACATGATGGAGAAGGGGGAAACAGCACCCATGTTGACACTTTGTTGACATGGCCAATGTCAACTCAAAACTCCAAATCTCCTATGTTTTTTGCTAGTTGTGCTAGCTTAATTCTTTTTAAAGAGTTCAGGGGTGCAAATCCAGAAAACACAACAAAATTGTGGCCATCTCAACACAATTTAATATTAAGCTTAATAAAAAACTCAATTTAACCAGATTTTTCCTTTACTTTTACTAATAAAAATTAGTTTATTTTTTATTTGTTTTTGCAACGTAAAAGTGTCAAGGACAACACTTTTTAAGCATAACTTATTTTTAATACTAAAACTGAAACATCTACAATAAAAAAATTAAGTGCACATTTAAAAATATTTTTTTATTAAATTAAGATATAGAAAAAGACAGTGTGCATACAGTTTGTCAGAATTTCTGGATATTGACTAATTAACGGATTTAACAAAATAACGCGGGCCAGCAGTTAATCACTCTTAGGAATAGTTTCAACAAATTAATGTGGGCCGCGGTTTTGTGGAATCAATGGATTCAAATGATCAAATCATATCCTGGCAATTGCAAAATCCCTATTCCTAATTAATAGTGAAACATGGAGATATTGTGCTATTAATTAGTCTACCTCAACAACCACCTCAAACATGCTTCCTATATAATTACTATTCTAAACTTTAATTACATTCTAGAACAAGGGCCATCATAAGGGCCATCATCTGAAACACTTCCAGAAGAGCCTAAAATAGACTGGGCCATCATCTGAAACACTTCCAGAAGAGCCCAAAATAGACTGGGCTGTCAGGCCAAACACTCTAAGATAAAAGGCTGTGAGCCTATTGTGTTAGAGCAGCTCTGATTAAGTGAAGAATCATCTCTGTCAGCTAGTAGCCAGCCAGGCTAGCCAGCCACTTGGAACGTGGTCCAGGTTCACAGCTACTCCGCTCAGATTGAGGGATAGTTGCACAGCTTCAGAAAGGATACTGAGCTGTGGAAGTTGTCAAGCAAACTTCTGTCACAAACTGCACACACTCAAGGTTGGGCCAGAGCTAACTCAGATAAACGCAGGCAGCTGGGCCAGCCTTGATATCAGTCTTCTAATTAAGAGTTGATATTTCAAATACTTTCCCTAGTTCAATTCTAATTAAGTGGAGAGCAAAAGACCATACTGTTGCCATACAGTATTAAACCCTATAGTAAAATATAGAGACAACAACTTATGAACCTATCCAGAAGTAGGAAGAACTGTCCCAAATCCTTTGGGCCTTGGGCCCTGTCAGACTTGCTACTTCTGATGACAACAAAATATTCCAGGCCAAAGGTTACGCCAAAGTCACAGGTTCTCTGTACTTTCCTAATGTTAGAAGACTTAGGATATCATCTGGCTGATGATAAAATACCAAGGTCTGCAATTTTCTGACACAGTTGATTGTTAAAATGTCATGTTATAAATATAAATGTGGCACTTATTACAGCTTTAATATATTAAGTGGATTGGTGGCTATTGGCAATCCAATAATTTAAGCGTGAGTTACTATGTAATTTACTATAGAATTTATTATTAAAAATAATTTTGACACTAATAAATGTTGTTGATTTGCTTGTGATCATCTGCCAGGATGGAGTTAAGCAAATTAGAGTTGCACAATTAAGTCTAGATTAATATGTCACCTCAAATAAAGAATGATGTAAGTGACGTTGTTGACACTTTACACTTTTCAATACTGAAGACTAATTTCTTAACAACTTCACATATACACAATAGTAAAATATCATATTACCACTACCCAAATATAATTTTTAATAAAAGAATAAAGAACTTTTTATACTTTTTTTACTTATTTTCATATGTTTTTATTTTATTTTTATATATGAACAAAAATACACAGAAAACAGTTAATTTTTGCTAGCCCACATAAATTTAATTAAGCGTACTACAAAAAAACATAGTAAAATTTTAAAAAAATGTTGACAGTGACAATGTTGTCAAAAATAATGTCTACAATTTTTGTAATTGACAGTGAGAATCCAGCTTCTTTTTACTAATTGTCACCCATAATGTCAACGCTTTTCAGTTCTCCCATATAAAACTTTGTGTTTTACATAATAAAAACTTCTCATTTTTTGATATATTGTATTTTTGACTTTTCTCTTCCATAATTTCTAATTTTTTAAATAAAATATATATCTAAATATAATACTTTTGCATATTTCTCTTAACTTTTATTTTTTATTTAAAACTATAATAAATTAAAACCTATACAAGTATTTTTTACCTTTTAAATGCCAAGAAAAGCCATCTAAGATTTACTTTTTATATATTATGCTTTTTAAGTTGTTTTGTTTGTTTTTTACATACATTGCTTTATTTTAAACCCCTTTTAACTTTTATTTTAGCTCAAAAACACTTCCAAACAGCCCAAAGGGACCAAGCATCCTTCAAAGCCAAACAAACCCACCAAAAAGAAGCCTGTCTCATCAAAAAAGGCCACTACAAAACCATCCCCAAATCCCTCACTAAAGCCCTCCCCTGAGCCCTCTCTGAGAAGAGCCCTGCTCACTCCACTGGGGGAGAGGAATTTGATGGCTCTCTTATGGATCACAGTTCTTACAACTTGGCTTCCGACAAGGAGCCAACCAAGAAGAAGCGCTCAGCCCAAAAATCCCCACCCAAGGATAAGTCTCCTGCACATGAGGAGCACCACAATAAGCCCCCTTCTGCTTCCCCATCACCACCAAACCCCCCTTCAAGCTCATCTGGGGATGATTCAAAGCCCAGCCCTGATTACTTCCCTGGCTTCCGCCATACTCCTGCTGGCCCCTGGGACCCTCTGTTGGCCCACAACATCTGCAATGTCAACAGCAAATTTAAGGTTCCCTCTTTCTTGCCCAAATACTTCCCAATCATGCACGTAAAGGGTGGGCCAGCCATGGTTGCCAATGGTTATATTTTCTCTTGTAACAACGCCAACCAGGGCTTCAAGAGCTGTCATTACACCTGCAAGGACTGCTACTGTCCAGTGAAGCTCAACACTGAGTGCTGGGACTTGGTCCAAACCATCAAGGGTGAGCATACCTGCATCATGCCAAATACCACCATAGCCCGCCTCCTCAAGTGGTATCTCATCCAGGTGATGCCCACCTCCAAAGACCTTTCTGCCACCCAGCTGGCTTATCTTGCTTATAATTACCTCTCCCTAACCAACTTGAAGAGGGTGCCAATCCATAATCAGTTGGTCAAGTTTTTAAGTGATAGGCGTCAAGCCTCAAACCCCCTGGCCAAGAGCGCCACAAAAATTGAAGACCTGGTCCTCACAGATGCCCTCAAGAAGACAGAGGATGGTGAATAGTTCCTGCTCCATAACAATGGGCAGGAATTGGAGGATAGGATTATAGCCTACGCCACAACCCAAAACCTGGAGCAGCTCAATACTGCTACCACCTGGCTGTGCAACAGAACATTTGCTACTTGCTCCTCTCTCTTCAAGCAGCATTGGGTCCTGCATGGGCAGTTCAATGACCAGGTTATCCCTCTTGTGTTCTTCCTCCTGCCTGGTGCCAAGACAGAAGTCTACACCAGAGCCTTCAAGATTGTCTGGGATGCTTTATGCTCCCTTCTCACCAACCAGCTCCCCCTCCCACTCACGCCACAAGGGCAAATCCCTCCTCCACTGAGAAGGATGAGTTGACCCTAGCCACTGAGCAGCTAGCTCATGCGCGCTCACTTGGGCTGAAGGTTATAATAATGGACTTTGAGCAAGCTCAGTTCAGGCCCTTTGAGGCCACCTTCAATGAAGAATTCCAGGGCTGCTTCTTCCATTTTTTAGGCAGGCCCTCATCAAGAATCTCAAGAGTGAGAAGGACCTTTTCAAGAAGAATCTTAACAATGGTAAGGAGAAGTGCCACTTTGCCTTGACTCAGTTTGCTGCCTTGGCTTTTGTGCACCCGGAGCATACTGGGATTAGCTTTGAGGCCCTCCTGGAGGACGCTTACATCAAGAAGCACTCTATCATCTTCAAAGATTACTTGGATTACTTTGAGTGCCAATGGGTGGGCAAAAAAGTGACTGCCTGGAGAGGTAAGAGCGGTGCCACTGCCCCTTGGAATTGCCAGGGCGCCTGCCTCAAGGGGGAGATGAAGACCACCTCTAGCCTTGAGGTTTGGCACAAGCACCTGAAGGTGAAGTTTGGGGCCAACCACAAAAACAACAAGTTCTTACAGAAGATACAGAAGGAGCAAGCAAGAACTGTCTCCAAGTTTTGCGACCTGGCCAACCAGGTGGCCCCCAAGAAGCAAAAGTCTAAGGAGCAGGACTACCAGGAGGACGTTCAGAAGGTGGTAAAAAATTATAAGGTGGTGGAGATTAAGAAGTACCTCAAGGACGTTGCCACTGCTCTTGCTGGTGGCTTTAATTAGTTTAATAAACCTTGCTTTGCCTGTATATTTTTTACTTTTAAACTTTTAATATTTTAATTTATTTATAGTTTACAAATCTTTTTATGTGTAAATAGTAAGTTTCAGATACAGTTTCAATGTGGTTTAGTAAGAAATATCTTAAATTTTGTTAATTTATCTTTAAAGCATGAGATATTTTAGTTATGCTTATATGAAGTATAATAAACTTAAATTAGAATTTTCTTATATATTGTAGTTATTATGATATATTAAATTGCTTCATTTTTGGTTCATTGAAATTTTAATTTTTATGGAAATAAAAAATAATTTTATAATAAAGAGTGTAATTTACATAGTAAACTGAAAAATAGTTGCTTATATCCCCAATTCTTATTACTTATGGTAACTTTTTATTGCTGTTTTGAATTTTCTGGGGTCATTTTAGTATAATAAAGTTTTAAAATATTTTTTTATAAAAAATTTTCAGGGTAAAGTGTTTTGTTAATTAAAAAAGTGTTGACATCCAGGAAACAACATTAAGTAAAACTGGGTTGTCACTTTACTATAGTGTTGACATGGGCGCTGTTGCCAAGAAAGAGACAGTCTACTGGATGACAGCAATGTGATTTTCATCAGCTAAAACCATGTTCTTAATCCACAAAGGATTATTAGGTAGCCTGAACTTGTTCACAAAATTTCTGTTGATAAGGGTACAATCTGCACCTGAGTCTAGGAGCGCTGAACCTGTGTAACTTTGAAAGCAGAAAGATAAGATATCAATTTATTGAGATGTCTTGAGATGATGTAGAATACCAGGTCTCCAGAAGGTACCTGGATTATTGGGCATTGATCCATGTTTTTTGGGTGATATTCATTTTTGTCAAGGTGGAAGGTTGGCAGGGAGAGCTTGGCTTGCTTATTGCTCTCCCTGGACTTTTTCTTTTCCCTGGTTACCCTAGGTGCTGGTAACACTGAAATGAGTGCAATTGAACTGTCTGATGCTCCCATTACTATGGCCATTGGAGTTTGAGGGTTTGTTGTTTGCACCATTGTTGCCGCTGGGTGGAGGACGGCTGAAACATCTTGGGGATGAGAGTCCTTGGGTCTTTTTATTTTCCCAGTTTGGGCCTTGTGCAGCACATTGGATGTCTTTTCTGCCTTCTCTGCTTCACAGTACAGTCTCTGGAGGTTAACTTAGTCCAGATTGACATGTCTAATCTTGTGAGATTTGAGGGCATTGTAGTACATGAAATGTTTAGCTGGATTGTCAAACATCATATCTGCAGGTGCTTGTAGTTACAAATCCTTGTAGGCTCAAGTGATTTATTTTACTGTGCCCATCTGTGTCATGTTTTTTAATTGGTGTAAGATCATGAGGGCTGTTTTCTTCATTACAAACCTTACTAATAAGTCTTGTTTGAAATTATCACAATCCTTCTTGATGTGGTCCTATGCCACTTATTGCATCAGGTCATGTGTCATGGGTTGTCCAAATGGTTATCTCTGCAATCCAAAACCGTGTTGGGCACTCCATCTGTATCAACTTAGTTTTTTTGCAGATTGGATCCATGCTGTGGCTTTGTTGTCATTTGTTCCTGCAAATGATTCCAAGGCAGTGCTGTGGAGTTGCTGAGCTACATAGACAGGCATGATGCTTTTGTTAGTTCTTTGAGGCATTGAGGAGGGGGCCTGAAAGAACCCTTGAGCTGATAAGGCATTGAAGACAGGGACCAACATCAATGTTTTGGTACAGTATGTACCCTTCTGGTATTGTGGTCCCTGGCATGTAGGTTGTCCAGTCCACTGGGGAGCCTGGACATAATTCTTTTGTATTTTTTTGACCACAGCAAGTAAGAGAAACAGGCAGAATTTTGAAAGGGAAGGTAGGATGGAGAATCTACATGTGCTATCAATGTTTTACCTGTGCTGTTTTAGCAGAGTTACAAGGAGAAAAAGATGGTTTGAAACTAAAAAATATTCTTTACTAGTTGGTTTCCCTTTTCAGGGATAGAATTAAAATTGAATTTAATAAATTAATTAAACATATTTTATTATATTTTTAGGCTTGGATTACTTATCACATGTTTAATTAAAATTTTATTTAATTGCTTTATTAAAATTAATTTCAGTTATATTTATTTAAATTTAAATCTAAAATTTTTATTCCAAGTATAAATAACTAAAAAAAAACTAAATAAGTATAGTATCACCATTAAGTTTAGTAAGGCTAAGCTAATTATTTTAAGATTTATTATTTGATTTTAGAATTTCAATAAAATGTAGAGCTGATCTGCAGCATTAAAATAAGCTATTGGATATCAAAATTGGCTTGGTATTCACCAATATACATTAATTTTAGTTTTTTAGTGTACATTAAAAGTAAATTTAGATACAGTAGTTTTAAAGTCTATGGCAACAAATAAAAATACTTCATATTTAAACAAAATGATTTAAAACTTAATCAAATTTCAACTATCAGTGTAAAATATACTCTCTGTTAAAAGGGATTTAGGTTTTAATGGAAAAATGGGTCAACACAACAACAAATTGCTAACACACCAATGAGAGTATTTAAAATACAATCTAAAAAAAACATTACTTCACAAAAAAAATGGTGTGAGTTGACTTTTGGCGTACATATGTTTACTATTTGAATCAGTGACAAAATACACCCAAGCAAGGTGAGTCAAAACTCAAACCAAAAACAAAACACAAAATCAACTACTATGTTAACAAAATCACTCAATTGTTGTGTAAAATGTATTGTAATCAAGAATAAAACCAAGGTGTCTAAAATAAGGCACACAATCTGAAAAATAAATTTTAAAAATATTGTGTTGGGTGCTAAATTTGGCATAAAATCTGAAAAAATGAGTGAAAATTATTTTGGTTATTCTAAAAAGAGTGTTGTAAAACCAAAAACAACAAATTAAGGAATAAAAAATCTATAATTAGGATATTGAGTGGGAAAAAATTAATTAAATATTAATATTCAGATAAAAGCAAAAATAAAATTAGGGAGTAACTTAATTGAAATTTATTTAGTATTTTATTGAATTCTTAAAATGGAAGGAACACATCAACAGATTATTAATTAACCCATTGTGCACCCTGGTTGCAGTTGCCCCTGTGGGTCAAATAACAGAGTTAGTGCAATACAAGTACCTACTCAAGAAGAAGACAGGAGAGGATAATTCAATAGTGACACTGTACTGACAAAGTTGGTTCAAGGAGCACAAGCTGCTAGGGTGCAGAGCATAAACCCTTAGGTCCCCAATCTGATCCAGAAGCCCATCAAGGTCACCACTACAAAGAAAGTTAGAAACAAGGAAATTGAATTTACTTCCTTTGTGTTTGACTTTGTATACCGCCAGGAGTTGGTCTTGTCAGCCATGATGGAAAAAGTTAATCCTGTGCTTAACACTAGCTACAAGTCCTATGTCAGTGATGGCAACCAGGAAGACAACAACAAGCCCAAGTTCTATAGGACTATGGAGGGGCAGCTAGTGCTCAAGAAGGTTTTGGCCTTCTACAACAAGGTGTCCATGCCTTGTGTGCCAGTCCCTGAGCAGGATCCAGATTCAACTGCTCCCGCTAAAGCCACCTGGAAGATCATTCCCAACATAAAGCACATCATCCTTCTCAGGCTTATGCAGGAATCTGGTAATATAAGACGCTGCAGCCCTTGTTGGAGTGGATCCCAAATACACCAGTAAAATATTTTACAAATTAATCAATACTGGCTGAGTCATTGCCACAGAGGAATCCTTGCATGTGTCCACTATGCTCACCAAATAGCACAAATGAACAATCTGCCAGTGGATAAATCAAGACTGCCATCTCCAATTAGAAAATATACAGACAATAGTCAAGTTTACTTTTGGGTTCAAGGCTTAACAGCCTTTTACTACCATCTGGTAAAGGGTCTGCACTTTTCCTGGAAAAAAACTTTGGGTATCTCCCTATAACAGAAACAGCCCAACCAATATTGAGACCTGGAAAAAATACGCTGAGGCATACACTGCCCTAAAACTCAAGGAGAAGGTGAAATTCCACAATATTGACAAATCAGCATTTGTCTCATCTATGTGCAATGCATATGGATATCTCCCCAAAGGCTCAAATGACAGGGTAGCTTGGTGTGCTGTAGTCCGCACCACAGCCTATTTGATGGTGGCTCTCCTTGATCCAAAGATGATTGAGCTCTATCAAATGATACTAGGCTCCCACAACAGCTATACCTTCCTGTTGTTCCTCCAATTGGTCCAGGAGCACCTGAGGTGCACAAGCCCAGGCTTCACCAATATAATTGTACTGGATAATTTCATACTCCAAAAGGTGGTGGATATTCTCCATGAATTTCCAACTATTGACACCAGCATTGCAGTTGTCCCCTAACAATTGGCCACATCAAATTTGCGCCTTCTATTCATCCCTGCCTATTACCCATTCCTAAACCCTATTGAGGAGGTCTTTGGGTGGCTCAAGCAAGTTGTCAAGTGGGGGACACCAACTGGGACTGAGGACCTCTTTGATTTGCTGCAGGCCAGGATCCACACTCTTCCAGATGAGACAGTGGCTAAATTCTATTACCATGCTGATTCATTTCTCCCTGCATGCCTTGCCAAATAGCCAATTGACTAAAGGCTTAAAATTTCCAGCTATTTTTTATATTCTTTAATTTAATCTTATAGATTTATGGATTATTGTTTTATATTTAGATGACTCCAAGCCCACAATTTCATACAGGGGCACTATTGACACAAATATTTAATTTTTAATTGTAAATTAAGTATATCTATTATATTATGTGATTGCAATCTCAGATATGTAATATCACAATATGATAATTATATAGAAATTCACTTCCATCAAATACATACAAAAGTTTTCAAACCTGTTGAGATAAACATATATTATTGAGTTTAGAATGTATGAACTCAGTCTAAAAACAAAATCAAAAATCAAGGAATTTATATTAAATCACAATAGGTTTGGATCCACTTTGATTTTGTTTTTAGACTGAATTCATGCGTTCTAAACTGAATAATATACTTTATTTCAACAGGTTTGAAAACTACTGTATATAAAGTTAATTAAAAAAGTAAAAGAAAAGCTCTCAAGGTATTGTGATTTTTATTAATAGATATTATTACACATGTATAAAAACCTTCTATAAGATTTTTTGTCCAAGTAATAGTTCACTAAAATAAAAGTTATATAAAAAATTAATAATATAAAGAGTAAAAATTAAAAGTGTATAATTATATTTGAGGAAAGAGATTTTATTGGTTATGCCAATAATGAGTTCTGTGGTATGTACCCACCCAGCAATGGAGGTGGTGCACAACCTTCACCACCACACCATGCACAGTGGATAATCTGCTTTGAAAATACTTGCACCTACTGGTAAAAGGGAGTACCGTGAGGTGAGAGTTTAAGAGCAGCTTTTTCAGATGGAGCTGTGAATCTGTAGAATCCAGTCAGGACCAGTGCTTTCTGTATCACATGATCAATTAAGTTGTATCCAGGGGGACCTTCTTCCCATCCAGGGAGAGTCTGGCCTTTTTGATCCCAAGAAAGACTCTGTCTAGGTCCTCTATGTTAGTGCCCATTCTGAAGTAGAACAGGAACCCCAGATAATCCACAGGATGAAGCCTTTGCCTAGCAAAGGCTTCTGTAAACTTGCAGAGTTTATTATGCACAGCACTAATTCTTCTCTTGTTTTTTTTCTTTGCAAATGTGAGTTCCATGAACAGAGGGAGCCCCATCTTGTCAGCACTCCAGGCCAGCTCAAAGTCAGCAAGAAGGATCTTTGTCTTTTTCACAGCTGCTGTGTTGGCAACAGCCAGTTTTCCCACTGTGCACCCAAAATTCTCCAGGAGGTAAGAGATGGTGTGTTCCATTGGGAAGCTGAAGCAAGCAGCTGCATGAGTGTTGTGGTTGGCTCCTGGAGACAACATCCAGAAGGACACAGCAGGAAATCTTTATAGCAAAAGATTTGAGGTTTGACGCTAGCCTTGGGTTAGCCTTCAGGGCAAAATTAAGGGCGTGTACCTTAATTTCCTGAAATAAAAAATGTGGAATTCCTTTTGGCAAAAAGGAAAGGAAAATACTTGAAGAATATTAAAGCCAACACAAATGTGTTAAACTTGTCTTTATTAGGAGGAATTATTCTTATTAAATAGTAGACAAGGGTCAGTGATCACTCATTAGGTGGACAGAGTGGCTGAGGGGGTCACATTGGGGTGAGGTCATACCAGGATCAGACAATGACAGGTATGTTACAGTATTCTGGAAAGGGTGGATATTGTAACAGACCCATTTACAGAAGGCAAGGAATTCCCAAAATTGAAAGAAAAACCAACCAAAACTTTGCTTATATCACTATTCAAAGGCCATATCTAAATAGCATTAATGGCAAAATTTACAACATCTCCCCCTTCAAGATTGGACACAGAGAGTTTATATTTGCGGAGAAATTTAGAATGGACTCAGGAAAAAGGTTGACCAGACAATAGCAGCTTCACGGTATACTCAACGCCCTTCTTGAAAGTGACTCCATAGTGCCCAGACCATAGTGAGTACAATTTGTGGGCTTTACCTCCAGTGTAGCTTTGATAATAGAGGACCAGTTTGCCCACTTAAAATTCTGGAAGAGGGGCTTGAGACCCATTGGAAGGAGTTAGCTCTAAAGTCTTGACCTTATAGGCAGTTGAATATGATGTTGCCTGAATATTGATGATACAATTAGTTAAGTCCTTGATATGGGCTTCAGGATTGGCAGACACATCAACTTTGATCAAAGGGGGCCCCAAGATTGAGGGGGTTGTGGTTTCACACCCATACAACATGGCAAAGGAAGATTGGCCAGTCACTTGCTTTCTGCTGAGTCAATAAGCAAAGAGATCAGCAGGGAGGAACATATCCCAGTTGGTGGCATCAGAGAGGGTGAGTTTTCTCATTATGGACACCAGGGAGGAATTTGCTTGTTCAACAGTCCCATTGGTTGATGGGTTATACGGCACAGAGAAAGATTGGTGGGTCCCCATAGCCTCAACAATAGAAGTGATGAGGCAAGCATTAAAGTTGGTACCATTGTCAGAAAGCAGGATTTGAGGGCAGCCATGTCAATAGAAGATGTCTTGCAGCAAGAAAGTAGCCATGGTCTTGGAAGTTATGTATTTTGTTGCTCTGGCTTCAACCCATTTTCTAAAATTGTCTACAGCAACTAAGATAAACCAACATCCTGACCTAGACCGCAGGAAAGGACCAACAGCATCAATACTCACCGTGTGAAAGGCATGTTTTGGAGGGATGAGCTTGAACTGGTGTTGGGACGGGCAAGGGCGTTGGAGCTGACAGGAATGACAGGAGGCAAGGACATCAGGAATCAGGATGCACATGTTTTCCCAATAGAAGTTTTTGCACAACCAGTCATGAGTCTTTGCTATACCTCCATGTCCAGTGTCAATGTGAGCTTGGATGATAATGGCTATCCTCATGCTAGGGCAAACATAGGGTAGGTAGGTGTTGTTGAATTTCTTGAAGAGTTGTCTATCTTGAATTCCAGTATCCTTGGATAGGGTCTGTGGGGCCAATTGGATGTCTTCTAGCACAGTGGTCCAGGATTCAGGATACCCTATTAATTGGTATAGGTAATCAGCATCTGCAGGATGGATGGCTAGTATGAAAATCCTTGAAAAATCATCAGCATTCTGATGTTGCACACCAGGGCAATGTACAACAGTGAAATTGTATCCTTGTAATTGCAGAGCCCAACATGATAATTGAACTTTGGGTTCCTTTATTTGCTACAGCCATTTAAGGGAGAAGTAGTCTGTGAACACAATGAAGTGAGCTTTGTAAATGTAGTGCCTGGATTGCTTTAAAGCATGCAAAATTACCAGAAATTCCTTCTCAGTAACGCTATAGTACTTCTCGTGTTTGGTGAGGACTTGGAAAGAATAGGCCATGGGTCTATCCATGCCTTTGTTGTTGAGCTGGGCTAAGATGGCACCCACAGCTACTCTGCTTGCATCAGTGTACAAGATAAACTCTTTATCATAATCAGGATAGAATAAGATAGGAGCCTCTTTGAGCTTGGTCTTGAGCGCTTCAAACAATTGCTGCTGACTGTCAGTCCACTCAAAGGGGATGTTGCAAAGGAGCTGGATAAGGGGTTCACTCAATTAAGCAAAGTCAGGGATGAACTGTTGATAGTACCCCATCATACCAAGAAATACTTGGACCTCTTGTAGGTTTGTGGGAGGCAGCATCTTGTCAATGGCTTCCACCTTAGTATTCATGGGGCAGATTCCAGTTTGGGTGACCTCATGACCCAGGAATTTGAGTCACTCTTTAAAGAAGGAGCACTTGGAGGGTTTAAGTTTCAAGCCAGCTTCTTGAATCTTAATGAAGAGAGCCTTGAGTTGTTCTAAGTGGTTGGTAAAGGTGGTTCTGTTCACAGTGATATCATCAAGATATACAAGGACACAAGAGAGCTTTAGGTCTTGCAGGATGGAATCCATAGCCTTTTGAAACGTAGCCGGGGCATTGCAGAGTCCCTGGGGCATATGAGTGGGTTCAAAAAGGCCTTCTGAGGTGATTAGGGCATCTTTTTACTCTTCTTCTGGAGACAAGTCAACCTTCCAGTAGCCTGTAGCTAGGTCCATAGCAGAGAAAAACTTGGAACCACCTAGCTGTTGAAGAGCATTGTCAATCCTGGGCAAGGGGTACAAGTCTTTCTTAGTGAGAGAGTTCAGGTGGCAATAGTCCATTACAATGCAATATCCGCCATCTTTCTTCTTGAGGATCAGTAACAGGAAAGCCCAAGGACTTTGGGAAGGAGCCAGTAACCCAGCGTCCAGAATTTGCTTTAGTTCTTTAGACACTTGAGCATCCTTCACCCTACTACAGCGGTATGATTTGGTACAAAAAGGCGGTGCATCACCAGTATCAATTTGCTGGATGTCCCCTTTGTCTAGGCCATAGTCCATAGGTCCAGAGGAAAAGATATTGCTAAACTGGCCAAGTAGATCCAACACATCTTTTTGTTGAATGGGCAAATATTGTGGGAAGTTGGCAGCTGTGAACAGGGAGAGAACCTGAGGGTTTTTTCAGGGAGATTAAAGTTGCTGAAGGTTCCAAAAGGGGTAGAGGAATGCCACCTGCTCTGCCCTTAATATGCGGCTGTGCCCTATAACTTGGCCCTGTGACACTTGCATAGGCAAAGAAGACAGGTTAGCTAGCAGCAACTGCACAGGCTCCTTATGGGTTTGGTCTAAGATCCCTGGGCATAATTGAGGTTCTTTGCGGCTGAGAGACTCAGGAGAGTATAATTTCAAGAATGATTTCTCAGGCAGTTCATAAGATATCTGAGAGTCTATAATCACTTGGGAGCCTGGAGGGATGGTAATAGCTGTGGGGGCAAGGAGAGGTACATCTTCCTCTGCGGGACAGGAAGGAGGAGGGGAACACATATTGGAGGAGTGAGTTCTGTACTTGAGCAAGAAGATACCTGTGGGGTACTCAAGCACACAAGTCTTAAGACGTTTGCCTAGTAGGCGTGGAGGTTCTTCAAAATCAAAGGGACCTTGTATCCTAAGAGCAATAGGTATCCATCTCAAAGGTTTACCATCCCATTATATTTGTGGAGGAATTGTGTGTCAACCAGGAGATCATAGCTTTTTTTCTCTAGGACAACAGCGGGAGATGCAATGAGGAGTTTCCCAAACCTCATTGGCAGAGTGGAGTAGGCACCAATGGCTCAGGTTTGAGCCATGCCAGCAGTACATTATGATTGAGTGTAGTTGAGGTCAGGAGCCAGCTTAAGCTTCTTCATTAGCTCGGATGATAACATGTTGACTGGAGAACCTGTGTCCAGAATGGCTTTGATTTTAACCTTTTGGATCAATACTTCCACACAAGTAGTATCTTTCCCAAAGGGGGGCAAGACAGCTAACACATCCTGCGCAGCTTCTAGCTTTTTTTCAATTTTGCTAACATGCATTTTAAGGCAGGAACTTCCCTATACACAGTCTGCAAGTAGAGAGATATAGTCACGTTCTGAAAGAGGGCTTCAGCTAGCTTGGCGGCTTCTTCAGAAGAGTCTACCTAGCCGTGTGGTTGATGAGCCTGGGCCAGGTAGGGACAAGCCACCACAGCCTTGGCTTCAACTGAAGGTGTGAAAGAGGTAGTGGTAGGTTTCCCTGAGCAAATTTTGTAAGGGACAGACACAGTTTCTGTGACACCCAGAACAGAGTAGCCATAACTATCTGATTCATTGCAGTCAGAATCTTCAAGATCAGAATCACTGGAAAGATTGTGAAACAGGTGAAGGATAGTTGAACCAGAGAAAGGGGAAGATTCCTTATCATAGGGAGGATTGGGAGGAGACAGAGGAGATTGGTCAGCAGAGAGTATCTTTGCCTCTAAGCTGACATCTCTTTTCCTGCCTGTTCCTTAGGATCACAACTTTCTACCCGGGAATTAGTGCAGGTACATAAGTGGTGCCCTATTTGACTGTAGTTATGACATCCTTGACTCTTAGGCTGTCTACCTGAGCCCAGAGTCATAATGTGTGGAGTACAGGAGGCGGTCCCAGTGTTATTGGTCTTATTCTTGCAAACAACAGTACCTCCATGGGACAAAAATATGTCTTTCAAGAGGGTCTTAATACTCTTCATGGACGTAAGAGAGGCTTTGTGCGCCTTAAAGTTCAGGCACAGAAGCTGATTTACCTTCAAAGCATTTGAGCATGCTGTGTAGGCTTCACAGGGGGTCAATTGAAAACTGGTGATTAACTGTTGTCGTTCAATATAGAAGCAGTCAGAAAATTCAGCCAGGGTTTCCTTGGGCTTAAATTCAATGTAAACAAATGCATCTTTATTAATCTCTAAGCTGAGATCTCCTCCAAATTCCTCAATAGGGAGGTGCTTCATGTCCTCCCAAGTGACAATGGATGGAAGCTCTGGAACCACAACTTCTTGGCACGTCAGATGGAGGCAGGTAAGAATATGCTCCTTTTTAAGATTGTCAGTAGCTCTACACATTGCAGTCTTTTAGATTGTCAGAAAGGCCGCAATGGTAGAGGTTTTAGGGTCAAATATCTGCTTGAAGGTTGGCTTGTAGTTTGGGTCAATAGACAAGGGAGTGGATTGGCTGTTGTCACCCAGATTGAGAAAGTTGATGTGTGGATTGCCCTCAAACTCAGATTTAGAAGCAGGTTGTCTAGCCCAGAGAAGTCAAAGGCTCTCTTCTAGGGTGTCTAGTGTAGAGCTGTTCAGTCCACTGATATCCCAGGCGGTAGCGGCAGCAGCTCCAAATTCATCAATCTTGATCTGTTGGACTGCCAATGTGCCTGCAAACCCATTGATACAAGTAACCAGAGAAGTTTTTTGAGAATCCAGAGGGATAATCTTTCCATTTATTGTCTTGGTCAGGCAAGAAATGTTCTTTACCTCCCTTTCCAGTGCGTCTTGTCTATCTGCAGCATCATTTGTTACTTCCGCTAAATGATCCAAGGCAAGAGCACAGTTGACACAGGGTTGGCCTTCTAATCCAGGGCAGCACCCATGATCAAGGTGGATAGGAGTACCAGTGACCACAGCATCCCTTTTTCCATCAGATTCAGAGGACAAATCATCAGGGTCAGAGAGGTGTTGTCTCAAATACTCAATCTCACCTTGCAAAGTAGCTACTTGGTCTGTTAGCAAGGCAATGCAAGGGTCAGGCATAGGTTCAACTGGAGGGTGGTTCTGAACAAAAGATTGACGCCAAGTTGTAGCCTTGAGCTCGGCTATTGCTTCCCATACCTTGGCCTCAAAGTCAGAGGGGCCTCAACAGGAGGAGCAGGAGGAGTCACCTCAATAGAGGCTACCCTATTGTCCACATAATTTTTGCACCTGGTATAGAGTGCAGCCTTATCCAGACTGTATCAATGCTGCAGATGGCAGCCCCAAGTATTGACATGAGCTCCTACCAATTCAAGTTGCAAGCTGACATGCTCCCTGAATTGATTAAGTTCACTAACCAGAGTCTCAAAATCCTGGTGACGGTTTAGCAGAAAGGCCTCAATTTTCTCACGCCACGCTGCCTGATGTTCATCCAATTTGCATAGTTGGTCCTTGATGTATCCAGGGGACAAGGAACAAAGGTAGTTCAGGGAGGAGGTTATGTACTTCTGCAATGCCAGTGAATTGCGCTGGTTGTCAGAAATACACACAAAGAGACTGTGGGACCATTCTTGATAGGCCATATTTTGAGCATGGTTATCTGAGACGGCAGTGGCTACAGCATTTAATAGTTGATTCTGAGATCCTAAGGCAGGTTGGTGGTGAACTAGGGTATGTTGGATCCCTGGTTGACCAACACACCAATTGTATCCATGGATTCTGTGGTGCTGGGTGCCACTCCCTAGTAGTGCCTTATTTGGAATGCCTTCTTATTTGGACAAATAAGGGGAACTGCTGCCCTTTTTTGTTATTATCACCAGAAGGTAACCCTCTAAATTACATAGCGTCATCTCCAATTACAGGCCAATCAACGCACCTGCAGCTAGCCGCAGATGCGTTGGAGAGTGACCCATTGGAACGGGTTTTCCTATGGCAATTAGAGACCAATTGGAGCATCTGCGGCTAGCCGCAGATGCATTGATTATTGACCCATTGCTTGTACCCACTATTTAAATTGATATAGTGATCTTCCGCCCCTCTTTTCGCCAAAGTGGGAACCCTAAAAGAGAGTAGTCTGAAACCTTATTCTACCCTCTATTCCCCAGAGACAGCCCTACTATGTGCTGCAACCACCTGACCTCAGATCACATGCCCAAATGTTCACTTCTTGCCCAATCCAACACATTTACTTCTGAATATTCCCCAGTATGTTTCAGTCCTCCAAGAATAAGCTCATTGCCTGACAGTCTAGACCCTAGTCAGCATGACTCACCCTTTCTTTTCCCTCCTCCTCATCAAGTATAAAAAGACCCCCTGGGGTCCCTAATAAACAAGAAATTATATACATACACAACAATAGACTTACACATCTTAGACTACTTGCAGAGCCCAAAAAAAGAGGTTCTGTTGAGTAAGAAGATAATAGTCCTGTTGTGTATCCAGTTGCTCAGCTACTCCCAAATCATCCCTCCAACCCTTGAGCACCACAGATTCCATCAGAGCAGGGGGAAACCAAAGTACAAAAGGAAGGAGTACAGATCTTCAGAAGTGTACCCTGGACAGAGGCCAGGGATGGTGTTCATTGCCACAGTGCCTGAGTGGAGGAGAGAGCAGGTGGCAGCACAAGCTTGCTCATAGTTGAGAGAGAAAGCTGGAAGGGGGCCCATGTACACCTGGGAGACAGCACCAGTACCATGGGAGTTGAGGGGGCATTGGTGATATCTTCTTTTAGAGGAGGACCAGAAACTTTAGGTTGTTTGAGTACTTCAGAAACAAAGAGGGAAGGACCAGAAAGTACATGTGGGAACAGAGTAACCAAGGGGCTTGCAGCCCTTGTAGTGAGCACCATTTTTGTCGTGTTTGGCTCCTGGGGATGACATCCAGGAAGACACAGCAGAAAATTTTTATAACAAAATATTTGAGGTTCAAAGCTAGCCTTGGGTTAGCCTTCAGGGCAAAATTATAGGCATGTACCTTAATTTACTAGAATACAAGAAGATGAATTACTTTTGGAAAAAAGAAAAGGAAAAATCTTGAAGAATATTAAAGCCATCACAAATGTGGATAAACTTGTCTTTATCAGGAGAAGTAATTCTACTTAAATAGTATACAAGGGTCAATGATCACTCAATAGATAGACAGAGTGACAGAGGGGGTCACATTGGGTTGAAATCATACCAGTATCAGTTGAGAGCAGGTATGGTATTCTGGAATGGGTGGACATTGATGTTGACCCATTTATGGAAGGCAAGGAATTTGCCAAGTCAAAAGCAAAACCAACCAAATCTTTGCACATATCATTATTCAAAGGCCATATTGAAATAGCATTAAGGGCCCAATTTCCAACAGGGGCCATAGAAATTGGCCACAGTCTCAGCTGGAAAGGTGTAGATCCTGGTCTGCAGCAAATCAAATAGGTCCTTGGTCCCAGTTGGGGTCCCTTGCTTGACAAATTGATTGAGTCACCCAAAGACCTCCTCAATGGGACTTAGGAAGGTAAATAGGCAGGGAGGAAGAGAAGGCACAAATTGAACGTGGCCAATCACTGGGGGTCCACTGCAATGCTAGTATCAATCATTGGGAATTTCTGCAGAACATCTGCCACCTTGTGAAGACCAACGTTTTCCAACACAATCACGTTGGTGAAGCCCGGGCTTGTGCGCCTCAGGTGCTCCTGGACCAAACAGAGGAATGACAAGAAGGTCTGGCTATTGTGTGAACTTAATATCATTTGGTACATTATGATTCCTTTTGGGCTAAGGAGAGCCACCATGGAATAGGCTGTGGCGCAGACTGCAGCACACTAAGCTACCCCATCATTTGATCCTTAGGGGACATACCAATATGCATTTCACATAGACAAGGCAAATGTCAATTTGTTAATGTAATAGAATTTAACTGTCCCCTTGACTTTGAGGGCAGTGTACTCATCAGTGTATTTTTTCTGAGTTTCAATGTTGGAAGGGCTTTTTTGGTTATATGGAGAAACCCCAAGTTTTTCATGAAAAGTGCAGACCCTTCACCAGATGATAAAAAAAGGAAATCAAGGCCTCACCCCAAAAGCAGATTTAACCATGGCCTGTATATTTTGTAGTTGGAGATGGCAGTCTTAGTTTATTCACTGGCAGATTTCCCATTTTTGCTACTTGGTGAGCATGGTGGACATACACAAGGATTTCTCTGTGGCAATGACTAAGCCAGTATCAATGAATGTGTTGAATACCTTGCTGGTGTACTTGAGATCCACTCCAACAAGGACCGGCGTCGCCTTGTAGTTACCTGATTCCTGAATGAGTCAGAGAAGGATGATCTTCTTGATATCAGGAATGCGCTTCTGATCAGGATTAGTGGGCTCAAATGAACTGGGATCCTGCTCAGGGACTGGCACACAAGGCATGGACACCTTGTTGTAGAAGGCCAAAACCTTCTTGAGCACTAGCTACCCCTCCGTAGTCCTATAGAACTTGGGCTTGTTGTTGTCTTCCTGGTTGCCATCACTGACATAAGGCTTATAGCTAGTGTCAAGCACAGGCTTAACCTTCAAAGCATGGCTGACAGGACAACTCTTGGTAGTACACAGCGTCAAACACATATGAAGTAAGTTCTACCTCCTTGTTTCTAACCTTCTTTGTAGTGGTGACCTTGGTGGGCTTCTGGGTCAGATTGGGGACCCAAGAGTTTATGCTCTGCACCCTAGAAACTTGTGCTCCTTGAACCAACTCTGACAGTGCAGCGTCACTATTGAATTCTCCTCTCCTGTCTTCTTCCTGAGTAGGCACTTGTGTTGCACTAACTCTGTTCTTTGACCCACGGGGCAACTGCAACCACGGTGCACAATGGGTTCATTGATAATCTGTTGATGTATTTCTTCCATTTTAAGAATTCAATAAAATACTAAATAAATTTCAATTAAGTTACTCCCTATTTTTATTTTTTGCTTTTATCTGATATTTATATTTAATTAATTTTTTCCCACTCAATATACCAATTATAGATTTTTTATTCCTTAATTTATTGTTTTTGGTTTTACAACACTCTTTTTAGAATACCCATATAATTTCCACTCATTTTTTCAGATTTTATGCCAAATTAAGCACCCAACACAATATTTTTAAAATTTATGTTTCAGATCTTGTGTCTTATTTTAGATACCTTGGTATCATTCATGATTACAATCCATTGCACACACTGATTGAGTGGTTTTGTTTACATATTGAGTTGCTATTGTGTTTTGGTTTTGGTTTGAGTTTTGACTCACTGCACTTGGGTATATTTTGACACTGATTTACATAGTAAACACATGTACCCTGAAAGTCAACTCACACCATTTGTTTGTGAATCAATGTATTTTGGATTGTATTTTGAATGGTTTTGCTTTGCGCGTCAGCAATTTGGTGCTGTGTTGACCTGTTTTGTCCATTAACACCAAAAATCCCTGTTAATAGAGTTTATATTCCAACCTGATAGTTGGAATTTGCTTAAATCTAAAATCATTTTGTTTAAATCTGAATTATTTTTGGTTGTTGTCATATCTTATAAAACTACTGTATTTGATTATTAAAACTTCAATCCTCCTTTTTGTGAAAGATAACTTAACTAGTGATAACAATCTTGAAGCTGGTCAAGATAATCACAAGAGGCAAATCTTTAGTCTGTTCATTAATAAATATTTTCTAGTTGAGAAATGAGTAAAGTGATTCAAATAACCTTTAAATTTGGAACATTTTTATACTTAGGTTAAACATAAAAATGGCTCCCTAGATTGTGGAATTTCTTTGGTAGTTTATGCATAACTGTGAAATGTATTTTACTACAGTAGTTTTAAACCCTATGGCAACAAGCAAAAAAAACTTCAGATTTGTATGAATTCAACTCAGATGTAAACAAAAATAACTAATATGTAAATGAAATTAGAACTCAATGATTTTATATTAGTTTACAATAGATTTGGGCCCTATCAATTTTGTTTTCAGATTATTTGATTTCATTTACATCTGAGTTGGATTCATTTAATTCTGAAGTTTTTTTTGCTTGTTGCCATAGGTTTTAAAACTACTGTATAGTTACCAATTTAAAATTATAATTGGGGGCATTAAAAGTCCCTTTTGGTCTTGTCAGAACATTCACCTTTGTCCTTTTTATATATAAATACATACCGTAGGTTATTACCCCAACCCAGTCAGCCCCTGAATTTGATCCAGGACACCTGAAGTCCTCACAGGAGCAGGGGCACCAACTCCAAATCAATTCATTGAATGAAAATAAATGAAAAACTTTAACATTTTGCTATGACCCCAAATATATCTTAGTAGCAATTCTAGAGTAGTTGAATCCAATTAAAATTCTTCAAGAAGTTAAATTTAGTCTATTATTTATATTTAAGGCACTGAGAATTTCATAGCCCTAGTTATTGATATCTAGAGTTGTAACATACAAAAATGAGGGAATTATAGCATTTTTAATATTAATTAAATTTGAATCATCACCATACATAAAAATAGATTTACTATAGTAAGATCCGAAATTTGCATATTTGATTTGAGAGGAGAAGGTTTTCTTGCTCTGGAATCCAGCACCATCCACTTATCATCAGGTAAAAAACAGGCTGAAAACCAAGAGTGTGAGTCAAAAATAATAGTAAATTAAAAAATCAAAATTTTAAACAAAATCTATTTTTAAAAATTTATACGTCTTATTTAGTTTAAAAATTAAGATCCAACACAAATTAATCCTGCCAATTAATGCAGATCATAAAATACTAAACAGATTTACATCCAGTAGATGTAGTAAGCTTCAATTTCAGAAAATTTCCGGTTCCAATTTTTATAGAGATCGAAACAGATATGATCTGATTGGCTGCTTTATTATATACTTTTAAAAATAAGAGTACTTTTTTATTAGAGTTCAAATGCAGCATATAAAGGAATGTGGTAAGCAGCTTTATAATAATGGGGCCATTGTTTCATTTCTATTACAACCCCATTAATATCTATCAACTTGCCTAACTAAATCAACTAAGCTCCTAATATGTAGGTTAAAAACTCAAAAACTTTATGATCCTCATAAGGTATATAATAAATCAAGATCAACAAAAAATATCTTCCCTCTAACTCCATTTATTTCTTATTAATTTTCAATTTAAAATAATTACTGTAATAGGAAAATAGAACTGAAATAGATTGCTTCAAATATGATAATTTAATAAGTTCAGTTTTAAAAAAACCCTTACGCACATTGTGCCTGGCCAGGTTTAGGCTCTTGACACTTGGTACCGGGAGCACATGACCCATATGTAACAGTACCCAAGAAACATGTCCCAATCATCTGCTGCCCTTTGCAGTAGCTTCCACCATCATTGCATCTTGCACCATTTTTCTTGAGATCATTGGTTCTTTTATCATAATTTGCTGGCTGATTGTTGTAGCTGAGTTTAGGGATGGCAGTTGGTTTATCATTCTTTGGTCCTGCGTTTGGAGAATACCCAGGCACATATCTCTTGTGGCTTTCTTGATTCCAATTAGATCCAGGTAAATTTCCAGAAGGGTTATCGATGCTGATAGGTTTGTATTTTGGAGTTGTCGGGTAGTCAGGTGTGGCTTTACTGCCCTTTCTGTCTTGTTGGTCTCCAATATTGTTCTCATTTCCTTGACTAGTGGTAGGTTGATAAGTGCTTGAGCCTGAAGAAGTAATAGTAATCTTTGGCTGGGCGGCAAAAAGCTCTTTGCCAAAGTCATTGGAAAAGCCTTCCGGGAAAATATGCTTTTTCTTCCCAGGAACATCAAAGTTGGCAATCAGCAGCTCAGGGCCAGTGTAGGACATGCCAGAACCACCAGTTATTTCAATATCAGCACAGTTCATGTACAACTCACGGTTGCCCTCACGATTGTTCCAAACCCACGCAAACACTGCCTTGCCGCTTGGGAAGTTTGGGGGAATTTGTACAGAAAAGCTTCTTTCAGGTTGGGGGCAAGTCCCAAACACAGTATGGATGTTGACAAAATCCTGTCCATTGAAACTTAATGCAAACTGACAGTGGCCTCCTTTGTGGGTGGCTGTTCCTTCAATTGCCACATTAATAGCTTGACCAGCAGAGTATTTCTTGGAGACAGGGCCTGAGGGGAACCCACGGCAAGGATATGAGAAGCGTCCTCCCAGAGGGCTGGTCATGTCATAATCAACATTTGTGACGCCTTTGAGGTGCTTGGAGCGTCGTGGAGCAGGCTCCGCCATCTCCATATGGGCAAGCGCAAACGGCAGAGTCAAGAGAGAAACTGGCTTCATGTTTTGTAGATCTTCGATGTGTATGTTTCAATTAGTTTTTTGTTGTTTAAATACACCACAGATCCATGTTAAATGCAAAATAGAAACTTCTGGTGCCCTGCATGCCATTCCAACATTATACAAGGATGTAAAGATGTTCCCTACAGCTGGCGGTGCACATTTCATTGAAGGAGACTGGCATAATACTACCAATCACTATTAGGCTGTCGAGTGGGGCTAACATCTATAGAAATAAATTTAAATAAATATATGTATATAAAAGCATATGGTTTGATTAAATATGCTATACTACCAGCTGACACATTCAGCAAGAACATGTTTCATTAATAGTGCAGGGTTTATTTTTTGGTATAGCGAAATAAACAATTTAATTGTAATAGAAATCCTACACCAATGTGATTATGAAGTGTGGTGCGAGCACATTTTAATAAACTCTTAATCAAATCACACTAAAAGTGAGTTACCCCACCTGCATTGCAGCTACAAATACTTAAAAAGATCTAGCACCTAGAATGCATGCTTGTTCGTGTTGGCCGACTGTAAGAACAAGTTCCAGCACTTTGCATTTTGAACATCTGATTTTAAATGAAAATTTATGCAACCATTTGAACTAAAAATCTGGCCCTACTTTGAGTTATTTTTTTCAGCTGCTCCAACCAGATTAATAGCCGAGTCATTATCGCTGCTACACAATTTACGACTGCATGTGGTGCTTGGAAATGCATCTGGCAAAATGGTGGGATATTTCCGCAAGTGGGACCCTCTAGCTCGAAAATCCAATATCGACGGTACAGCGCTCGAAACAGCTGGAATCAAGGTACCAGAGCTAAAAATAAGCTGGACGTGAGCAAACAGTTCCAGCTAATATTCCAGGCAGTTCCAGAAGGTATGTGATTTCGGATCGTTTTTAATTGTTTATTTTACCAAACACAACATGCCTTTCGAACTAATAACTAATAGAAAAAATAGGCGCTCCCTGAAGGATACCCCCAATTAAGATTTTTTTGGGATTTTAAAAAATGTCGTGCTAACCAATAGTTTATACCAATTGCATGACAAGTACATTCCCAATCAGCCTATTCTAACAAAGTGATTTCCCAGCGAAATGATCATATTCTTGTAAACTTTAAGAAAGAAATATGCAGGCTCGAGTGGATTTTTTCAGCCTTTGAGGGTGAACTTTGTATAGGATAAAGTTAGCTTAAAAGGATATTTATAAGTTTCAAAATAACTCCAAGAAACCATAAATTGTTAAAATTGTCTCCAGGCCGGAAAATTTAAGGAAGGAAGTAGACACCTTCAAGAAAAGTGGATAACTTCAAGGTTAAAAAGTGACTTCAATTTAGAATTTGACATCATAATCTACCAAAACCTCTAGCATGTAGAATTGACAACTCTGGGGGAAATAGTCAACGTGAACCCCCAAAAGATAAATAACTATCAACCAAATTTTTAAAAAGCAAGTTAAAATTAAAAATTATCTTACTACTAGGTAAAGTAGCCTAGAAATCCCAAAAAATCCTTAACTAATAAAACAATAATAAGTAGTGTAAAGAAATGATAAAAATAAAGATAGTATAAAAATAGGATTCTTTAGCAAGCCATATAAAAATCAAATACAAGCCTTACCTAGCATATTTGACCGACACAAGGAAGAGTAAAGGTGTTAAATAAATATCCTTTTTTCAAAGAAAATGAATTAAATCACCAATAAAATATAAAGCCAAAGTGACAGGAATTCAATCTAAAAAATAAAATAAATAAAATAATTTCTGTCATAACATCTTTGTTTACTCCCTCTTGGGAAATCACTTTATCAATAAACAACTCAAGCCATCAAATTAAAGGTGGCTCTGAGACTAAATCCAATTATTATACAGTAGTTTTAAAAGCTATGGCAACAAACAAAAATACCTCATATTTAAACAAAATCATCCAGATTTAAACAGAATCCAAGTCACACAAGATTCAGGATTTAAATAATTTAAACTTTTTTGGTTAACAAATGAACAGTCAAACAATAAACAAAATTTCACTAGCACCTTATATAAAATTTTATCAAACATCAAACAGCATATTTTAAACCACAAACAAAATGAACTGACACAACAAGTGAGATGAATGGATGCTGTTATGAAATATATTATAATCCAATCAGAATTCAATTGAGGTACCAACAGAAGGACTAAAATGAAACAAAATTTGAGCAATCTAGAGGTGAGATTCCACAAACACAAAACAAAATAAAGTCACATAAGATGTGTAGTATGAGCAGCCTAAAATAGAAAAATAATGGTTTAACAGCCAATCAACAGCTATCCAATTTAGGAACAGAGGCATTTTATTTATTTTCATGGCTCCTGATTTGTGTATAATAGTTTTGAGAACTTTCCAAATATGGACTTGACTTTACAATAAAAGTAATCATGAAATTTTAAACTTCTACTTTTAGTGATTTTATCCTAGGTTTTTCAAAATGGTTTTTACTAGTAACATTTTTGATAGCACCAGCAACCAAGCTAGAAGCAGCCAAGCCAGCTTCAATGGAGTTGAGGCTAAGAATGTGAAGGCACCCATTTACACCCAAGCCTTTGATGCACGTAATGAGGAAGCTGACCTGCACTTTACCCCCAACCCCTATGGCTTTGACTTGATCAATAGTCACTTTGGTCCCAGCTCTAACCCCTCTCCCTTACCCATCCCTGCACACGCTGCTAACCAACCCACCAATTAGAATGGCAACCTTGGTTTAGAAAAATTTCCCGCCAACACCCAATTTTCTCCCCCTACAGACAATCAGGCTTCAGCTCCACAGCCTTTGCCCTAAACACAGAATTATTACTGATCAAATTCCCCAAGAAATTGTTGCACTCAACCTGCATGGTTTGACATGGACCAGATAGCCAGCCAATTACAATTCACCCAAGCTACTGTCATGTGGGAGTTTAACAATCTAATGAATAGGGGAAACCTGGTCAGAACAGCCAAGAAGCCCATGAAGGCCTCAGAGTCCCAGATTAATGACACATACCCAATTATGCTTGATCTCCTTCAGCGGGACCCCAAGCTTCCCTTGACCCAAGTCTGGAAGCAACTTTTGCACCATGGCATTTGGGTGTCTGAGCGCTTGGTGCAGCTCTGGTTACACGAGAATGTGGCTTCAATCAGGGTGTTGACCAATGTTGCTAGCAACCAATGGGATGGTAGTGAGAATTCCCTGTATGACCAGGCCATTGAATCCACCCTGGTCCAATGCCTAAAATATTTATCAGATAACATCATGTTTATCTTCTATTACAATCTATCAATAGCTTTTGACAATTTTGGCAAGCAAGGAAAAGCCGCCGCCAAGAATAAAAAGAAGAAGTTAAAGAGGGGGACTTTCATTGGTGCTTTTCTGGCTGTTTTGGCCAAGGGTTTTGTCTACTATTGAAAAAATTCCTGATTTCACTAATGGATACAAGTACTGCCACATCCTCAGCAAATTGCTTTTGCTCCTGGGATAGCTCAAATTCCACCCACTGGGGTTTCTTGAGCCACCAGATGAAGGGTAGCACCACTGCCCTTAAGGCCATCCAAGGAAGCAAGCACCAGGCCTATGTGTACCCGACTGGTCACGCTTACATTCATCTGGTTGATGCTGTGTTCTTTAATATTGGAGACAAAATCTGGGAGTGTCACCCTCAGGCTTTCAACAATCTCTATCTTGGGGTCCTTGACCATGATTCTCTCTTTTGTTGACAGATGCTGGCTGACTTTTTTGCCCAAATTGTCTTCCATGTGAACATGGACAACCAATCACTTAAGAACACATCTCTAACCTTGAGCAACAGCCACATACCAGCCAGTCAAGGCAATAATCAACAAGTAATATAATGAGCAACTTATGGTGGCCATCACAATAGATCCTCCTTCCTCTACCCCCACCTGCCAGCCCCACTCACCCAGTCCCAGACCCCCAGGCCAGCAGTGCCTCTATCTCTTCTTTCCTGCACTATTCTGGCTAGTAGGTATCAATCTCCTCATTCCAAAATAAAGTCCCTCTTGCCAAACATTTTGTATTTATAGTATCTTTATCTTGAATTTGCAATTGTCTAATTTCTCATTGTTTATAGTTAGTTTTATTCTTTATGTTCAGCTTATTTCTATAAAATTATATATTTACTATGCCATGTATCTAGATCCAGAACACAGTTATTTTTAGCTCTTTACACAGCCCCTTGTGAAAATATTAACAACAATTTGGTGATCAACTATATTTAAATTAGAAAATAATACATTTATTGTGTTTAGATAAAGTTGTTGCTGATCTTAATTCAAAACCTTAATGATAAACTTTAGGCCAATCAGGAGCCAAGTGAGAAAGTTATGTTGTGACATAAAGGGACATTCAATAATTTTTTGATGCATGTGCTCTAATTCATCTGATTGGCTGGATGTTTTGCCATTATATGCCATTGTCACTGTGGCAAGTTGTTGGTGGACTAGTGCCCAATCAGCTGCTGGGTTAGCACTAGTCCATCAACAACTTGCCACAGTGGCAATGGCGTATAATGGCAAAACATCCAGCCAATCAGATGAATTAGAGCACATGCATCAAAAAATTATTGAATGTCCCTTTATGTCACAACATCACTTTCTCACTTGGCTCCTGATTGGCCTACAGTTTATCATTAAGGTTTTGAATTTGGATCTGCAACAGCTTTATCTAAACACAATAAACTTATAATTTTCTAATTTAAATTTAGCTTATCCCCAAATTGTTGGTAATAAATTTAATAAGGGGCTGTGTAAAGAGCTAAAAATAGTATGGTGATTATGGAAGCAATGCCAACACAAAGCAAACAACACATATTGAGATAAACGTAAAACATAAACACAATGGGTTAAAAGATGGGTTGTTGTAGTAATAGAAAAGCAAACAGGGATAAACAAAGAGGCAATAATATCAGAATAAACAGATTTTATTGGGGTGTAAGCTATAAAATAATATGCAAAGGTTAGTAAAAAATTATATGAGAGAATTGGAAAATCTTTTGAAGGATCTCAACTCAGTGATCACTGAGATTAAGGGAATTGGCTGCAAGGTCAAAACCAAAGTGAAGTCTGCCAACCTTGAAGGGGACAAAATTTTCAGAGTGTCAGCAAAGGCCTTATTGTCAAGATGCCTGACACACCCAAGAAGACAATTGGAAATCTTCTCAACATTCAAAAAACTGTGGTTAAGGGCTTGTAATTCAAGATGTACAATCTTTCTGCACTGTCTGTCTGGGTTGACAACCCTGAGATCTATGCACATCTCAAGCCAGCTAAGCAAGCAATAAAGAAGGACAGCAAGTTGCTGACACAAATGCTTGCACCAAGAATGGCTAAGCCTTCCAAAGTTGCGGTAAGGAGGAAAAAGAAGAAGGTAACATAAAATATACCAAAAATATTTGATTTATTACCCTTTTTTAGACAAATTAATTTTTAATTACGCCAGGTCCTGGTCCCATTTGTCCCTGCCATGTTTTACGCAAACTATGCTATTCATTTGGTCAAGTAGCTGGCCCTATCCCCCCTGTCTTACAGGAGCTTGAGGATAGAATCCATGGTACCTTCCCAATGTCCAGGGAGGCATTGGCTGGGATTTCACATGCTGAAGGGGCATCTGACTTGGCAGTTACTGCCTACAAGGATGCCCTATTGGTCCGCCTGGACCTGGTATCTCTCAGTGGAGTTTACACAGTAAACTCCACTGAGCTTGTTTAGGACGTCCTGGAGCCGCTCCTATTCAATAACATTTGAGGAAATGGGCCAGGCCCATGCAGCTGCTTGCTTCTGCTTCCTGGTAGAGCACACACTCTTATGCCTACTTGAGAAATTTGGGTAAACAGTGAGTAAATTGGTGTTGGAGATGCAACAGCTGTCAAGAAGAACAAAATCCTCCTGGTAGACTTTGGGCTGACCTGGAGTGATGACAAGACTGGGGTCCCTGTAGCAATGGAGCTTACCTTTGCTAAGACCAAGAACAAGAAGAAAACTGGTGCCATGTATAATAAACTCTGTGAGTTTACCAAAGCCTTTGCTGGGCAAAGACTTCATCTGGCATTTTACCTGGGGTTCCTTTTCTTATTTGGGATGGGCGCTTCTGTAGAGGACCTGGACAGAGTCCTTCTTGGGATTGATAAGGCCAGGCTCTCCCTGGATGAGAAGAAGGTCCCTCCAGGATATGACTCAGTGGATCACGTAATCCAGGACACCTTGGTCCTGGCTGGGATCTACGGGTCTGCAGCTCTGCCTGAAAAGCTGCTACTACATTTCACCTTACAATTCTCTCTTTTACCAGCCACTGGGAACATTTAAATCATGGTGTATCCACCGTCTACAGTGTGATGGTGGAGGTTGTGCGCCACCTCCATTGCCAGGTTGGTACGTACAGAAAAACTCATTATAGGCACAATTAATAAAAACTCTTTCCCTCAAATATAATTCTACACTTTTAATTTTTAATTTATACAGTAGTTTTAAAATCTATGGCAACAAACAAAATAAACTCAGATTTAAACAAAATGAATTCAGATTTAAGCAAAATTGAAATGAACCCAAATCTATTGTAAACTAATATAAATTCATTTATTTTTAATTTTGCTTAAATCTGAGTTCATTTTGTTTAAATCTGGTTTGTTTTTGCTTGTCGCCATAGCTTTTAAAACTACTGTATAATAATTGATTTTCAAGTCCTATTTTAATAAACAATTTTACAAAAAGCCCAGAGAAGGTCCTCATAAAAGCATTTTAATATACATTAATAAAATTCACTTCTAACTTGAGTGTTTTTATTTTGTTCTTTTTATATTTAATTGACAGAAGTAACAATCCAATAATTATCATATTGTATTTTAAATATTTGAGATAGCCTTCACTGAATAAAAAATATAATTAATTTACAATTAAAAATTATTTTCACATAAATGGTGGTGCTGTATGAAATTGTGGGCTTGGAGTCATCTAAATATAAAACACTAATCCATAAATATAAGAGAGTAAATTAAAGAATATAAAAATTGTTGGGAAAGCTAAGCCTTTAAGGATTGGCTGTTCAAAGAGGCACACAGGGATGAAAAAATCAATGTGGTCATAGAATTTGGACATGGTTTCAGCTGGGAGGATGTGGATCTTGGCCCTTGGCAAATCAAACAGGTCCTTGGTCCCAGTTGGGGTCCCTCGCTTGACGACTTGATTGAGCCACCCAAAGACCTTCTCAATGGGACTTAGGAAGGGCAAATAGGCAGGGAGGAAGAGAAGGCAAAATTGAACTTGGCCAATCACTGGGGGCCCACTGCAATGCTAGTATCAATCATTGGGAATTCCTGTAGAATATCTGCCACCTTGTGAAGACCAACATTGTTCAACACAATTAAGTTGGTGAAGCCCAGGCTTGTGCGCCTCAGGTGCTCCTGGACCAAACAGAGGAATGACAAGAAGGTCTGGCTATTGTGTGATCTTAATATCATTTGGTACATTCTGATTCCTTTTAGGCTAAGGAGAGCCACCATGGAATAGGCTGTGGTGCAGGCTACAGCACGCTGAGCTACCCCATCATTTGAGCCTTAGGGGACATACCCATATGCATTGTACATAGACAAGGCAAATGTTGATTTTTCAATGTAATAGAATTTAACTGTCCACTTGACTTTGAGGGCAGTGTACTCCTCAGCATATTTTTCTGGGTCTCAACATTGGTTGGGCTATTCCAATTGTACAGAGATACCCTGAGCTTTTTCCATGAAAATTGCAGACCCTTGACCAAATGGTATTAAAAGGAAATTGAGACCTCAACCCCAAAAGTAGACTTAAACATTAACTGTATATTTTCCAGTTTAAGATGGCAGTCCTGGGTTATCTACTGACAGATTGCCCATTTGTGCTCCTTGGTGAGCATGGTGAACATGCGCAAGGATTTCTCTATGGCTATGACTCAGCCAGTATCAATGAATGTGTTGAATACCTTGATGGCATACTTGGGATTCACTCCAACAAGGGCCACGGCTGGCTTGTAGTCACCTGATTCCCGCATGAGCCAGAAAGGGATGCACTTGATATCTGGACTGCGCTTCTGTATGGGCTTGGTGGGTTCATAAAATCCATGATCCTGATTGGTGGCAGGCTTGCAAGGCATGGGTACCTTGGCGTAGAACACAGCAACTTTCTTTAGCACTAACTGCCTCTCTTTGGTTCAATAGAACTTGGGCTTGTTGTCTTCCTGGTTGCCATCTCTGACATAAGGCTTGTAGCTAGTATCAAGCACAGACTTAACCTTCTCCAGCATGGCTGACAGGACCAAATCCTGGCAGTAGATGGGGTCAAACACATATGAAGTAAGTTCTACCTCCTTGTTTCTAACTGTTTTTGTTGTGGTAACCTTGGTGGGCTTCTGGGTCAGCTTGGGGACCCAAGGGTTGATACTCTGCACCCTTGTATCTTGTGATCCTTGAACCAGCTGTTTCAGTACAGAGTCACTATTGATCTATCCTCTGTCTCCTTCCTGAGTAGGCACTTGCATTGCACTGACTTGATTTTTGACCCGCGGGGCAACATCAACTGCGGCGCACAACAGGTGTATTGGTACTCAGTTGTTGTTTTCCTTTCGTTTTAAAAATTTAATAAAATAATAAATAAATAAATTTCAGTTAAGTTACTCCCTAATTTTAATTTTTGCTTTTATTTGAATATGGATATAAAATTAATATTTTTCCCCGCCCAATATCCCTACTAAAGATTTTTTTATTTATTAATTAGTTGTTTTTGGTTTTACAACAACCATTTTAGTATTCCAAAATTATTTTCCACCCTTTTCCCCGGATTTTACTGCCAAATTTAAACACCTATCACAATATTTTTAAAAAATTTATTTCATATTACATGCCTTATTTTAGATTCATTGGTGTCATTCTTGATTGCAATCCATTGCAAACACTGATTGAGTGGTTTTGTTTATATATTGAGTTGCTATTGTGTTTTGTTTTTGGATTGAGTTTGAATCTCTGTCTGTGGGTGTAATTTGTCACCAATTTACATAGTAAGCATGTGTACACTGAATGTCAACTCACACCATTTTATTTAAATCCTTGTATTTTGGTTTGTATTTTGAATAGTCTTGCTTGGCGCACAAGCAATTTGTTGCTGTGTTGACCCATTTTGTCCATTAACGCCAAAAACCCTGTAAACAGAGTGTATATTTTAACCTGATAGTTGGAACTTGCTTAAATATGAAATCATTTTGTTTAAATCTGAGGTATTTTTGGTTGTTGCCATAGCTTTTAAAACTACTGTACTGTATCAACCCTTATTCTCCAAAGGGATATTCTTAACTAAACCAAGATAATAAACAAAGTGGCTAAATTAGGTATATTTTTAAGGAGCAGGAAGATATTCTGTCAATTTTCCATCAACAAATTTTCTGTCAAATTTGATCCAAATTTAATTTTTTTATATATAAAATGTTCTCTATGCAACAATAAAAAATTAAAATGAAATATATCCTATAAAGTTATTCTTGGCCATTTTGTTGTTTTTATTTTATTATCTGACAGTGAAACTTAATTTAGTTAGTTTTCAATGTTAAAAATTTAAAATTAAGCCTATAAAATACAAAAATTAAAAATAAAAATAATTATAGGTGTGAAGCATATCTTTTATAAGTTAATGAGGCTCAATTATATTTTTGATGTATTGTAAAGCTAA